>LPNX010776553.1:7045-28226 GCA_001517045.1 Pseudotsuga menziesii
TGTAATTTTTCAAAATGAATCAATTAGATTAGGTGACAAGTCCATTCCAAGCATTTCTAGGCACATTCTAGACCTTAATCAACCTCAAAATATGTGTTATGGATATAATCTAGGAAATGGCTAGATCTAAACATACTATGCTGTGGTTTCCTGTAACATCAAAGTAATATTGCGACCAGCAGTACCATAGGAACAGTGAGTGCATGATCACCCTTAAGTTATAATCTCTAGACTATGATAGAGCCCTTTCCGATCCTGTCTTTTTTAATGTCCTCAATTGTGTAGCAACAATCCTGAGATTGTATCAATGGTACATTCACAAAACTAGAATTGGTATGTTAAGATGTTGTATGACAAAATGGATAATATAAGAATTGAAGCACTTGATGCAACTCCAAATTTCCCAGTATTTGTCTGAATTATTTAATCTATTTTTCTTTCTTTTATCTTTTGTATTTCTAGATTTCCTTGCATAAAGTGCTATCACAACAGCTTCAAAGTTATTTTGGTCAGAGGTGGACAGGATATGAACTGGAGTTCTGAAGGTATTTCCTCTCAAATAAAGCAAGATACCACAATGGTGGACTAATGGTCAAACATATTTTATGGTGGACTAATGGTCAAACATATTTTCTCGTTGAGTTCAAATCATTTTTAATCTACAATGTAAAGAATATATTCTTCCAAATCCCACTTCATTGCTGCTTCTCCACTCCATAAACCTTCACTGCAACCTCCCTTGATAGAACCTTCCTATTACCCTACATGCCTCATAAAACTCGATATATACTGTAGAATGAAGAAAAGAAATATCACCAGAAGAAGAGAATATACCTGACCAATACCTCCTTCCCACACTGGGCACATGAACAGTTTCCATTCATCTCTTCCTTACATAAAAGGAATGAATATATATCCTTAATTCTAATTCCTTTCATCAACCTATTCGGACCTTTCCAAACTTGCTTAGAACCCTTGTTTGGACAATGCCAGAGAAGTCCATCTTCAAAGGCCTTCAATACATATAGAGGAACATGAAATTATCCCAACCAGTATTTGTTTCCACTGCCTTCAGCCTCTTCAATTTTTCTACCATGTTTGACAGCACAGATCAGAATGTCTTTCTGGTTTCCAAAGTCCAACAAATACTTAGCCTCACCACCTTCATATATTTTCCCACAAATGGTGGCATTCCTGAAAGAAATGCCCTCTTTGTCCACAACCTTACCATCATGACAATCTTCTGGATATACAAGATCCTTCCATTTAATATAAGCATCAAGATACCTAACCTGCAAACGTGTCCAGCATGTAAAAAAATAAACTAATTTCAAATCTTAAAATGTTTAAGAAGTTTTCATGTACATTTCATATTTCTTGAAAGCAACTAAATAACACCAAAAAACAGACAGACCTGAACTGCAAGCTGTGACACACTCCTAGCCCTTTCAACAGCTGCCTGCCAAGTATACTGCCTACTTCTTCTAGGGAAATCACAGCCTTCTACATAAAGAATTCCAGATATTTTCCTTGTTCCACCTGGATTGACACAAATTATGGAAACATTAGACTCTTAGTGATATAAGATAATATTATTAATGCCAAATAGAATGTATTAGTCAATGTACAGAGAAGCACACACCTTGGCGTCCAACTCACTTTGCTATTGCATATGGTAATTGAAGTACTTGGGTGGAGAGCCTTCCACCTTTACACCAATAAAAATTCCTAAAAAATCTGGCATCAATTGGAGCAGTCATTGCTATGAGGGTATTGTTTTTATGAAGTTGCTTTCCATTACCTCCCCGTTTTGCAGTTGTGACAGCAACACTTGTGCCTGTATGAGCAGCAGAAAATTGAGGGGACCAATCATCTACATGTTTAGTCCAACCTGCTGCTAGAGCAATGAGCCAAATGTTTTTCTCAAGCTGCAAAAAAAAATTCCAAAACCCAGGATGTTCATACTCTTTCTTTACATTGACACTTACAGGGCAATCTAACAACACAGTTCCCACATTCAAACAAAATGCTTATAAATAAAACATAATATGCAAAAATATTGACAAAAGAGAAGCATATTTTTCCCCAGACAAATAGACTGCAACAAATTTTCCTTTTTGAAGATATCATCCCAAAAATTGATTGTCTTTAGGGCAGAAGAAAGCATCAATTTTTGCACTACAAGTGAAAATTCTTATCTGTTTTACATATGGTACATGGACTTTGCCCTAGGGATTAGCTCAACCAGTCATCACCAAAGTCACTGGGCATTTGGCTAGTTTTGTGCCAGCAGGTGTCCACTTCAAATCCCTATGGGTGAGGCATACTAGTGACTAGTCTACACCAAAAGGTTTACTAGGGATGCCATCCATGAATGTTGGGAAAAACATTAGTGCATGGAGTCATCCTAGGAATAAAAATTTGCTTCAAATCTATTATGGGCTGGAAAAGTCAAGCATGTGTGTTTCTCTTCTTTTATAAAGATTTGGTTTGAAACTTGCTTTGCTCATCCTTCAATGGTTTTGCTGTCACTTCTTATCTACTAAGATCAGAGGGAGATTTCATGGCCTCTATAGAGGTTCAGAGCGGTATTTATTGACCTTCTTCAAATATTATCAGTAGTGTATGGCCTTATACATTAGGTAGGCATGTTCTCTCAACACATGCTTCTTTGAATTTACTAAATCTTCCAGCAAAAACACCTGTAATCCACAATAATATGTCAATAACATCATCTGTACAACTTATAAGATCTAGCATACTTCATTTTCTACAGAATCCCCTTGCTAATTGAGGATGAATTGGCTCTTAGGGGTGATAATTGGGGTAATTTCTAGAATAGAAATGGTTTTAATTCAGTTCCTGATGAACATAATACTGAAGATGAGAATGCATGTGGTATAGAGGATATCGAGCCTAAGAATTTATTTTCTTCATTTCCTAAGAAATCCTGGAACACAAAATGTAAGAAAGATATGGTTCATACCCCTGTGGTTAACCCATCGAGTTACACAAAGTATGGTAAAGAAATTAGTAGTGATTCAACAAAGTTGTGCTTTTCAAAATAATGTAAACCTAGGTCAGCCAAATATCATTGATTTAGATCATGATAATAAAGAAGAGGGAGCAGCATCAAATTTTTTAAGTATCTCCGGTAAGCTGAAAAGAAATTTTCCTGAATATATATGAAGTCTAGTTCTTCAAGAGCCAAAGCTACTGAATATATAGGTCATATTGAATTGGAAAACGCTGTAGGAAAGAAGAAATAACTGCACATCTTAGATGTCCTTAACCTTAAAAATAGGAAAGAAGAAATAACTGCACATGCATTCTACTGTTAAAGAAACCATCTCTATGAACAATACAGAAACTGCAGTTGCATTTTCATTACGGATTGCACTGAAGAAATTATTAGTTTTGTGCTCAGTGCATGGGATTTCCATGCATAAACACCAATGCCAAATACAAGGCGCAATATTATTTTAAAAAAGAATAAACACTTTTACATTGATTTGCCATGCATGCAATCAGGAAAAGCAACAATAACAAGAAAACAATGGCATTCATAAGACTAGCATGAAACCAGAGACTGCTAATTTATGTTCAGAACAATAACTATTATGTACAATATGACATATAATGTCACTAAGCCATGGCATAATTCTGAAGATGTCACAAACAAGTTAAGATTTAAATCCATTCCACTTTGAAAGGTATTAGACTTTTAACTCCGAACCATTTCCTAAAGTCGTGGCCTCATTGATGCCCTTGAATCAAAATTACCAGAGTTTAACTCATAAAAAATCATGAAGTCATGACCTCATTAATGCCCTTGAATCTAAATGGAGCAGAGTCTCATGACATCCAATCAAGCAGCAATTGACGTGAAAGGGAAAGCAAAGGCCAAACTGACCAAAATATCATAATTAGCCAAATTGATCAAAACATCATAAAAATGTTACGGAGTCGAGCAATGCTATACATCCAAATTCCAACTGCAGGGTAGAGCACTGTTAGTTAGCTATACATCCAGATATCCATTTACTACAGAATCCCCTGATGATAGGGGCAGTGTCCACTCGAAATATTGAGACATTTCTAAACTCAAATACATTTCATATCTAGATATCTCAACACAATTATGGCTAACTTGAAAATCTACATACTCAAATCTTATTACTTTGTCACTGAACTTGATGAACGATCAGTGTTTCCTTCTCCTAGTCTACTATACTATAAATGTATTTGATCATTCAATGCAAATTTAAAGACAAGCATCAGCAAAAATTATGCTTGAAACACATTGTAGAAACTAGACAATGAATATAGGAGCAATTAAGCTCCAAAATGTCATATGCACATCCTTGAATGCCCCATATACCATTATTTGCAAGTCTCAGATCCAATATTTCAGAGTACAAAAAGCAACATTGAAAAACATACATAGAAAGTAATTTTTTTGTCACAGTAATAGCAGGTCAAATAATCCAAAATATCAAAAGTCGCACTTCCTTGAATGCCCCATATATCATTATTTGCAAGTCTCAGGCCCAGTATTTCAGAGTACAGAAAGCAACATTAAAAAATATGCATAGAAAGTAAATCTAATGTCACAGCAATAGCAGGTCAAATAATCCAAAATCTCAAAAGTCACGGGTCAGATATAATCTAAGTTCTTAACAAAAGTGCTTAAACAATCCCTATGAAAGGCAATCTATCAGCCTTTATAAACAAACTTCAATAGTAAACATTACGAATTTCCTGATTGTGAAACAAACTTCAATAGTAAACAAACTTCAGCATTATGAAGGCTGCATGCAAAACCATGATTGTGAAATAGATACCTCTAAAATAGAATTTGGCTATCTACCCATCCAACCATATGAGTGGCTAACTAAATGTTTTATATTTGTCCCATTTTTTAATGTTCTTAGATATAAACTACTACCTAGTTTATGTTGCCATTGCAACATCAAAAAGCTAACTGACAGCCTTACCTTCATTATGATGATTTTACAATTTAGTTTTACCTAAATATTCATGTCTCTGTCCTTTTCTTTCTTGGACTAGTTTCCCAGTTGTTTATGGCTTGATTCCCATATAGAAGCCATATCTGTCTTTTGAAACCAAGCTGAATCCTTCTTGCCTTCTGGAACACCCCAGTACTGTAGTACATTGAGTTTCTTATGTCATCATAAAAAGGGCCTGAGAACTCTAATATCTCTATGACTTTTATGGAATCCCTTTTGTTGTAATACCTGTACATGGTAGTTGGATTTGATGCAGAATCAGACCTACAGCAACATGTCCAAAAAAAAGATTGAATTATAAGGGAATTTGGAAAATTTATCCAAAGGAGCAAAGCAATATTTTCCTGCAAACTTACAACCGAGGGTTAAATGCAAAAAATAGCTTCAACAAACCTAGGGAAGATATCCTAAGTAGGCTATAGGAATAATTGCACCAAAAATACTTTTGAAATTAGCCAATACCATTAAGCCTAAAATATTCAGTTAACATCATGTTACTCTAAAGTTCAAACAATTCGCTAATAACTTTGACTTACATGAATAGGTAGCGACAAGTACCAAAGAAGACATGCCTATATGGGTCAATACCAAATATCTCAGCTCCACTCAATGACTTTGATGCTCTTGATCCCTGGGCATCAATTTTCTCCACAACAAACTCTGGACAATACCATGCTCCTTCTGGTAAATGAGCTTTGGAAAGACCAACACATCGAAAATGATATGCAGATGGGAAAGCATCACAACAAATAAAATTCCCATCCATTCCACATAGGCAGCATTCATCACTGTTTAAATCCTCTCCATCATTCACCTTGGGACTTGTAAACTCGGTCTGTCCATTCTTAGAGTAACTATGCTTGTTCTGTGAGACTGAATTGTCTGAATGAAAATTTGTGTTTTCAAGTGTCACTTGGCTTGAATTGGACCTCCTCTTCCCATCTGCTTTGGTACAAGAAACCCTCTTTCTTTTTGAATAGCAGGGATTTATTTCAATCAATCCAGTTGCAGTAGAAGAAAAGTTAATTTTCACATCTGCATCTGTATCTTGTTCAAAGTTTACCTGCATGTTGATTTCTGTTCGAACTTCCTTAGCCTCCATTATATCATCGCAAAGAAACTGCAAAATTGTTAGCTTTGTGGAAGGCAATATGGTATAGTACTCGCCATTCAAAAGCTTCAAATGAGAAATATTCTGTCCCAGGCGACTACTAAAACCCTGAGTTGAAAGATATTCTACCAGGTAAACTAGCCAGGTAAATTCAATATCTTCAACCTCGCATTCCTCTTTCGGAACCAAAAGGGTTTCAATATCTCTTTCCTCCTTCCATTACTCCTTCAGAACCTGAAGCGTTTCAGTAATTTCCATCTTGCATTCCTTTGAGGAATCCATGGTGGTTTACCCCAAAGCAAAACCTTCCCCCTCCTGAATTACGCATGCAATATCAAGAGCTAAGTATGATTCAAACACAATTACCATTAAGTAGCAAAGAAGGAATCACAGATAGTTATTATTGCTTGGCATTTACAGAGGCCAGGGCTGACCATGGCGGGACATCCAAGTAGATGTAAATGGGGCCAACGGTTAAACCCTAGCTCACCGGTGCGATGATGCGAGATCGAATACGTAGATTTGCATGAGAACACCTTGCTAAATATTATTATCGATTTCCAAAAACAGCCGCCTCGAACTCTTCCTCCCTCTGATTCCTCCTCCTCGTCCTCCATAACTATAAGCATTAATCCACCCGCCCACGAAAACAAAAAGAACCTCTTATTTGTAAAAAGTCAACAAAACACGGTGTCGTCGCTATAGAGACGGTCAGGCGTGGATACAGCGACATCCAAGAGTTTAGGCATGGATACAGCGATGTCTAAGAGTCCCAACGTGGATACAGCGACAGCTAGGTGTTGATACAATGACACCTCATTCCTGTTACATCGGATTTTACACCAAAAAGTAAGAAACGTGGAAAACCTCCGTGGAAAAATCCGCGCTTTTGTACTAGTGTGGCGGATGGATCGGTTTTAAATATTTTAATGTAGTCACATATGCATTGGCCATGGAAGGTAATCATTTTGATTCTGTTTAGCGGATATTTTTTTTATGTGTTTTAAAATATGTGCTGACACTCAGACTCGGAGTTGAATCATCACGGAGAATGACTATAAACTACCAGTCGATATCACCTATCAATTTTCTTTTCGTATATTTCTTTCTTTTATTTTTATTATCATTTATATTATATTATATTTTCTATGTTGGAATAACTAAAAGATAGATCGAGACTCAATCAACCAATCAACCAAAATCTTCCAGAATAATGCATGGTGTGGTTAAAATGAAGATCGTGGGGTACAATATGTGGAGATACTATTGAAAACAATTCCCTTCTTTGAAACTAAATTACATTGTAATTTTATCAAAAATATGTATTCAAATGAATTTCTATAAAAAAAAAAATCATTTATGCCTCACAAGTCTGTCTTGCAGTGTTGAATAGTGGATCTTTATCTAAAGTCAAAATCATACTCTATCGTCAATATTTCTTTCTTAAAATATTATCACCTAGTGATCTATTTTATTACAATCTCATGCTAAAAAGTCTATGAGAGTAATCAAATTCTCTATTTTGTGAAAATCGTGCGCTAATAAGTCTTGTTGGGTAATCAATTTATATATTTTGTGTTCAGAAGCTTATCTATGTTTTTATCAAGCAATGCCATGAATCTAATTTTGTGGGAAATTATTGTACTTTCCACACTTTGATTTGGAATAATTTGGAATTGGTTATAAAATATTACATAATAACATAACATCTTCTTATTATCTTCTTATTATGGATAACTTTTACTTGATGTTGGTCTATCAACGCTCTGTTATGTAGTGTCACGCATGATCTGTTATGTAGTGTCACGCATGAGTCAGGAAATGTATATCACAGAATGAAGAGTATGTCTCCTTTAGGTTGTTAACCTAGACTAACCAACATATCCTGCAACAACCTAATAAAAATATAGCAATATACAACCTAAGCATGTTCAATACCTATTGTAATAGTCCAATAACTATATAATTAGAATGTGATGCATAACTAGTCCAATAACTATAAAATTAAAATTTGATGCATAAAAAGACTATATAATTAGAATTTGATGTATAAGTAGTCCAATAACTATATAATTAGAATTTGATGCATAAAAAGTGGGAAAGAGGTTTGTAAACTTTGTTGATGCATAAAAAAGTATTGAACCTAAAACCCACAGAAAAGATACCATTTAATGTGGAGAGAACATCTAAGATGGAAAATCTCAAAAAAACTTATCAGAAGTTGCAAAGCACAATAATGATACATATTATACATGTAGTAATACATATTATACATGTGGGAAAATAAATAATCATATAAAAAAATTATCCCATTCAATTAAAAAAAACCAATTATCCCATTCAATTAAAAAAGAAACATGCTATAATAAAAAGCACGAAACGAAAACACACAAAAAAGCACGAAACGAAATAAAACCATACACATCAATGTAAATGAACTGAAAAGACGACCAGTTAAAATTTCTATGGCCATGGAAAAGAGAGGAGAAGTTGCGGAAATGCCAGAAATTGCAGAAGCGGAAATGCCTACCAGAAACGATCGTTGGTTCTCTAGAAAACATTTACATTTTGACGCTTAAGAAACGGCAATGGTTATTTTGACTAGACTTCCGGGAGAATCTGACGAGGCTGGTGGGACGAGATCATAGAGAACATGTTTGATTTTCAATGCAGTGAAGAGTTGATAAAAAGGGGCACTCACCACAGGCTACTCGTTGAGCCACTGGATATTGGGAAAAAAGGAGGACCTCAAAAACGGAAGGCCTCCTCGCTATAAAACTCTTCAAAAGTGGTTGGAAAATGCTGAGAATACAAAGAAACCACACCTGCAATTGTTCCCTACCAGCGCAGATGACCCCAAGTTGCTGACTAAGGACTCTTGCTTATGGGCTTATGTAGAAGACATTTCAAGCCTAATGCATAAGAACGTTGATACTGCTGGAAAAAGGAAAGATCTGGAGAATCGAGTGAGGGCAGGGCTTTGAACGACTCCCATGGTTTGTGCATGGAAGATCTTTTGACTCGCGAATCTACCCTCATAAATGTGGTCAATTGGTCATTAGAGGAAATTTGGGGTCTAAAATGGGCCTTATAAGAAAACGTGCCAAAATAAGTTTTTGTGAGTTGGAATTCAAGAACCAATAGAATTTCAATAAAATAAGTCAACCATAATGGTTGAATTGACATATTTGTCATTAAAAAAAACTACTTTTTTTGTTCGTATTTTCGACATATCTCATTGTGTTTTTACTCAAATTTCGATCGACAGAGCTCGTTCGATGTGGAATTTGATTCTGAATCCAATGATTACCCACACTGCATACTTTTGACAGACCTCGCTACCCCAAAAACAAGAAATACCTAAAAAAATGTGATGATGATGTCATCATCACATTTTTTCAGGTATTTCTTGTTTTTGGGGTAGCGGGGTCCGTCAAAAGTATGCAGTGTGGGTACTCGTTGGATGCGGAATCAAATTTCGCATCCAACAAGCTCTTCCGATCGAAATTTGAGTAAAAACACACGGAGATATGTTGAAAATACGAACACAAAAAGTAGTTTTTTTCTTTCTTCCTCCAAAATTAATCAATATTATTTTATTATTTTAACTATTATTTTATTATTTTCCTTAGGAGGCCCATTTTAGACCCCAAAATTCCTCTAATGTGTGGCCTCAGATGACCGTACCGCAGCAAGAGACATCTCCCTTCGGCTCTATTATTCATTATCCTTTGCAAACTGCCTAGAATTGATTACATAATCAGCAATAGATCTGCATGCCAATAGGTCAGGTAGGTTTAGCTCATTTCTGGTAGGTCCCAAGTGATGCAAGAAACATGCATCGAGAACCAGAGCCTTGCTATTTCAAAGCATTAATAATTTTTAAATGCAGGTGGTTTGTTTGGGAATATAATCCAATATATGCTTAAAAATAAAAATAAAAATCCCATCTCCTTCTCATCTCCTTTGTTTATTTATATATATGCATAGAAATGGGAAAATAGGGAGCGTTAAAAGAGCGAAATTAACCATACATTTGCAAAGAACATGCAAGAGGAGAATAATACCCACGGTTTGCACAAGCCTCCAGAAATCCTCCTCAAATTCAGAAACTAGAACAACACGAAAACTGCAACGTGGAAATCCGACCAAGCTAGCCAAATGCCAAATGCCTCCATACCCAGAATCTAATCCAAGATATGCTTAAAAAAATCCCTTTTTTTGCTCATCTCATCTCGTTTATTAGTCCCTGCCCGGCTAGCAGGGACTCTTGTTATCGCCTTGCCACCGTTTCGATTACATTACAAGAAAACCAAAACAAATGTTACTGAAATATCCTAAGTTTCTAGACCAAAATGTTATTTAAATCATAAAAAATTGCATTCAACCAATAAAAAATTGTATTCAACCAATAGGCAATTTTGAGGCCTTATTTGGCCTCCTTTCAAGGCCATTTTCGCTTTTTCACTTTTTCAATGTTTTAACTTAGGGTTATACATATGTAACGACATTGAAACATTCAAATATATGATATCTTTTTCATTTTGATTTTAATGCTATCTCCGTCATGGCATTACTTAGCAAACACAAAATGTAAGTAGCTCCATCGCTTGTTAGTTTTATGTGAGTAGCTCCATCGCTTGTTTCCATGTCTCCATCATCTCCAGCTCCAACTTGTCGTTTGAAAGCCGTCAACACCTGTGTCACATGCACATGCACCATCTGGAGCCTTACATGTGAACCAAGACAATCTCTACGTATCAAATTTTTTTGTTTCCTGCTTGAACCCTTGGAGCTCTTCATGTTGTTACTCCAACTATAGAAATATGAAAGGCCATTCTCAATTCCTTCCAACGCTAGAGATCACCCGTTTCTTAATGGAGGCAGTGTAGAAACAAGCAGTGTAGAAATGAAGTTGCTTCCTAATGGAGGCAGTGTAGGCAGTGTAGAAATGAAGTTCCGTAGCATTGAGTGGCAGGAAACAAGAGACATCCAGGCAATTCCTTCAACACTTCAATTGAGCATGTTAAAAATACAGATTAAAAACCCGAGATCCAGCTTGAAGGGATACCTCCTCCCATGCTAGCAGAGAAACGTTGTAAACGTTGGAAGAACATGAAACATGAAGAAATTGCTTCCACATAGAAGCTGAGGAATAAGCTACGAATTGAAAGCGAGAATCAAAGAATCGTGTAAATTCCTCAAAGAAACAAAAGTTAAAGAATCCCTTTACAATTTAAAACATCATTCTATTGTCAAAATCCACAAAGAAATTATAACCAAATATTTTTACTTTGTTTTACAGTATTTATTTGAATGATGTTGTGCATTTACCTTTTCACCAAGGGTGTGCGGTCTCCTGTCTCCGTCCTGAATGATGAAGATATCATTGTAAACATTGTTAGAGGTGCAATTGTTAGCCACCTCAGCAATATGTGTGCTTATCTTATCCAAATATTAAGTGTCCTCCTTGAAAACAGCTCTCTGCAAATACCTTCTTTGATGCTGAGAACATCTGTCTGCGAATATCTTCTTTGATGCAAGTGACACTTTTGTTCCGACCTGATATTTGACCCAACCAATCTGAGCTTTGATGCAGGTATTCCATTCTAGCCAGCAGAGATCCGATCACTATCGACCCCGATCACTACCCATCTAACTCCTAATTTTATATGGAGCAACAAATTCAGAACCTTAAATGTCATATACAGGTTTTAGAAGTTGCTAATGCTTTCAGAGTAAGAGAAATTTGCTCTGGAGAGGCTTCATTTGCCTGATCTTTTTCTTTTCCTTGACTTCTCTGTACATAGACACCAATTTTCTACGGCCTAGGTATGCTCTAGGTCACATTTTCTGCAAACGTCTAACCTTCAAAGGCTAATTCCAGGGAAATTAACCCGAATACCATAAATGTAATCTCTTTACAGCTTAATGTAGTATGGCGGCATGGGGTGGGGAACTCAAGCTTTCCTATACAGTTACATCTGCATTGTCACTAAAGAGAATTCATTGCAAAAAAATATTACCATCTTTAATAGTTGCTGCAGAGAAGGCACGATGTAATATTAGTTGTGTTTGTGGTGCCTTCTAATTAGCCATGATAATCTTAAGAGCCTCCAAACTTATGGTTTCCACTAATTACAAGGTTTTAGTTTAAGTGGGACATTTGTTTTGTATTCCTAAGATGGTATGATATGTATGTATAAAAACTGCAACGATATGCACATGATACATGCCTAAAAGAAGATTTCGGCCCGCTCATTTTCAGCTCTACAGAAATGACATATATACCTATGATTTGGCATAAAAACATAAGAATTATAGCTTACCAATAAAATGCCAGGACTTGAAAGCTACCCGCGTTGGGCCTTTTGTTATTGATTTCAACATTATGCCGATACAAGTAATTATGAACTGAAGTGGAAATCCAAATGCTTATATCAAAGGGGTGAATCCGAAGGGTTTACCGTTTAGCAAATTGGTCTCTTCTACAATATTCAGCCACGGAAACAAATTGGGCACTTGAAACAAAATCCCAAACCCACCAACCTATGTAAATTTACTGTTACTGTGGGGTTGGTTGGCTACCACTTCTATTTAAACTTCTTATTATACTTTATCTACACATACCTGTGAGCGTTAACGATATACTGCTCGGTTGCTCCAAGATTGCAGATATCAACGATGAGATTATCTTAAAAAACAGTGCTCCATATGTATATTGCTATGGATAAAAATCTAATGCAAGGGAATACGACTCTAGAAAGAGTAAAATAACATCAAATATCCATGTCGCTTTGCATTTAGTAGAATTACCAAGGGACAAAATCTGATTTACAACCATTATTTACACGTAATTTTCATGCCAATGAAAGATGGACAATTGCAACCAGCATGGAAATACCAGACGAGACAAATGTCCTGCTTTCCCCTGAAAAATTAATAAAATACCAGATGAGACAAATGTCCTACTTTCCCCTGAAAATGGTACAAATGTCATGTTTGTTGCATGTCTCTAGTTGTCCAAATGGCATGACGTATTAGACAGTTGTGACAGCAGGAAATGACTATTTTAATTCATGCATCTTTAAGCAACACTATTATAAACGTTATTTTTAAAACAGTTAGACGACATTATGTCTTTTTGCAATTATCACACGTGAGTTCCGACTAGTGTATTGCAGTTTGATGCCATGAGAGAAACTGAAAGTAAGCCCAATGTGCAAATAGTTCAGGGAAAAAGGTGTTATATATTAAGTTTTTATCTTAAATCCATGGCCGATCAGTTTGTTGTAGACTCACGTATATTGAAGAGTTTTCTATTTTGGGATGGTCTCACCCAAGCGTGGGTCCACTGTGGAATGAACCTCGACCTTTTTTATGTAAGACCCATTGTAGGTAAATATCAACAAGACTTGATAGCTATGTTGTTCTCTTTTCTATTGGGAAACCGCTCGAGTTTTATATGTATTGCATTTGAGTTCCCCTTGACCACCGTATCGTGGTGTAACTTGCAGACAAAAGGGCAACCCTAGGAGTTAGTTTTTGAAGCTATGCATGACTCGGTAATGATATAGTCTAGGGTGGTGAATACAACAAGATTCTTTAAATGTATAAAAATAACTTATATTTAAAAATCCTAAATCCCTCATTATGGAAAACAGTTGCTGTGAGTTCACTAAGAGCCCCCCACGCATCATTCTACCTTTGGTTCGATATCCCCATCAACTACACTTCTCACATGACACCCATTTAATATATTTAATAAAAATTGAAAAACCAATTCGTACGAAGCACGGAGAACCAAGAGAATCCCTTATAGGGAAACATCCAGAAGCACACAACACGACGAATCTGATTCCCTAAAACTGTATATGCAAAGTTGGTCACGGGCCCGTATATGGACATAGCGTGCATGAAATATCGATACCCACAAAACAATATTCAATCCAAATTCTTTGAATCACTGCCATTGTTGATAGAGGAGACACGAGAAGCATAATCCTACGAAATTGCGAACCCTATGCCAAATCAGGGAAAAATTATTTTTTTGTGGACACCATATTTACAGTGGCTTTTTATCATTCAAACATTTTTAAATTCCTTTATTTGAAACAGACTATAGTTTAGTTAAGAAAATTTCATAATAATTAATGGAAAATATTAATTATTTTGTTAAGATTGAGATAGATGAAGCATCACATTTATCAAAACTTAAAGTTCACGTCGATGTCAAACTGATGTAAAAACACGTAGATGTATATAGTGAACAATGCCACACTGAGAAGAATTTCATAATTCCAATTAGGATAAGGTCAAACGAAAGATTGTAAGATTCATGAATAATTGAGCAATTAACACAAAATATGGCGCAAATTAAATCTTAGAACTGCAACGTATGGATTTCTGTAACCATAGAGGAGCAGTCGATCTGTCTCTCTAACCGAAATACCTATTGTTGTATTGGAATTACAAAAAAAGTTAGCTTTCAACTTAAAGAATTAAGGATCACTTTGCAGTTATCTGGTGCGGGATATAGGGTCTTAAGATAATATAGGAAAAAGGGAAGCTTCATTGGTCTCGTTTATACCTAATTTACAACGAACCTCTATACCTGATTTACAATGAACCTCAGTCTCTACCTATTGAGATCTGGTTAGCTTTTACTTCTTGTTTATGCTTCACTATTATGAACTTGGTTTGGTTCTAGGTTATGCGGTTAAACCTCCTCAAAGCGAGTTTCCCTCACTTCACAAGGAGTGCATTCCCTCACTTCACAAGGAGTGCGTTTAGTGATAAATAAAATACTTCGCCACTGAAAGGACAGTGATAACTAGTTGGCTTCAAGTACCTTAGTTATGCCATGGCAATGGATTAGGCTACTCGAATAAAGCAGTGGTTTTATATGTCGGTTTGATGTGAATTAGGCTACTCCAATAAAGGCAACCATAAAAACAAGAATATGCAATGCTATATGCAAAGTGTTAAAATGCTGTAGGCAGGGACTTGCTACCTTCAACAGCTCTTCTTCTTTATATATATGGTCAATTGACTAGCGAATCTATCCTCAAAGTCCATGATTGCTAGTGATAGCATTATGACGAGTTTCCTCGTGATTTGCTGGCAATTTGTTGGTTCACTGTTACTCTTTCCCATACATTATGCCATTTGTTTGCAATCAACAAAGAAGGAACCACGTGGAAATGAATGGAAGGTTGTCTCTCTGTAACACTCCCCAAAACCATTATCATTTGGTTGTTGCATGATTGGTTGAATTACTAAACACATCTTTCAACTAACACACATATAGTCGTTAATTTAATGAAAGGAAGGTGTGGGATCCAGGATCCATAAAATTGGTTTCTTTGGCTATGGAAACTTAATGAATATTGTGCTCGTATTAAAGAAATTCAGTCTTAGAATGAACCTTTTCCTGGCGAATGGATCGGTTTTAAAGATTTTAATGTAGTCACATATACATTGGCCATGGAAGGTAATCATTTTGATTCTGTTTAGCGGATATTTTTTTTATGTGTTTTTAAATATGTGCCGAGACTCGGACTCGGAGTTGAATCATCACAGAGAATGACTATACACTACCAGTCGATATCACCTGTCAATTTTCTTTTTCTATATTTCTTTCTTTTATTTTTATTATCATTGATATTATATTATATTTTCTATGTTGGAATAACTAAATGATAGATTGAGACTCAATCAACCAAAATTTTCCAGAATAATGCATGTTGTGGTTAAAATGAAGATCGTGGGGTACAATATGTGGAGATACTATTGAAAACAATTCCCTTCTTTGAAACTAAATTACATTGTAACTTTATCAAAAATATGTTGTTCAAAGGAATTTCTATTAAAAAAAAGCATTTATGCCTCACAAGTCTGTCTTGCACTGTTGAATAGTGGATCTTTATCTAAAGTCAAAATCATACTCTACCGTTAATATTTTTTTATTAAAATATTATCACCTAGTGATCTATTTTATTACAATCTCATGCTAAAAAGTCTATGAGAGTAATCAAATTCTCTATTTTGTGAAAATCGTGTGCTACTAAGTTATGTTGGGTAATCAATTTATCTATTTTGTGTTCAGAAGCTTATCTGTGTTTTTATCAAGCAATGCCATGAATCTACTTTTGTGGGAAATTATTGTACTTTCCACACTTTGATTTGGAATAATTTGGAATTGGTTATAAAATATTACATAATAACATAACATCTTCTTATTATCTTTTTTAAAATATTTGCAAGAGATTTGTACATGGATAACTTTTACTTGATGTTGGTCTATCAACGCTCTGTTATGGAGTGTCCACGCATGAAAGCTACGGAAATGTATATCAAAGCATGAAGAGTATGTCTCCTTTAGGTTGTCAACCTAGACTAACCATTGTCAACCTAGACTAACCAACATAGCCTGCAACAACCTAATAAAAATATAGCAATATACAACCTAAGCATGTTCAATACCTCTTGTAATAGTCCAATAACTATACATATTATACATGTGGGAAAAGAAATAATCATATAAAAAAACTTATCCCATTCAATTAAAAAAAAACAATTATCCCATTAAATTAAAAAAGAAACAGGTTGTAATAAAAAGCACGAAACGAAAACACACAAAAAAGCATGAAACGAAATAAAACCATACACATCAATGAAATGAAGTTGCGGAAATGCCAGAAATTGCAGAAGCGGAAATGCCTGCCGGAAATGATCGCTGGTTCTCTAGAAAACATTTACATTTTGACGCTTAAGAAATGGCCATGGTTATTTTGACTAGACTTCCGGGCGAATCTGACGAGGCTGGTGGGACGAGATCATAGAGAACATGTTTGATTTTCAATGCAGTGAAGAGTTGATAAAAACGGGCACTCACCACAGGCTACTCGTTGAGCCACAAAAACAGAAGGCCTCGTCGCTATAAAACTCTTCAAAAGTAGTTGGAAAATGCTGAGAATACTAAGAAACCACAGCTGCAACTGTTCCCTACCGGCACAGATGACCCCAAGTTGCTGACTCAGGGCTCTTGCTTATGGGCTTATGTAGAAGACATTTCAAGCCTAATGCATAAGAACATTGATACTGCTGGAAAAAGGAAAGATCTGGAGAATCGAGTGGCGACAGGGCTTTGAACAAATCCCATGGTTGTGCATGGAAGATATTTTGACTGGCGAATCTACCCTCATAAATGTGGTCAATTGGTTGTGGCCTCAGATGACCATACCGCAGCAAGAGACATCTCCCTTCGGCTATATTATTCATTATCCTCTGCAAACTGCCTAGAATTGATTACATAATTAGCAATAGATCTGCATACCAATAGGTCAGGTAGGTTTAGCTCATTTCTGGTAGGTCCCAAGTGATGCAGGAAACATGCATCGAGAACCAGAGCCTTGCTGTTTCAAAGCATTAATAATTTTTAAATGCAGGCGGTTTGTTTGGGAATATAATCCAATATCTGCTTAAATTGTTTTTTTCAAGTGTAAGAAGAAAAATTGTAGAATCTCTCTATAAAATGGTGTCCATTGGCCAAAACAAAAATATGTAAAAGCAATTATTATGTTTAAAAAATCATGTTAATAAAAGAAGATATAAAAAATATATTTAATATTTTAAATAAAATTATAATGCATATATTTTTATTATTTATTGATATAGAATTTGTAATATTGAGCATTGAAGTCAAAACTTTCATTCTTCAACAATACAATTTGCAAATTTACAAAAATATTTTAAGATTAATCATGGTAACAAGGCTTAATGTAACACTGGGTAGCCAATAGAGTAAGATGTCCATTTAATATTACAATTACTTAAATCCTTTGAGATAAGATTATGGTGTTGTGATTCTAGAAAGTCTTAAAATGTAACATATTTAGGTCATTTATTAAGAAAATTAGATATTTTAATTAATTAATATTTAATCTGTAAAATGGTTTATATTAGAGTAAACATTGTATTATAATTTTTGTTTTTATTTTCTTACTAAGATTTAGAGAACCCGATGAGAGCATCTCATATATTCAATTTTCGTATTAATATTTTCCATGGTAGTAAACATTTATTTCTATGATATTAATTTCGTACAATATAAAATAACTTCCTTTATAATCATGTTACCTCACTCAAGTTCAATTTGTGCCTTAATTGATGTTGACAAGGTACCAATAATATCACTCTTGTAAGTGTTTAAGGGTGAGACAACATCACTCTTGTCGGATCTTTGGCATCCTCTGGTCACACATGGAAACAAGTGGTCGAAAAAAGCATTGTATAGTTAAAAAAAAGCCATAAAGGAAACAATATAAAGGAAACAACAAAAAGCATAAAGGGAACAATATAAAGCTTAAAAACAGAAACAATATAAAGCTTAAAAAAGGAAACAACATAAAGCTTAAAGAAACAATATAAAGCTTAGAAAGGAAATAATATAAAGAAAAACATAAACAAATTTATAATATTTCTGGTCAATTGTGCTGTAAATGTTTATTGGTATTTTAAAAAACAACAATAAGCTATACCTTATATCATAAGGCATAACCCTCCAACTTGGGTATTCGTCAAGTGATTATCTTGTGTTCCATTAAGTGGATTTTCATTTTTTTGCAAGATATTGTATTCATATACCTACCTAACAGCACAAAGTGACTAGTTTCAAGAAAAATCCACATCATTGGAAGAGTGGAATGTTACTTGTCAGCATTGATACTAATGCATATCACCCAAAATGACAGATAAAGCATTGTAACAATTATTAAACTCAGCCTTAACCCCCCCTTGACTGCGGCCTTGGTGCATCACTCAAAGGAAATCCAAATTTAAGCGTTTTAGTTGATAATATATATACAAGCATTAAATTCCAAAGACGAGTACTCCTAATGACCTCAAGATCATAATATAGTAGTTAAAGCAACAACTTTTCTTTTAAATCAAACTTTAGTAAAAAACAAGTTGTCAACCCACTATCTTGAAATCTTCCTTTTTAGTAACCGTATGAGTTATATAAGGTCATACCAACAAACGGATGTCCATATTTCTCAATATGTTGATTTTAGTATTATATGAAACCAATTCGATAAAATATGGCTTACTACACTGAATGTTTTGGACAACTACTTTGCAAGGTGTATATCAGCCAAAAATTATAGACCCACTCTTCTAATGGTGGAAAATTAGAAATGCTTCCCTCTTAAATTCGAAGAAAAATCGATCAAAACAAAAAAATACATTATCAGATTTAAGTTTTCATATGAAAACATCAATTTTTTATAGAAAAGTTCTAGTCTTACACACCCCAGCGTGCACAAGAATGTGCATACAGTAATAATCTATCTGTAAACCTTCCAAATAAGATGATGCTATAAGTAAAACAGAGCTTTCCATAGCTCATTATTTTACAACCAGAAATAGAGAAATGACATGTTATGGTTAAATTCTCATCTCAAAAACAAACCTCTCACAAAATCAAGAATCCAAAAATAACCTCCAAAGAATGCTGTTAGGTCTTTCACCAAGGTTACTCTGCATGAGTTCTTCAACAATCATTCATTTTTTCATGTGCCACACGTGCTGGGTGTCTTATTTCTTCCCTTTTCCACTTTACAGTGAGATGAGATAATGTAATTAGTGTATTAGTATGTAAAAAAACAAAATGGTTCAATCTTTGTCGTGACCTTTAAATATGCATGCTTGGAAAAAGAGCACTATTTAGCATTTCTTAAGACTTGTTATGCCCATGCATTTCATAAAACATACCAAGATTATTGTTGAAATGATTAGGAGAGGACTAGACCACAAATTTGATAGAAAAATTCCAAGCTTGTGAAATTAGTCATGTGTAGCAAACTTCTCCCAATTCCGTCCAAGATAGTAATTTATTTTTTCAGCAAAATCAACACCCATAACTGCACACACATGGTTTGAAAACAAAATCAGAGAAAACCATAATGTTAATTTAAATGATGATCAATCTTTTACAATATATTTGCTAGTAGAATAAGGCTTTCAAATTGAACACCAACATATTTTCACGTGCAAATTTACACAAGAGAAGTGTGAAATATACCACCACTTCAAATGAAAAAGGAAGGAACAAGAAAAAACATAGTAATAATGAACAAAGAGTTCTACTAATTAAAATAAGAAGAAAAAAGGATCGAGTGAGGGCAGGGCTTTGAACGATTCCCATGGTTTGTGCATGGAATATCTTATGACTCGCGAATCTACCCTCATAAATGTGGTCAATTGGTTGGGGCCTCAGATGAAAGATCTAGAGAATCGAGTGAGGGCAGGGCTTTGAATGATTCCCATGGTTTGTGTATGGAAGATCTTTTCACTGGTGAATCTACCCTCGTAGATGTGGTCAATTGGTTGTGGTTTCAAATGACTGTACCGCAGCAAGAGACATCTCCCCTCGGCTCTATTATCCATTATCCTCTACAAACTGGCTAGAATTCACTACATAATTAGCAATAGATCTGCATGCCAATAGGTCAGGTAGTTTTAGCTCATTTCTGGTAGGTCCCAACTGATGCAGGAAACATGCATAGAGAACCAGAGCCTTGTTGTTTCAAAGCATTGATAATTTTTAAATGCATTGATAATGTTTTTTCATGCAAACAACTTCATAAGTGCAATTCCTAAAACAACCTCTTCATTTTAAGAAAATACCATCCTCTTCCTCCCTCCCTACTTCATCTTATTCTCCCCTTCCCCCTCCTCCCTCTTTTCAAAGATACCTCCTTTCTTCCTCCCCCCCTCCTCCATGTCTCCTCCCAAACACCTCCTTTTCTCCTCCCCCGACCTCCTCCATCACTCCTCCTCCTCCCTCCCTTCTTATTATGATCCCCTTCCCCATCCTCCCTCTCTCCTCCGTTCTGCCTTCTCCTCCTCATCCCTCTTTTCTCTACCCTCTCTCCTCCATCCTCCCACCACCTCACCTCCTCTCTCCCATTCCCTCCCTCCTCTTCCCTTCCCCGCTCCTCCCTCTCCCCTCCTCCCTCCCTCCACCTCTGCCTCC
>LPNX010776567.1:0-34179 GCA_001517045.1 Pseudotsuga menziesii
GGCCAAATATTTCATGCCACAGCTTGCTAGCTTCATTAGCATGGATAAGAAGAGCAGAGGGGTTTGAGTAAGGCAGGAAGTGTGAAAACATGTATACCTATTGGGCATGATTCGCTACTCCTTTTGCAATGATTCTTCCACTTGAGATTTCTGTGATCTCAACTTCATCTAGTGAGAATATGACTTTCTTAGGAGACCCAGTGTGGGTCATCTGGTACACTGATAGAAGGTTGGAGGCGAGACCAGGGACATACAGCACATTGTTGAAGTTACCATGATCAAGTTATATCCTTCCTTTTCCTTTAATTTCAGTGAGAGAGTCATCTCCCAGTACAATAGATGGTCATTTCGACATATCCAGTGAGGAGAAGGCCTCCTTAGTCGAAACCATGTGTCTTGAAGCTCCAGAATCTATGATAAAACTGGGTGAGCATAATGTGCCAGCAACTAGAGCATGAACTCTCTCTCTGTCATCGGAACTTGATCCTCCTTCTCTCTTCTTTGAGCCTTCTGGAAGGGAGATGCCATTCTTATCCAGGAGATTGGTCAGCATATCAATATGCTTTTTCATACAAGATCTTTCAGTGTGATTGCCCTTTGAACAGTATGAGCACTTGTTCATATCACCTTTGTTTTTCTTCTTTTGGGTATTTTTCTTGGGACCTTGTTGATCCTCCGGAGACTGCTTCTTGTCTCTTCTTTGCTCAGGTGGATTTTTAGCTTTCTTTTTGCTTTTAGAATCCACCTTCGAATCTCCAGCAACCATAGCTTGGTCTTTGGAATATTTGATGGTGCCCATCATCACCAGCTTGTCTTGTTCTTGTGTGTGAGATTCCATGAAATCTACAAGGCTAGGCATCTTCAAAGTTTGAGCTATGAGTTTTGTGGCATAGAAGGTCTAAACAAATACTAAGTAGTTAGGTCCTAGCTTCGAGAGGATGGCCAATACAAGCTGCTCATATTTCTTTTCGATACCACACTGCTTCAGCTGCAAAACTAGTGCTTTGAACTTGGAGAAATATAGCTGCACGGATTCAAAGCTGTTGGGACTCAGAGAAATCAGCTCATTTTCGATCTGATGTCCCCTCATCTCATCTATCTTTCCAAAAATCTCATACAGCTTCTCCCATACTTGATCCGGTGAAGTTAATCCATCGAGATGGAAAAGGAGGTCTCCGGAAATACTGAGACATAGGAGGCCATAAGCCTCATCTCTTCGATTGTGCCATTTGATCTTCTCTGCAGCTGCATTGGGATCTGCTTTTGTTTCCATAGTCACCCTGTAGAATCCTTTCTCTCTCAACAAGATCTCCATCTCTGCTTTCCATTCAAAATAGTTGAAGGGAGTCAAGATAGTTTTCTGTGAATCCATAGCTTTAGAAAATATGTCCCGGCTGTCAGTAGAAGGCTCTCAGTCTTGATGTCGAACCTGCAAAACAATTTTTGAAGGAGAGTAATAACCTACAATGGCTCTGATACCATGTTTAAATTTTGACCAGCAATAGATTAATTTCACTCACAACAAATTACAATTGATCATGCAAAATTGTCAACAATGGAGACTGAAAATGGAGCTGTAACACAAAATTATATTAACTCAGTGTACAATAGCCAACCCTGTAATAACATAGGTTTCTTAATATATATAATACATCAATAGTTCGAATGCATAAGGAGGCATCCAAAGCTATCATAAAGCAGGCTTACCCAAAATAGGCAAATCCCCCATAGGTGTAAAAAGCTGATCCCAAATCTGTCATGAGGCTCACGAATTGGCAAGGGCACATGGGAAAGATAATGAGTGGTGGAATGGCAGCTCATACATGATTTTTCATGGAGGAAAGAGTGGAGGAGGAAGAGGCAACAAAGCTGATTCACCTCACCTAGTCTTGCTTTCCTATGTGCCTTAAAACACTGAAAAAGTAGGGAATAAAGCAGAAAAAGAAGAAGGGTGCCTAGGAGGCCAGGAATAAAGTATATTTGATTCCTAAGGCTTTCCCAAGTGCTACATGAGTCAAATATTGCAAGTTTTACCTCTATGGATAGGAAATTAACAACTTGCACATGGTGGGACTCATGGACTAGGCAAATAAGACAAAAATAAATGAATTAATGTCTAAGTGGGTAAATACTATGGGTTGGTTATTCTAACATACAACTATGGTTGAAGATAGGTTGGGATGTTACTAGATGTGATAGTGCAAAAATATGATATGTCAGTCAACGAAGGAGGTGGTGGTAAGGAAAAAAAGGTGTTCGTTAAAGGAGCATTGGTAAAGAGACCTGGACCAACAATAGATAGGTAAGGGATGGATATGTTATTGATGGTAGTGTTCATTGTAGGGAAGAAATACTATAGAGTGGCTGGTCCTTTAGGATAGTAATACGTCAGTTGGTCGATGCTCATGATCTTCCCATCATGGTGGAACATCAAGATTTAAAATATGGTAGAGGAAAATTTTCACATTGCATACATATAACTACATCCAAGGAAGAGGTTGTAATTGATTTGGGTGTTAACGACCTCAATGTTAATCAACATTATTTTTATGGCTAACTTGATGCAGACATTTGTGAGAATTCCTTGTGGTTGAGCAACGTGGCCATTATATTCTCAAAGGGTGGTGGTAGAAGGTTGAAGGGTTGGGGATCCAAGTTTCTACCAAACAAATGTTGACATAACACACGTGGATGCCCCCTCATCGATGATGCATCGATCATAATGATCAAATTCTAAATTGAGACTAGAACTTGGAAGGAGATAGATGATGACATACAAGGTTCTCCTTGTTATTATATTTATCTACAGGGACATGTCTACATCCTAATATAACATTCAATACAAGGAGGTGAGTCCTAATCGATAGAATATATGAAATAATTGAAAGCTTCATGATAATTATAAGTCATTTCAAAGAGGAGAGAGGGGAGGAAGAAAGGAGATTACCTATTGAAGCATGTCTTTTGTGGAATATCCCTCTGCTTGAGCATCCATGGCCTTTAGGCTTCCATTCAAATATATCTTGTTAGTTCCTTACCTTTATCCTTTGGAAAACTTTAAAAAACTTGAAATCTATCTACCAAACATTGACAAACATATGAAAATACATAGATTCAATCACAACACTTGGGGAAACTTGAATTGAATCATACTAAAAACAAGAGGAAAGGGATTACAACCCAATAATAGGTGAATCCATTTCTCCTTTGATATAAACAAACATTCTCCATAAAATATAATGATCACCAAAACTATTTATATGAAAAATATTCTATCTAGCCTCCAAATGCTACATCATGTCTTTGCTTTTCTTTGTTGAATTTTCTTAAATTGCTTATATGATATATTAAAACAATTAGTCACTAGAAGATCAATGAAAGAAAAACATGCACAGAAACAAAAGAACACAAGAACACAAGAACACAAATATTTTCCTTAGGGAAACCACAAGGTAGAAAAACTCACAAAACTTCCTCAGTATAGAACTCAACCAGTGCAGTGTAAAACCTAGACAGCAGTTGATATCTTCTTTCTGGCGCACTAATCCTTCTCTCTCCTGCTAAGACAGCTTGAGTGACTATGTCCAAATAGAGAGGAGTTCCTCTCTATTTATATTCTTCAGTTGAATTGACTACTAACCTATCAAGGCTGACTTCTCTAACTGACTGGGCCCACTTGACAACTTGTCACCACAAAATAACATTTATTATATTGACACTTGGGTACTATTGACTTGAATTACATTCATAGGTTTACATTGCTTCTTTCAATGACACTAATAATACCAAACTCATATCCTAAAGGAGGAATACAATACATCTTGGAATATATTTCAAAGTTACAATAATTTAACACTCCATATTAACTAGGAAGGTTATCAACCATAGCAACATTTTCTACTACAACTATACAACTGTCTGGTGAGACTCTATATGTCATAGGAATTTTTGGAACATTGTCTAACATCCTCATCATTGATATCAGATAGAACATCTTCTGTAATATTCACCTTTTGTACGCTCTTGGACATCTTCTATTTGTCTTCTACTGAATAATCTTCTAGACCATATTATGTAATATTCATCTTTCGTACGCTCTTGGACATCTTCTATTTGTATTCTACTAAATCATCTTCTGGACAATATTCTATCAGTATGTGAATACTGAGACAAATTCCTAGATCTTCTTCTTGAAGCATCAGTATGTGAATACTGAATCATCGTCTCTCTCGTCGAAGTATCATTGTTTGTATCATCACAGTATGAATATTGGATCATATTCTATCAGATATGTATGTGGATACTGAGACATCATATGTAACTTGATTATCTGCAACATCCGTGTAAGGATAGTAATAACATGAACAATCACCATTAGCCTGTTAGTGCTAAAAAATCAACAACAACTAATGCTAGATCATCATATGCATAACCATCATAAATATGCTGGAACATCAAAACCACCATCAATATACGAATATTGAAGTAACATGTAACTACAGTCATTAGTGTATTGTCACTGATATGCACTCCATCAATCAGTTGATCAGTCATCAATACTGAAGCAAACAGACAACACAACAATAGTGTACAAGACTACATCTCAATAATCATCAGTATACCAATACTGCAACAATCGTCAGGCATCTCAACAATCATCAACAATAAACAGTATAGAAATACTAAGGATACATCTTTCCCTTCATTATCTCGAAGCAACATCACGATGATTTCTCTAGTATATCCACCCAAGAATTTTGTCTAGCTTACTAACTATTTCGAGACAAACAATCCTAGTTAAACATATGGATCTTCCTAAGGACCAAACAAGCCTTGTCTAGATTACTAGCCCTTTCGGGCCAAACAAGCCTAGCCAGACATACTAATCCCCCTAGAATCGACAGGCCTTGTCTGGATTACTAATGCTTTTGGGCCAAAAAATCCTAGCAATAGATACCCTCCTCTATACTGAGATACTCACCACTGCATCCATCATCCAACTATTTTCACTCCCTCTTTCGAGAGAGTTCCTTTCAAAATACACCAAGCTTGTCTCGAAAGTATTCAAACTTTACATGAGATAGAGGCTTAGTTAATACATTTGCTACTTGTTCCTCTGTGGGAACATACTTGAGCTTTATAGCTCCCTTCTGAACCATATCCCAGATGAAATGATATCTGATCTCAATGTGTTTTGACTTATCATGAAACATGGAATTCTCTATCATGTTGATACAACTCTGATTATCACAAAGGATAACAGTGCCATCTATCTCTGGATCGAATAAGCTTTCCAACATCTTTCGAAGCCATACTTATTCGCTACATGTTGAACATGCTGCAATGTATTTTGCCTCTGTTCTACTAAGTACAATACTGGTATTATTTATACTGAACCAAGATATCATGCATGATCCCATACTAAAACAACATCCTGATATACTCTTCCTATATTTGGCACTTTTGCCCCAATCTGAATTTGGACATCCATGCAACTTGATTTCTCCAATGGATGTATATATGAGCCCATAATCTAAAGTTCCCTTTAGATACCTCATCACATGTTTTGCACCAATCAGGTGAATGTGTTTATGATTCACCATGTACTGACTTAAGGTGTTTACTGCAAAACATATATTTGGTCTTGTATTGGTTAGCTACATTAGTGAACCAATAATCTCTCTATATAGAGTGGCATCGATAGATTCCCATGTATCATCATTCAATAGCTTCAAACTAGTGGTCATCGAAGTAGTCATAGATTTACAATCTAGAATCCCAAATATTTTTTATATTTCAATAGTATAATTTCCTTGGTTTAGAAAAATCTCATCTGGATACTATCATACTTCAAGACCTAGAAAGTAATGCATCAGATTATCTTCTCCTGTTAAGAATAGATCATCTACATATAGAAGAAAGATAAAAATTCCATCCTCATAAACCTTATAGTAGAGGTTGGATTATTCTTTAGTTTTAGTAAATCCTAATCTCATTAGGAATCCATCGATCCTTCCATACCATGCTCTAGGTGTTTTATTCAATCCATACAATGCTTTGTTTAGTCGGCACACATGAGTCTTCTGATCATTAATCTTGAAACCTTGCGGTTGTTCGATATATACTTCTTCTTCAATAAATCCATTTAGAAAAAATTTCTTCATGTCCATTTGATGTAGCTTCCACTTCACGTTGGATGCCAAGGCAAGAAAAATTCGTATTGAGGTGTATCTAGTTATTGGATCAAAGGTTTCTTCATAATCAATTACCTCTTTCTGAGAGAATCCTAGAGCTACAAATATTTCCTTGTATTTTTCTATAATTACATGCCGAGTGTTTAGTTTTGAATATCCACTTCGAGGATACCACTGAGTTGTCCTTTGGTCTAGGTACTACTTCCCACACATCATTATTTATAATGGATTGGTATTCCTCGACCATTGCATCATCCCACTCTTTATTTTTTATTTCCTCTTCAAAAGAAGTTCTTTCTTTATCAACTAGATCAAACATCAAGGGCATACAACCAGGACATGAATTTGGCTTCTTCCTCTCTCAGATGGCTCCTTCAGGAGCACCATGTCTTTTTGCTTCTTCAATTACTTCACGAGCCCAGGAAGGTTTTCTCTTTCGAGAAATCAATTCATTTGGTAAATCTTCAGGTAGTTGGGGATCTGTCATATCATGATCTTCAGGTATCTAGACTTCTTCTTCATTTTTGACTTCTTTAGGACCTTCAAAATTTTTAGGATTTTCATGATCCTCTTCATCCTCGTATTTTCTTGATTTTTTGAAGGATGTATCTTCGTCAAATGTAACATCTCTGCTAAGTTCAATTTGACAGTATCTTGGGATATATATTCGATAAGATTTTGATTTTTCACTATATCCTACAAACAATACCTTCTTTCCTAAAGGATCTAAATTTGATATTTTCTCCTTGGGAATATGAATGTATACATGAAAACCAAATATATTTAGATGAATTACCTCTGGTTTTTCTCTGGAGTTTTGTTCCCAATGGAACTATGAGAAATTATGTTCTGTACATATACTATTTCTCTTGTTGCTTCTTCCCACTGGTACATTGGGATATCTTGATCATGTATCATAGCTTTCACATATTCCATGATATATATGTTGTTTCTTTCTTTCTTCCACACCATTTTGTTGTGGATTGTAGGGAATGGTGAGCTCCCTCTTGATCCCTTCTTCTTTATAGAAATCATTGAATTCATTTGAAGTAAAATATCCTCCATTATATGAACTCGGAATCTTTATTTTCTTCTCATAAATGTTTTCTACTAGGGCCTTAAAGTCTTTGAATATTTGAAACACTTCATCCTTCTTTTTCAAGAATTATATCCAAGTCTTTCTGGAGTAGTCATCAATGAAAGAGGCATAGTAAGAGTACGCACTTAATGAAGTGGTTTGCATTGGCCCACATATATCTGAGTGAATAATATCTAAGATACCTTTTTCTTTACTATCACTTTTTGGAAAGGTATTTTTAGTATTCTTCCCTTATACACATCTTTTGCACACTCCTTCATGTTCTATCTAAATTTCTAGTAAACTAGTTACCACATTTCTTACAATTGGAATGGATTTGTAGTGAAAATGAGCAAGCCTTATGTGTCATAGCTCACATAAGTTAATGGTACTGGTTTCTAATGCAGAATCTGTGTGTCCCTTCAATTTGTATATTCCTCCTTCTTCAACTCCAATCTCTACTGCATCATTGATAGTCTTGCAATTGGTCCACATGAGAAATTTTCCATCCACAAAGGAAACTCTGAAGACTTTCTTCTCTAAGGATGAAATCGAAATAAGATTATTATTTAGTCCTGGGACATATAGGACATCCTTCATTTTCATAGACTTTCCATAATCCAATTTATAGGATGCTTCTGTTAATCCTTTAATGGGATGTTGGGAATAATTTCCAAGCATCACTTTGTGTCGAGATTCCTTTTATTCAAGGAATGAGAGTGACTCCTTGAAACTAGTCATGTGATTGGAGGCATCATTATCAATCATCTAGGTATGATTTCCATGTGAGACTGATGCAGTTAGGGTAGATATCAAAACATATTCTTCACTAGAGTCTTCATCCTTCTCGATCACTTTCTTCAACAGCATGGGCCTTAAATGTTCTCATCTTTTTGAGTCTTTCTTCTTTCATGGGAGAGTTAATGGAAATGTGTCCTAACTTGTGGTAATTGAAGCACTCAAAATTTGAGAAGTATCTCTTGGGTCTTTTAAACCCTTGAGTCTTTGGAGGATGGTCATGACTCTTCTTTTTTCTTTTGGTGTGGGCAGTCAAGGCTTGATCCTAATTGTCATTTATTTTTTCTTCTCTATCTGCTATCGTCTCTTATTATTGGACACATTCTTCCCATAACTTTTGAAATTTGGTTAGTTTCTTTCTTGATCAAATTCCTTGGATAAAGGCTTCCTGGTCTCTTGGAAGGCCATTCAAAGTTTTCATTACAATTTATGCTTCTTCAACCATGTCACCAATGACTTCTAGCTGATCCTTTATTTTAGATACTCTTCTAAAATAAGATTGCATGGTATTTGACTTTTGAGCTTTTACACTTTTGAGTCGATTCGTCAGGGTCATCTTCCTATTAATGTTTCTTCCTTCACATAGTCATGATAGGGCATCAAACATTTCTTTTGGAGTCTCCATAGATGATACTTGAGGAAACATGTTATATTTTATGGAATCAACAATGATTCTTTTAGCTATAATCATATCGTTCTTGTGCTTGGATTTGGCTTCATCTTTTTCTGGTTCTTTCACTTCCTCTTTCGCAAACTTGTCTAGATCATTCTCTTAGAGGATGAGCATGATCCTATACTTCATGCTCTAAATTTTTCATACCCTTCAATCTTTTCATATATCTTTATATTCTTCATCATCTTTAGAAAACTGAGAACCTCAAATGGAAAAGGATGGAAAGATACTTGTAGAAATCAGCTCATGACTGGCCTTATTCCTGATGTCCTAGGGTTTGAAGCAGAAACCATAATTTTCTAGCTGGGATCATAGGTGGAGCTGAATAGTAGAAAATATGTGTATTCCTAAGGCGAAGTAGAATATATCTTCTTTTTTATGAGATTGATGATGAAACCATAGGGAAACTGAAACCCTAGTTTGTTCTGACATCACTAACAGGTACACAATTGAAAATTCTTGGAATTTTGTTCTTTCTCCATAGAAAGATGTGCTCTTCAAAGGTGAGTTGGGAGAGCCCTTTTTTTCTGGTTGATCTATTGAGGGATTTTTTTGTAACAACAAACCCTAATTGTGTACTGCTTCCTTTCAAGGTGGCTCTGATACCATGTTGAATTTTCTTAAATTTATTAGATGACATCTTAAAATAATTAGTCACTAGAAGATCACTGAAAGAAAAACATGCACAGAAACATAAGAACACAAGAACACAAATATTTTCCTTGGAGAAACCAAAAGGTAGAAAAACCCACAAAACATCCTCAGTATAGAACTCAACCAGTGCATTGCAAAACCCATACAACAACTTCTCTCTTTTTTTTCTGGCGCACTAATCCTTCTCTATCTTGCTAAGACAACTTGAGTGAGTGTGTCCAAATGGAGAGGAGTGCCTCCCTATTTATATTCTTCAATTGACTTTACTACTAACCTAGTAGGGCCTACTTCTCTAACTAACTAGGCCCACTTGACAACTTGTCACCACAAAATAAGATTAATTATATTGACACTTGGGTACTATTGACCCTAACAAGACCAAACTCATCTTCGAAAGGAGGAATACAATACATCTTGGAATATATTTCGAAGTTACAATAATTTAACATTCTTCTTGTCCTCCTTCCTTCACCTCATATGGATTTCTTATATAGCAATAGGATTTGAGTCGTTAATCACTAACCATGAATGTGGGTTTAATCTTTTCGAAGTTTTTTTTCTTATTTCCTTAATAAAACCCACTTTCCTTAGTTTTTAGGCATTTTACTTGAATTTCTAGGTTTTTAAAATTGTTGGTGGGGGTTTTGGGATAAGTCAGTTGCACAACATTGCAGATGTTGTGCAAGCTCAAAAGACACCACGCAAGGAAAATATGGTGTGTAAGGTGGAAGATAGACTATTTTGAATATTTTGTGTCACTATTTGTACTTTTGGACCATATTTTGCGGATATTGGTCATTACTTGATAGAATCAATTAAGAATTAGTTATAAAATTTTCCAAGTGGACCATGAATGTAAAGTAGCAAGCCTATAAATAGAATAATAATTGCAAATGTGAAAATAAACATAGAGGGATCAGAGAATGAGAACTAAGAGCTTGAAACTCAATTGAATTGTTGTTGGTTTTGGATCTGTGGTTGATTGCGCAGAATTAATATAAGAAGACAGAGGTTGATATGAACTATTGTTATCTTTTTGTCTCTTTATGTATTTCTATGGGTCCAATAATGAATGCATGAAACATGGATCTATGATGCAATGTTTATTGCTTATGAATAATGTTATCTTTTTAGATCTCTTTGTGAAATAGTATGGTTATTTATGTTGTGAATGAATGATGTGATGAATGTCCCTGGTGATGATGAATTAACTAGTAAGATATGGTAGATAAGTTGATGAATCATCGATTCCCATAGTCCTCATATATTCTATGGAAACTTGGTTCCGTCAGCCCTCCCTCGAACAGCTCGAGTGAGACTTCATCCATTTCATGGGTGTTGCCAAATGGGGAAAACGTTGTCTAGGTTGGTGCTCAGGAAGATTGCGGTGATTTGAGTGTCAATAGAGTGGGAACCCCTATCGACTGGGTTTTTTTGGTTGGGTTTGCACCAACAAGGATAATTAATGCATATGCCATGTATTCTTTATACTCCAGGAGTTATGGTAACTAGGTTTTGATCCTTAAGTAGTCTTGGTATTGAATTCTTTTAGAGAAACCTTTATCTTCATGTCCTTCTTCTTTTGTGGAAGTAGTGGTCTGATGAGAGATCAAATCTCACAATTTTTTCCAAATCCTCTTCATGTTATGGGTGAAAATAAGATATGTTTTCAGACCATCATCTTCGAGGTTGTTAATTTTATTGTTAACGGATGCCCCCTAATGTGTGAGGTCTGAAGCTATGCTAAGGGAAAAAATACATTTATTTATCTTTCATTCTGATACTCTTTATGCTAATACTATTTAGTGATCAAGGCATGATGAAAAAGGATGGTTTATGAACACAGGAGTTGGAGAAATACCTGCAAGACAAACAAGGAAATTTCCCAAATATATGATATCTTCTTGAGGTGGGTATACCCATGCTCAGTAGTAAACAAGCATGGACACGAACAATACACAGTGGATCCATGTCAAAAAGAAAAAATGTATACAATAACATTTTGATGGGTGCAAAATATCCAGGTCTTTGTGGTGCTCTGACACGGCAGTCTAATCTTGCGCAACTCGGGCAGTGCATTGATGAGTGATACAACTTTTTTTCACAAGGTATTCAAATAAACCAATGATAGTACGATTCTATTTCATGTGAATAAATGATTGGATGTCGAGAATAATAAAACACCATTTGATTACCGATAATTGATGTATACTGTTAACAGATGTGAGGACTCCCATTGATAATGATGATGGACTCCAAGGTACTTGAGTACAAACTGACAAGTGTGAATAGATGTTCTGAAGTCTAACACTTGTAGAATCAAACAATCAGGGGTCATTGGTGTATAGCCATTGTCATTTGTGAGGAATCATTCCACTAATTAATGCAAGATCCAAGGTACTCACTGGGGGTTTCTAGATCCACTTCCTAGATGATGATTTGGCATCGATAGGAACAAATGTGTTAGAAGGTGGGCCTTAATGCATCCCACATCAACTGATGTGAAACTAAGATCAAGAGGCTGATATAAATTGGTAGAGCTGTGAGATCCAACACTGTATACTGACATAAGGAAGGTCGCCATGATTGGTCAGGAATATTTGAGGAATGGTCGACACTAGTTTTACTTCCCTTGAATACATAACACGACCCATAATGGACACCTAGAAACATAAGAGTCAAGTAACTAGACATTCTGAAATTCTTCAACTTTAGATGAATTAAAGAAAGCTCCATTAATGAAATGAAGGATAACCTATGTGTGGAGATCTTCTCACATTACTGGTACAACTTAGTAAAATGTAAATGGTGTACTAACAGTGGATACAAAATTATGTGTTGTTTTCAAGGAAGACTATTACTGATTGTTTCTTTCATCTCAAAGATTCAATATGCCACGATTCAAGTTTCCCCTTTTTTATTTTTGTGTTTTTTAATGTTTAGTACATTTTTAATTTATTAGCTTAAAAAAAGAATAAAGAATGCTATGGTACATGGGAGGGAACGAGTGTTGCATGGGTGTACTCTAATTTCAATTGCATGGGCCAGGCCAAAGAAAATATACATATTGCAAACAAGGTTGAGCTAGTTGTGCACACTCTTACGGATGTTTCCTCCATCGGTTGGTTTTCTGAATCAGGATTATGTGTCGACGGACAGTGAAATAGAACCAAGTAACTACAATTATCCAATTTGGTGTGATGAATAAGTAGGGAAGGAGAAATGTGATTTACTTCATGCTAATTCTTATGAAAAACACCGAAATCATATATCGCAATGAATCGTGGTCCATCAGCTACCTGAATCAAATAGTTCTCACATGTATAGGTCAACTTAAACAGAAGCAATAGTTTATAGGAATTTTGAGCAGAAAGTGACTTCAAAGGCATATATGCAACATTAGCAATAAGCACCGAAGAAGTAAGCACAAATTTTCATGCATATATTTTAACACATGCTTATGTAAACTAACACAAAAGAGGGATCCCATCAGTAAATGGTCAGAACTGTATGGAAGAGAGTATGTGGTCTCAAACTCCATGCCATGATGGGACTAATTGGGCTCCCGGACCTATGAGAATAACTCAGCATGGGAACGAAAATGGAAATGGGGTGTTGGATAAGGTGTCGCACGTTCGGTAGTCTCTTCTATCGGAATGGTGGAAAATACTGATATGATGGGATGACCCACCAATTTTCAATATGTTCGACCATATGAAAATTTTGGGTTGCAAAAGTTCCAAATTCATCTTCACAAAGAGAAAAACTAAACCTATATGCATGCTTCCAAATATACCTAATAAGATCGAGGAACATACAAAGGATGCTCTTATTATTTGGTGGATTTAAAACAAATATGCTCCTAGTGGCCCCACAAAATATGTCCTTAGGTGGGTACAACCAAATTTTTATGATTTCAAGGATGTTGGAATATATTAAACCCACTCACAACCTAGGATAAAATAATTAATCATTATTTGATTAATTAATCACCCACTAGCTTAATTAGTTGGCATCCACTTGCACCTTAAAGTCAATACATGCCATCTATATCCTAGGAATGATTTATTTCCAATTCTGGGTTGATCTTGACCACCTTTTGACCATCCAAAAATAGTATATAGGACTTTACAGTAGATTCTTCTTTATTCTGTTTTTTATGCTTTTCCTGCTTTTCTATGGATAAGATAAAAGCTAGTCAACTAGGAAATTGGGAACTTTTGTTTCCAACCCATCCTCCATTAGTTTTTCTGCATTTTCTAGGATTAGTATGTTTCTTCCATCTCCTTAACAACTCACTCATTCTTTTTCCAACTCGTGAGGTCCTTGATAGATTTAGTAAGTGCTTTAGCCACCTATGAGGGTTTGCTATATTTTGGTAAGTCAACCTTTTTGAGCTTTATGAGTTGTTTCCATACAATTCTATTTTCCTATGAGGGATGTACTATTTATGTACACTATTATTCATAATTATTCAATGGAATGATACACACCAATATTCATCTCTTCATTCATGCAATTCAGTCTCTTTTCTTCTCTCTATTTTCCTGTGTATGCTTGTGAGAATTATTAGTAGCAAGATCTATTTCCTGTGCTTCTTCTTAGCATCATTGCTCATATAATTGATCTATTATTTATACATGGTATCATAGCTACAAGTTTGATCAAGTTCTACAGAGTTGAGGAGCGCTTCTAGTCTCCTATCCCTCTCTAAAGAAGAGCTTGTCTAGCTTACAAGATTTTCTCCTAGTTTGTTTTGTAGGTTGCAGAGAGAATCTCTTAGATCATATCAACAACTTCAATATGGATTCAAAATTTCCTCTACTATCTCCTTTCAACTATGCTGATTGGAAGCCAAAGATGAGTGCATACTTGAAGAAGCAATGTCTCTTTGATGTCTCCATTGGTGCATTGATTGAACCTGAGTCTTATGAAGAGAAGATTGATTGGATAAATAATTGTGATAGAGCTTATGGAATAATGTGTTTGGTAATGTCTCCAAATATATATAATCTCATAGATTCTATTTAATATCTATTTGAGCTTTGGAAAATTTTGGACAAAGCTTTTGGTGTGCAGGAAATTGAAGATGAAGCATGGAGCAAACCTAGCATCTCCTCTTGTTCTCTCTCTCAATATTTCTTGGCCCCTACATTCTCTTATGAATTTGATCATGATGAAGAAGTTTCTCATACAGTTCATGTTGCTGCTTCCCTCTTTCATTCGAATGCTTCCTCCTTCAATGAAGAAGCAAATATTGAAGAGCCATCTTTTTCTGTGTCTCTTGATGGTGATTTTTCTTCTTGTGATACTATTGATGAAAAAGAAGTAACATATGGAGCTGCTACTAATATTTATTATGATCCTATAACCCATTCATTGTTCTCTAAATCTCCTATCTTATATTCTGAGATCTATGTGCTAGATCCTTCACACTTTGTGCATACCTCTCTCATTGATGGTGCGCAACCCAGTGATTTCCAGGATGTTTGCTTAGCCAAATCAAAAATTATTTGTGTCATACCAATTACCTTACTTGATCTCATGTGCTTCAGAATATCCTCATTTGTTCTTGGCATCAATACTCAGAGCCTTCTTGAATATTGTGAACATCTCATTCTTTCCTCCTTTCATACAGAGGATTCATTACCAGTGTATTCCCATGAGTCTATTGATATGCTTATATGTGATCCTTTGGATTCTGATTTAGAAGAATATTTTCAGGTTGATACACATATAATATCACCATCCAGACGATATACCATACCTTGGAATAATCCAAAGACTATACAAATCCCAAGCTCACTAGTTGATTCCTCATTGGTCTCTTATGCAGTGATATTTATCTTACATGATTTGAAGTCTTTCTTAACTTTCAATGGCTGGTTATACATGACCTTAGTCATATATGGACTGATATTAAACATGTTTGGATCTATTCTAAACACTTATTTTTCATATCTTAAGCCCATCCATCATTCATATTTTTACACCTATCTGTTTTCCCCAGTTGTTCATAATTTTCCTAGTCTAGCCCTATATCCTCATGGAGCCACTGAAGCCTTTGTCTTTGCTGTTCCATATGCTAATGTTTATGATATATCAGAGTTTTATCAGCCTCATATCAGATCTATATAGGTGCTACAGCATATTGGAATATTTACATGTGATTCACATCACAATTTTGCAGCTATTCATGGAATTGGTTGTGAAATAAATTGTCTTAACGTTTGTACTCTTTGGGAAGGAGTATGCACAAATATCTTTTCCATTTCAGATTATGTTTGTAGATCAGAGTTTGACAGAAGCAAGAAGCATTCAGATAATGCTACTACTTCATCAGTTGATGAGATACAAGGAGTCTCTCCTCTTCCTTCTTGCAGGTTCTACACTCTAGCGCATGATCATGGAGTTCATGATTTCTTCAGCAAGTCCTTCATCCAGAAGCAATTCAGTCAGCTCGTTAAAGTGAAGATGAAGATATGTTGAAGACATATTTCAAATTTTGTGCCTTGTCCTATCTTGAGGGAGGATTTTCCCTATGTGGTTTTGCCTCTTTCCTCATTTTTCTGGACATAATAATTGTTAAAGGGTGCCCATAGCCTTGTTGTTGGGCCCTATATGCATCCATATGCATCTATATTTTTTGTCATACCATCATAAAGTTAGAATTATAGGGGGGTGTTGGAATATATTAAACCCACTCACAACCTAGGATAAAATAATTAATCATTATTTGATTAATTATTCACCCACTAGCTTAATTAGTTGGCATCCACTTGCACCTTAAAGTCAATACATGCCATCTATATCCTAGGAATGATTTATTTCCAATTCTGGGTTGATCTTGACCACCTTTTGACCATCCAGAATTAGTATACAGGACTTTATAGCAGATTCTACTTTATTCTGTTTTTTCTGCTTTTCCTGCTTTTCTATGGATAAGATAAAAGCTAGTCAACTAGGAAACTGGGAGCTTTTGTTTCCAACCCATCCTCCATTATTTTTTCTCCATTTTCTAGGATTAGCATATTTTTTCCATCTCCTTGACAAATCACTCATGCTTTTTCCAACTTGCGAGGTCCTTGATAGATTTTGTAATTGCTTTAGCCACCCATGGGGGTTTGCTATATTTTGGTAAGTAAGCCTTTTTTAGCTTTATGAGTTATTTCCATACAATTCTATTTTCCTATGAGGGATGTACTATTTATGTACACTATTATAATCCTTTTTGAGCTTTATGATTTATTTCCATACAATTCAATTTTCCTATGAGGGATGTACTATTTATGTACACTATTATTCATAATTATTCAATGGAAGGATGCACACCAATATTCATCTCTTCATTCATGTGATTCAGTCTCTTTTCTTCTCTCTATTTTCCTGTGTATGCTTGTGAGAATTCTTAGTAGCAAGATCTATTTCCTGTGCTTCTTCTTAGAATCATTGCTCATAGCATTGATCTATTATTTCTACAAAGGATAGTTTCATTTGATGATAAAATTGTTTGCAAGAAATCAAGTAAGATCAGAGATCTCACAGCAAAAATGGGCCAAGTAACTGGATCATATTCTTCCATCAAGGGAAGATTTTGATCCATATCTATCGAATCCATTTGAACAGCTAGTATGAAACTTCTACAGTAGATAAGGGTTGTGGGATCATAAAGTTTCCCATGAGGGAATCATTTTTTAACGATCCTCCCCTAATTTCTTGAAACTTTTTTAGAGAATCCCTAATGAAAGGAACATTCCATTGGATAGCAGTTCCAAGCATGTAGTAACTAATTGGTCGATCATGAACATATTTCCCCAATGAGGGAACTGAATCACTCAAGACTCTTAAGAAACCATAGCTATCATGACATGTATCCAACTATATCCTAATAGAAAATTCTAATCTATAGGCGCATCTACTACCTCAACATCTATTGTGAGTTTTTTTCCACCCCATTCAATAGGGAAAGATAGAATGAGTTCATGAGGAGAGAACGAATCCTATCAAATTATTCTCTCACAGTATGGGATTGAAATAAGGTGGGTGATACTAATGCTTTCCAACATTTAAATGACAGTGTTAGATTTTTATCATTCAAGCTAGCATTATATTAGGATCTTTAACTGAGAGAATAACAAGCACAGCAATCAAACATAAGAGACAATGAACACAATGTTTTTCCTCAGGGAAACCATAAATGGAGAAAACCACACAACTTCCTTAGAGATAGAATAAAAAACAAAAGTAAAACCCCAAAAAAGTAAGATGATCTCCCGACAGCAGTAATCTCTTTCTTTCTAGCTCCAGCAACTTCTTCTTCCTCAGCTATGCACTACAACTGAGTGTGAGTGAGTGTGTGATAAATAGAGAGGCTCACTCTCTATTTATACTAATTTTTGACTTGACAATAACTCACCAAGGCCGAATTCTCTAGGAGATTCTAATAACCCTATGGCCCCACAACTGCGGGGACTTTAACCCTTGATCAATAGGAGGGTTACCCACAATGACTTGACATGACTTGTTCACATTATAGAAACTCTCGATCGAAACATCGAGGCATCACATGACTCAATTATAGTATAAACACTTCTTGAAATAAACATCGGGGTACAATACATAAGATATACAAGTGAATACATTTTGAAGTTACAATTACATCAACACTCCCTCTTAACTAGGAAGGTATTCTCTCGACACAATTTATCAACACAAGTCTTCTTCTTTGTATCATCTGGATCATCATCAAGTCCTTGTCATCTTCAATTATTCTTCATCTTCAAGTCATCTTCATCTTGATCTGGATCATCACTCGATCTGGATCATCATCACTGGATCAACATCACTGGATCTGGATCATCACTGGATCTAGATCATCACTGCTGGATCATGATCACTGCATCTAGATCATCACTCAATCTGGATCATCACTGTTGGATCATCATCACTGGATCTATATCATCACTCGATCTGGATCATCACTGGTTCTATATCTTGATTCTTCTCATCACAGGAAGTTCTACAAAGCCATCCCTTTTTCATGCTGGTTGTAGGCCTAGCCTCGATGTAGGTATTCTTCAATGCTTATATCTAACCCAAAGTCAAAATGGCCCACCCAACACTTACATCTGACCTCATCTCGTCAGAAAGGCATGCCCAGCACTCACATCTGACCATGATAGGAACACATCCACCATCATGTTAGAATGGCCCAGCCCTTAAATCTGACCATGGGAGGGCCCATTCTACCCCCATGTCAAAATGGCCCAGCCCTTACATCTGACCATGGGAGGTCCCAACCTACCCCCATGTCAGAATGGCTCTCAGTCCCAGACTAAGGGTTCCTGGTAACTGACTAGGTGCCTCCATTCTCCCAAAGAATGGCATCAGCCCTTATATCTGACCATGGGATGGCCCAGCTTGCCCCCATGTCATAATGGTTGAGCCCTTACATATGACCATGGAAGGAATTGATCCCATCACCATGTTAGAATGGCTCTCAGTCCTAGACTGAGGGTTCCTATTAACTGACCAGGTGCCTCCATTCTCCCAGAGAATGGCATCAGCCCTTATATCTGATCAAGTGGGAACACATCCCTCAATCACATCGAATGGCCTTGCACTTATATCTGATCATGTGAGACTACATCCCACAGTCATATTAGAATGGCCCTTGTCCCTAGACTAAGTATTCCTAGTAACTAACCAGGTACCTCCATTCAGAGAATGGAAATCAGCGCTTATATATGATCATGTAGGAACCCATCCTACAATCATATCAAAATGGCTCAGCACTCATATCTGACATGGAAGGAACCAATCCTCTCACCATGACTGAATGGCTCAGCCCTTACATCTGACCATGGAGGGAACCAATCCTCTCACCATGTCAGAATGGCTCATGGACTCATCACTTCGCCTTGGAGGGAACCTCGATATGGAGAACACCAAGCTTCTCCCTGAAGTACTCAAACTTCACTCTAGCCAATGGATTCATCAACACATCAGCTATATGTTCATTTGTCGCAACATATTGGAGCTTCATTGCTCCTTTCTGCACCATATCCCTAATATAGTGATACTTGATCTCGATATGCTTCGAGTTGTCATAGAACACTGGGTTCTCCGATAACTTCACACAACTCTGGTTGTTGTAATCTATGCAAGTAGCATCTAATTGAAGATCAAATAAATTAGACAGTAGCTTCCTCAGCCATACTACCTCACAACTAGCTGAACAAGCTGCGACATAATTGGCTTCAAGTGTACTCTGTGCCACACAGGATTGCTTCCTGCTAAACCAAGAGATCACACCTGATCCCATACTGAAGAAACACCCTAAAGTGCTCTTCCTATCAATGGCACTGCTTGCCCAATCCAAATCAACATAACCCTCTAGGTTAATATTCTGATTCGCCTCATACTTGAGCCCATAATAAACTATACCCCTTAGGTACCTCAGAATATTCTTTATAGCAATCAAGTGAACATGTCTCGGATATGTCAGGAAATGGCTCAAAGTGTTCAGAGCAAAGAAAATATATGGTCTCGTGTTCGTCAGGTACATCAATGACCCAATCATCTGATGATACATCATAGCATCAGCCGCTTTTGGTGAAGCATCACTCAATAGCTTCAAGTTTTATGCCATAGGTGTGGTCATGGCCTTGCAATCCATCATCCTAAACCTCTTCAAGATCTCTACCCTATACATCCCTTGTGCTAGGGAAATGCCATCTGCATTCTACCACAACTCCATGCCTAGAAAATAGTGCATCATACCCAAGTCCTTCATTTCAAACTCAGTAGTAAGCTTCCTCTTCGTATTAGCAATCAACCCATCCATACCTGTTACAAATAGATCATCTACATACAGTAGGAGTATCACTGGGTTACTATCTTCAACCTTGTAGTAAAGGTTGGAATCTTCTTTACTCTTGGTAAAGCCCAAATTGGATAGAAAGCTATCAATTATACCATACCATGTCCTGGGTTCCTATTTTAAACCATACAGGCCTTTCTTCAATTTACATACATGAGACTCCCTGTCATGTGTCTCAAAACCGAGTGGCTACTCCACATACACTTCCTCTTCCACTACACCATTCAAGAAAGCAGTCTTGACATCCATTTGTTGTATCTTCCATTTCATTACTGCAGCCAGAGCAAGTACTGATCTAATGGAAGTGTATCTAGCTATAGGTGCAAAATTTTCTTCATAATCTATTCCTTCTTTCTGGGAGAATCCATGAGCCAGAAATCTTGCTTTATATTTTTCTATGATGTCGTATGTAGCATGCTTGATCTTGTAGATCCATTTGGAAGTTACAATAGACTTCCCTTCTGGTCTTGGGACAACATCCCAAACATCATTATTCATGATCAATTGATACTCTTCGATCATAACATCCTTCCATTCTTTCCTTTCTATTGCTTCTTCATAGTTGGAAGGTTCTTTATTGATGAAACCACATACTAAGGCTACATACCCGGAGCAAGACCTGGTCCTCTTTCTTTCTCTTTGATTCTCTTATGGAGCCCCATATCTTTCTACACCTTGGATAGCTTCTTGTACCCAAGCAGGTTTCCTCTTGTGAGGATTGTTCTCCTGAGGTGGATCTACATGCTCTTGAGATTCTTCTAATTCTTGATCTTCTTCTTGGATTTCTTTGTTCATGGTTATGTCATGAATTCTGGGTGCTTCTATTTCTTCAAGTTCTTAAGCAGACCTCTTTCTGGATTTGTTGTAAGCTGAGTCTTCTTCAAATGTTACATCCTTGCTGATGTCGATCTTCTTGAATTTTGGGAAGTATATTCTGTAAGCCTTCGATATTTTAGAGTATCCCACAAATATACCCTTCTTTCTTGAAGGATCTAACTTTGTCCTCTTTTCTTTTGGAATGTGTATGTACACTGGACAACCAAATATTCTGAGATGGCTGACTTCTGGTTTCTTGCTGAAAAAGACTTCTTCGGGTGTCTTGTTCTCGAGTACTCTGTGTGGATTATGGTTCTGTACATACACCGTTGTTCTGGGAGCTTCTACCCATAGATGCATGGGAATATGTTGATCATGAAGCATAGCCCTTGCAGCTTCCATGATCATTCTATTCTTCCTTTCTACAACCCCATTCTGTTGTGGATTATATGGAGTGGTTAACTCCCTCTTAATTCCTAAATCTTTGCAATATTCTTTGAATTCATTTGATGTGAATTATCGGCCATTATCTGATCGAAAGTTCTTGATCTTGTTTTCAGTGTGGTTCTCAATCAAGGCTTTGAATTCCTTGAACTTGATGAATACTTCATCTTTCTTATTCATGAAGTATATCCATGTCTTCCTAGAAAAATAATCAATAAAAGAAACATAATATAAATACCCGCTTAATGAACTTGATGACATTCTACCGCATACATCGGAGTGAATGATTTCCAAGATTCCTTTTTCCTTGCTCTCGCTACTTGGAAATGTCTTCTTTGTGTTCTTTCCTTTCGCACATCCTTTGCAGAATCCATCATGTTTTTCCTGAATTTCTAGAAGACCTTCAACACCTTTCCTTGCAAGTGGTAGTGCTCTATAGTGCACATGTGCAAGCCTTCTATGCCAAAGTTCATTTGGCTCTATTGTGTCATGGACCAAAGCTTGTTCTAGATTTCCCTTCAATTTGTATAGGCCTCTCTCTTGCTCCCCAATCACTACTGCATCATCAAAAGTCTTTCCCTTTGGCCACATGAGAACTTGGCCATCTACAAATGCAACCCTCATGCATTTTGCATCTAATGCAAATATGGAGAGGATATTCTTCTTAAGTCCTGGTACAAACAATACATCCTTCATCTTCATATACTTTCCAGAGTCTAGCTTATAGGAGGATTCCCCACTACCTTTTATTGGATACTGGTAGTCATCTCTAAGTTTCACCTTGTGGGGTGATTCATGTTCTCATAGTCTCACAAAAGACTCTTTGAATCCTATCATATGTTTGGAAGCCCCACTTTCTATAATCCAATCATTGCTTCAATGTGTGATGTTTCCCATGAGAGCGGAAATCAAAACATACTCTTCATCACTTGAACAATCATCACTTTCTTGATTTTTTCTCTTTGTGGAAGGTTCATCATCTTCTGCAGCATGAGCATGATGTCTTCTCTTGTTGTTTTTCTTCTTGTGGGAGTTTATTTTGTTTCTAGGACAATCTCTGGCATAGTGTCCTATTTCATCACAAGTATAACATCTGAGTTGAGATTTCTTGGAGGAAGAATGCCTACCTTTAGAATGATGATGATGGTCCCTTATGTTTTTCTTGGATTGAACTGTGAGAGCTTGATCTTCACTTCCCATCTTTTCTTCTCGAGCTTCTATCCGAGCTTCTTCTTCTGATCATTCTTCCCATAGTCTACTAAACTTGAATAGCTTTTTTCTGGCACAGATTCCTTGAATGAAAGAGTCCCATGTCCTAGGGAGACCATTCAAGGTGGTCATTACAATCTCTGCATTCTCCACTTCTTCATCCACTGCTTCAAGTTATTCTTTGATCTGGGAGACCCTTGTGAAGTATGAATGTATGGTCTCTGCATTTTGGATCTTCACATTATTCAAGTGGTTCCTCAAAGTCATCTTCCGGTTTATGTTATTTTCTTCAAACAGTTTGGTTAGGGCATCAAACATAGATTTAGGTGTCTTTATGGATGACACCTATGGTATGAGGTGATCCTTGATTGAATCAACAATAATCCTCTTAGACATAACCAACTTCTTCTTGTGTAAGGCCTTAGCCTCATCTCCCTCTGGAACTAGAACCTCCTCATTGATGTAGGAGTCCAAATCATTTTCTTTCAGGACCAGGGAGATCCTATACTTCCAAGCTCAGAAGTTATCGGCTCCCTCAATCTTTTCATCAAGCTTGGTATGGTGAGACATCTTAACTGATAACCTCAAATGGAAATAGAAAATATTTAGATCTTACCAGGTCAAGATGTCGGAACTGGATCTGGAGCTGAATTTTTGCAATGCTGGTTCAGGAGCAGATTAGGGTTTGACTTTCTTGGAGTTCTGTCCAACCAAATGCTTTTACCTTGATCTATAAACTTTGATTTTGAGGAGGAGATCAATCCAGGCCTAGGCACACTCAAAAATTCCACTTCTGTGGAAAGCCCTAATTTATGGTAATAATGTCAGGTCGAAAACTGAAAATGCTCAGAATTAGATTTTGCTTCAACAGAAAGATGCACCATAGAGAGGAGAGTCAGCCCAACCTTATTTTACTAAAAATATGTGGAGAGAGATCCAAAAAATAGAAATCCCTATTTTCTGCAGCTGTACAATGTCTTCTTCTCAGGTTAGCTCTGATACCATGTTAGATTTTTATCATTCAAGCTAGCATTATATTAGGATATTTAACTGAGAGAATAACAAGTACAACAATCAAACACAAGAAACAATGAACACAATGTTTTTCCTCAGGGAAACCATAAATGGAGAAAACCCCGCAACTTCCTTAGAGATAGATTCAGCACCAAAAGTAAAACCCCAAAATAGTAAGATGATCTCCCGACAATAGTAGTCTCTTTCTTTGTAGATCCAACAACTTCTTCTCCCTCATCCATGCGCTACAATTGATTTTGAGTGAGTGCGTGATAAATAGAGAGGCTCACTCTCTATTGATACTAATTCCCGACTTGACAATAACTCACTAGGACCAACTTATCTAGGAGAGTCTAATAACCCTAGGGCCCCACAACTGCGAGGAATTTAACCCTTTATCAATAGGAGGGTTACCCATAATGACTTGAAATGACTTATTCACATTATAGAAATTCCCGATCGAAACATCGGGGCATGACATGACCCAATTACATTACAAACACTTCTCAGAATAAAAATCGGGGTATAATACATAATATATAGAAGTGAATACATTCTGAAGTTACAATTACATCAACAAACATGACCAATGTTGAGGCCCCTTCATCAACTATGGTTATATATTCTTTCCATGAGATGTTAATTTCATTTGAAAATCAACTTTGGAAGGAATCCTATAGGTTGATTGGTCTAAGTCTAATGTGATCAACGTCGTATCAGATGAATCAACAACTCTAGTTGAAGACAATAGTTCCTTTATTTGTGCATGACAATATTGAAACACCTCCATGGTGGACATGGCACATGGTGTTTGAGCTATTTCCTCAACAATATTTTTTCTATGAACAACTTGTGCATTATGATTATGCATTGTTATACATAGATCACCTTTGGGGTGTGGTACTATGTCTATGGTTGGTTTCTCAATGGTGAGAGAACCACTTGGCTTTGATTTCGATTGATCCAATGTACTAGGAGGGACATCATCAGAATGATATATCATTTGAATGTTCACCTCATGATCACAAATGAATACATTGTCATTTGGATGATTTCCCTTTTGTGGGGATTTTGACTAGTTGTGTCCTAGAAGAGATACCAACATTGTAGAAACCATTTGATGATGGTGTTGCAGAAAAGGTTGTATTAATACAATAAATTATTGTTTCCCAGTGTCTTGAGATGGATTTAGTGCATTTCCCTTCCCAAAGTTAGCAATATGCTTACTCTTGTATTTCTTCTTATTTCCTCTAAGTTCCATGGATTGAACTATGAGTTTTTCAGGAGTCTGGGAAGGATTAACACTGTGCTTAATCGTGTACTTATAATTATTTCCTCTAATGTCCATGGATTGAACTATGAGGATTTCAGAAGTTGGGGAAGGATTAGCATGTTGTTTCATATCCTGAATAACTATAGTTTCTAAGGTTTGAACATATATTTGTCCCATTTGCTGGGTGATATGCTGAAGTTTTTTTACGAAACCAACCATACCATTGGCATGAGGTCCATGTGGCATCCTAGGTGGATCAAACAGAGGTATTGTGGGATGGTTCCAAAAATATTGGTTACTTTCTATAATCTCACCACTCCATTTTGGAATGGGACTCATGGGTGTATTTCCCCCTTGCGGGGTTAAACTCCAAGGAGATTGGATATTTCCTAGAATATGACCACACCAATGATGAATGGGTGGATTTCCCCCTTGCGGGTTTAGAATCCAGTTATATTGGTTATTTCCTATAATCTGACCACTCCATTGTGGTGGTCCTTGGATTTTATTAGCATTACAAGGTGAGTTCCCCCTTCTGAAGGATTCCCCCAAGAAGATTGGGTAATTCCAGGAACATGATCAATGGGTGGATTGTATCTTGATGGAGTTAGGTCCTAAGAATATTGGTTACTTCCTAAAACCTGGCCATTGGGTGAATTGCCTCTTGATGGATTTGGGTCCCAAGAAGATTGGTTACTTACAAGAACCTGACCACTAGGTGGATTGCCTCTTGATGGAGTTGGGTCCCAAGAAGATTGGTTACTTACTAGAACCTGACCACTGCATTGATTTTGTCTTTAGTTTTGATTGGAATTCCAAGGTATGTTTCCTCCTTGTGGAGGTTGGATCCAAAACGATTGGGTACTTTCTGAAACCTGGCCACTCCATTATGGAATGGGTTTGATATGTGGATTTTCCCTAGGCATTTTGATAGGATAAATTAGAGGATAACCCTCTATGGAATTTCCTCCCATCGGTGAATAATAATTCCAATTGGCATTTGTGTTCCAGGATGAATTATTTCCGCCAGGAATATGAAAATTCCATGGTAAATGGTTTCCCCCAATGTAGAACCTGGAAAACAATTGTGTGTGCCAAGAGGATTTTGATAACCTCCCGTAACCATTTGAGGCTGCATTGATATGGTTCCTTCAACTCCTGACAAAGCCAAAGGGTCAAGTGTGATGTTCTACATATTATCCCAACTTTCAAAAAGACTAACCAGTGACTCACTTTCTGTAAGTATGATTGATTTTAAAGAACGTGCTAAGGGTGTATTTACATGAGAAAATGTGTGATATTATATTTTTTTCAACTAAAGTAAGATCATCAATTCTATCTATGTTTCGCCTATGATGTGACAAATTTTTAGAATTGATTTGACGTTGTTCTTCTCTAGTAACATTTGATTTGGTTCATAAGTAGTTTAGTTTCAAAGTCACAAAGATGTGGTTCATGTATATTCCTCCACAATTTAGCGGGGCCCTCAAACTTGGGTAACTTGCTTCACTACCACCTTGAGGTGTGGATCGGGAGATTAGTCACTCTGAAGTTTAATACAAGGATTTTTTTATTAGAGGATATCAAAATACAATCAAACAATCCTAAAGGAAGCTAGACTCAATAAAAATCAAAGTATCCACACATCTAAAAATGTCCTAAGATAATCAGCAAGCAAACTTCTTTCCAAAGAACTAGAGTTCAGTGAAAATCTGTATTTAGAGGGCCTTCCAAAACTTACTAGCTCTTGAGGGACATTATGCCTAAAAAATTGCTAAATTGTGAAGGTACGAAAAAAAAATACATTGTTCTTCAATCAGGAGGGGTGCATGTGTTATCTCTTGGCTACTCACCCTCCCAAGGAGCTAAAATAACCTTGTATCAATCTCAGGTATTGTAAGTGTCCCCCACTCAAAACAGCCCATATGATTCCTTAGGATAAGAAACTATGGTTAACACTTCACAATTGGTGATCGGGTAAGACAATTGTCATTCTAGGATAACTCACATATACTAGATATCTTAAGAAAGTGATGTTACCCCAAGGACTTGTCACTTAAATGAAATACTGTAATGTGCCCATATCCCACCAAATAAGAAATGGGGGATACCATCCTTACAAATTCATATTGACCTCGTGCTTAACGCTTGTGTTAGAAGTGCTTTCTTGGAAGGCACTCTTTGTTACTAATGGATTTGACTCTCTTTAATCAATACTAGTTTCAAAGTTTTGTGGCCTTGGAGTGTTAACTCTCAAATATTATCCCAAGGCTCTAGCCTAATCTATGTTGGTTATATAAAAAAAAATATCGATAGATTTTAGATTAAGCAATGATTTTAGGGTAGTTTGCTTAGTTTCAAGGAATGGTGGTGAAACTGGTGGTGTTCATGACTCAAAATGTTGAACCAATCAAATGCATAATGCTCACTAATATTTTATTTATTTCATTGAACTTCTATACTATGGAAGAGTAAGAGTTTCTTTGAGGTCCTTCAAACATGCAAATTGCAAAATAGAATCACTTTTACAAATTTGAAAAAACATTTTCAAATTTTTAGCAAGGGTTCAAGAGGTTTCCTTCTAACATGAGACGTGTTCAATTTTCTTCAACTATCACTAATTGGAAATGAAAAATGTTTGAATGTTCAATGTTTTTCTTGTTTCCAATAAGTCTCTTAAACTAATGTATACATGTAGGAACGTGATTCAATTTTGTTTTTTCATGACAACACTTTACACTTGAGATCCACTTTCATGTTCATAGGACCACCCGAAAGAGAAAGTGAAGAGGATACTTGTGGCTTGAAAATATGCTTCAAAATGTAAAAGGATTCCTATTACACTTGAGATCCACTTTCTCATTCACAGGACTACTCGAAAGCACAAGTGAAGAGGATACTCGTGGCTCAGAATTTTGAGAATTTATGTGATTTTAATATTAAATGATGGTATGAAGAGTGTCTTAATGGTGATTACAATTTGTGTGGAAGTTCAAAAATTCCACGTGGATTAAAAATTCATGGCCAAAATAATTGATAAATTGAAACAATGTCATGTTCTTTAGTTTTCTCAACAATTTCCTTATGTCACTATGTGATAAAAATGATCAATTTAGACAAAATTCAGATAGTCAAGAGTGAAATAAATGACATAAAGGGTAAACATGTCATAAAATTCCAGATCTGAGCATTATTTTCAAGGAAAATTTTGAATAATACTAAAAAAGAACTACTTCAAAAAGTGTTTTTTTTCCTAGTTTTTAAAGAGTTTTCCAAGCCTTCCAAAATTGAGGGAAAATGTCCCCAGATGCTTAAAAAATTCTCCTAAAATGTCATAATATGATTTAATAAGTGTTTTAGGATGTCAACTAAGGTTCTGCAAAATCTAAAAAGAACTCAATCAAAAGCCAAAAATCAGTGATCTCCAAAATTTTAAACTTAAGCCAAAATGCACACCAACTAAAAAATCCTTCAAAAAACTCTAAATCTTGATAAATGAGCGGAAGATTTATTTGCTCATACAAATAATATTACCATAAAACTTGGTAAATGAGATAATCCATAAGCCAAATATATATATTAATGATAAGATAAGAGATGATGATAATAATTACAAAGGAAGCTTGCCTTTATAGGCTTTGAGCGTGAAGGGTTACACCCTTTCTTGTAATTAACTAATCTATTTAATAATTTATTTTATATTCATTACATTGCCACTCTCTTAGAAAGGATTTATCCTCAAATCCTTATAATGTTTTCATGTCATTCTTTGTGATGTCGTGGCTGATGAAACATGTTGATACGAACTGATAAGTATAGAGCATAACTTTCGATATGTGGATGGGTCAATCCATCCTAACTTTATTTGTTGTTGACAGTTGGGATTCCCTACTGATCTCTCGTCAGGAGCTTTCATCTAATTAGTATCATTATCTTTCGACATTTCCCACTTTTTAGAATTTCGATTTTATGGTTGGGGTGTCGATAGGGAATTTTCACAATGTCACTTTCTTTTACGAGTGTCGTATTTTGAGCATTGATGCTAGTTGGAAGTTGTATTTTCATTCCTTTAGGTTTTAAGGTTTCATTCTGTATTTTTTCCAACTTGTTTTCCAACTGCATGTAATCATTTTGAAACTTCTTAATCACTTCTACTTGCGCTTTTCTATCAACTTCAGACTTCTTAAGTTGTTCCTTAATATCTTTGTTATTACTTATGATGCAACTATTTTCTTCTTGCTTGTCTAGAAGTTTCCCTTCAATGTCTTCTATAGATTATTCTCTCTTCTGACTATTTTTCAACTTCTTAATTTTTCGTGACTAGTGTTTTGTTATAATTCCTTAATATGAAAATTTCTTCGAAATTGTTGGATAGTGTTTTATTACTTTTTGTGATCTCTGACTTATGAGTCTTTTTAGAGTCGTCATTTTGTTGTTGAAGAACTTTTATATGTTGTCAATACTGGTCGATCACTAATTCTTGATTTTCTAATTTATGTCATATCTGCGTTAGTTCTTCATCCTTGTCGCTAACAATTTTGTTCAACCATTTTATTTCTGCTTCATAATCGTTTATTTATTTCTTTATATCTTCATTTTTCAATCTCTAATTAAAATCGTTTTCGTCTTTTAATTTCTTAATTTGGGCAGACAATTTTTCTATATGATTTTTCTGCTCAGAAATGTTTTGTTCCTTGAGCTCCTTTTGCATCTCATGTATTTAATTATTATTTCCAAGTTTGTATTTGTGTCTCGTAATTCTTCATTGTCTCTTCGACGACACTTTAACTTGGCTTCCAATTTTTCTATTTGTAGTCGCAACCCAGATTCCATGATCTCTTATTTTTTTTATTAATGATAGATGGCTATCAATTTCTTAACGATCCTTCCTTTGACTCCCCCACCTAAGTTCAATCTCACTTGCTTTTTAGTATCAATTATTATGCACCTTTTTTATCTTTTATTTTCCTTAAGTTTTGTAAAATGTGAGTAGATTGGGTGGTTGGGAAGAATGAGTGTTATATTCCCCACCCAAGTTCAAATCTCACTTTCTCTTTACTAGTAATTATTATGCACTTTTATATTAAAAATCAAACCCACTTTAAGAAACCAGGTGTGGTTTCACTTTTACCCTCTCTTTTTTTTTCCTTTTCCTTTTATCTTTTCCTTTTTAACCTTTTTTTTTCTTTCCATTTTTTTTCCTCGTTCTTTTAGGTTTTGTTTTAGTTTTTACTTTTTTTTTCACTTTTTTTTTTAACTCTGTTTTTTTGGGGGAGTTACTTTTACCCTTTTTTTTTATTTTATTTTTTATTTTTTATTTTTTTAAGGACAAAGTCCTATTTTTTGGGGAAACCCAAATCTACACAAGGTGTAAATAATGTGAAACCCAAAAATTCAGAGAAACCCTGGGTGATGGCTAAAAGATGAAAATATGGCCAAAGTTCAGGATCTAGCCAACGAGACTCTGATACCAAATGAGCCGAATATTTATTTGCTCATACAAATAATATTTATTTGCTCATACAAATAATATTACCAGAAAACTTGGTAAATGAGATAATCCATAAGGAAAATATATATATTAATGATAAGATAAGAGATGATGATAATAATTACAAAGGAAGCTCGCCTTTATTTTCTAATAAATTTGTTAGAAGAATACAAAGACATCTACAACAGAAGAAATAAATCAAACTGGCTCAAAAATTGTAGATTTGGCTGTCAAAAATCAAGAACCATGATTTTTTCAAATTCCAACCATATGCACATAACACTTCAAAATTATTCAAAGAAATCCCTAAAGCTTGATCAAAATAAGTAATTATTGTCAAAAACCTATCTTAGAATATCCCTAATACACCTATAACAACAAAATTCAACCAAAATGACCCAAAATTGTAGATCTAACCATTAAAAAAATCAAGAACCACAACGTGTTTCACATTCTAGTTGGCGCACCTCTGTTAGTGATGAACAGAGTGCCACTGGAGCTCTGTGTATTCATTGTAATGGTGCTAGAGGAGGATAAAAATCTATATACTCTGTGTAAAGGAACCAACAAGGAAGAGAAGGGAAAAAAGGAATATCTAGACCCATTTTTCTTCAAAACAATAAAATAAATGGTGGATTCAAGCTAGTTTTGACCTCTAGGACTGAATTAAAACCTTATAGGAACAAGATAAAGTATGAATCAAAAGTTTTGAAAGGAAAAGTCACCCAAAATAGGGGAAACTCTCAATAAAAATTGTTTCAAGATAATATCCCATTGTCTCCCCAGTATGGTCGCCATTCTGTTATTAGATTTCTCTGTAGGGACATATCAACAACCTAATCTAACATTCACTATAGGGAGGTGAGTCCTGATCGATAGAATATATGCAATAATTGAAAGATTCCTAAGATTTCTAAGTCATTTCAAAGAGGAGAGAGGGGAGGAAGAAAGGATATTACCTCTTGAATCGTACCATTTGTGGAAGATCCCTCTACTTGAGCATCCATGGCCTTTAGGCCTCCATTCGCAACCATCTTGCTAGTTCCTTACCTCTAGCCTTTGGATCACCTTAAAAAACTTGAAATCTATCTACCAAACACTGACAAACATATGAAAATACATAGATTCAATCACAACATTTGGGGAAAATTTAATTGCATCATATTAAAAATAGGAGAAAATTGATTACAACCCAATAATACGTAAATCTCTTTCTCCTTAGCTCTAAACCAACCTTCTCCATCAAATTTAATGATCACTAAAATTCTTGATAAGAAAAATATTCTATCTAGCCTCCAAACCCTACAACATGCCTTTTCTTTTCTTCTTGTCCTCCTTCCTTCACCTCATATTCCTTTCTTATATAGAAATAGGATTTGATTCCTCAATCAGTAACCATGAATGTGGATTTAATATTTTTGAATATTTTTTTATTCTTTCCTTAATAAAACCCACTTTCCTTAGTTTTTAGGCATTTTACTTGAATTTCCAGCTTTTTAGGACAATTAATACATATGCCATGTATTCTTTCTGTTGGCTGCTATGGGAAGACCCGGGCTTACTATAATCAACCAACAACACCCCTAGATCACTGGCCCTTTCGGCGATAGACCACAAAGTGGCCTGAAGTCTCACCCGAAGTGACTCTAATGGGTTGGCCAAGGACTCAAGCATCTTGGACCGGGTTCTGAGGCAATCCCACTAATGGCTCGCGGCTCTCCTAGCTGCGGTATCTCCTCTGTGCGTCGCACGATATCCTGCTCGCGTCGCGTGATTTATTCGCCTCGCAACTCTTCTAGCCGCACGATATTCCTTTATACCGCCGCGCGATCCTTCCCCGCGGCACACACTTTCTCAGGCCCGCGATATCTCCAACCTTATCACATCACCGCGCATGGTGCGACACACACTTCCCGCCCAACGCTAAGTCCTTCACCTATGGTATCGCGCACCGCAGCTCCTATGTCGGTGCGGTATCACCTCTCTGTGATATCCTACCTCCGCGGTTTAGTGTACTTAGCGTTGCTCGTGTTGACATGCAAGACTTAACATACAAGGCTATTCGATACTGCAATAGAGACTGTTTTATGCAAAGCATGAATGAACCATAAACAACGTGCCAAAGATGTTAACCGATTTTTACCCTTCTATATTGCTGTGAACTGATTAACACATTCATTCATTAAACTGTAAACAAATTCCATGAACTGACTAAGAAATGCATAAATAAACATAACACATAAACCAATCACATAACGCTGATTTTAGCGTGGTTCACCTCCAGGATGGAAGTTACGTCCACAAAACTGTGTTTTATTATAGCTCAGGGAAGGTAAAACACAGTTCTGCTGCACCGCATATGTAGCTTAAGATCTTCTCTCTAGATCTCTTTTCTCTTCTATATTTCTCTCCTACAATATACTCTTCCCTCTTTGTCGATCCCTGCGGATATTTACATACATATTCTATAAGCCAACTACTGGTTATCGTAAGATTGCTACCGCTAATAACAGAACCAGAGCTAGGATTTTACAACAGTCTAATAGTCTGCAAAACACTACTAACTAACAAAATGACTAGCTAGTTCTTTAACCCGCTAACTGACTAACCAACCCTTTTACAATACAAAATATATTCTTATATAGGCAACCTGAAGGTCTTTCCATTACAACACTGTGGGCTTGTCCCAACAGTAACCCAAAACCTAACTAGTGACAGTCGGCCATATCTGTACTTCAGGTAGCCACTTTCCATCACACCACAGCTCTCTGCAGTCTTCCATGCTTCCCGGCACTGATCATGGGTACTATGCACCGCTTCGCTTTTCTGTCATTTGCCTTCAATGCTTCAGCCTCGTTGCTTCTTCATCTTTATGAGGGTCGCTGAGCCCTCCTGTCTTCTGCCGCTGCCTTCAATGCAGTGGTTGAGCTCTCTCTTCTCGGCCGCTCAGGTACCATGGCCTTCTTGAATTTTCTATCTTAAAAGTCATGGTTTCCGGCTCTGCTATCCAGCTGGAAACGTGCTACAGCATCATAGCTATGTCTTAACTTCTTTCCGCCAAAAATTATCTTTCCACCAAAACTAGCAGCTTCTTCTGTAGTTGCGGGGCCCTGCTCCAACACTTTCCACTGTAGGAGTTGTGGTAACTAGGTGTTATACCAAAATCTCATCACCCTCATGTTATGAGATAGGTATTACCTTGTTTTCTCTAATCCCTCAGAGTTTCCCTAGAGAAATGACAGGAAAAAATATCCCCTTGCAATTCTTCCTTGTTTTGAGCTGGCATCGCTCCTCTTCCATTGACAAAAGGTGGTGCTAGGCCAGCACAGCTCCTAATACATGAGAAAGAAGGGGTGCCACTCCTCTTGTCCTTATTGCAAGAAGCAGTTCCCCCCTATCACCTCCTGTTTACTTCATTGGAGGAGCAGTGCTCTAGTTTTGAAGGAAAAAAAGAGAAGCTTCGAGAGGATTCTCGAAGCTGACCTTTGTGGAGCCTCATCCCTATGGTTTAGGACCAACTGGAGCTCGAGATCCTCCCTTTTAGGATCTAATATCCACCTCACCCATGAGATCCTCAACCATTCCTATCCTCCCATGCCTTTAAACACTGGCTCACCCTCCATGGAAAAAAGGAGGAAGAATTGTGTTTCATA
>LPNX010776567.1:39225-193458 GCA_001517045.1 Pseudotsuga menziesii
ATATTATATCCTAAAAGGGAGGATCTCGAGCTCCAGTTGGTCCTAAACCATAGGGATGAGGCTCCACAGAGGTCAGCTTCGAGAACCCAGTTTCAACGATATTTTTGGTTCACTGGGTTTTCTGGTGATTGTTTTGGTTCACTTTTCAGTCTGTAACTTCCTTTTCTATTGCTTTTTTATTTTTCAAATATCCATCTCGGGAACCGCTCTTGAGTTGTTTTATAAGTGTGGTTCTGGAGCTATCACTGTTGTTCCTCTATGTTAAAGAAGAGGTGCCACCACCATTTTTCTATGTCCAAGAAGTGGTGTTGGACCCTGGTAACACTCTGGTGTGAACCTATGAGAAGCGGTGCCACCTCTCTTTTGTTGTGTACGAGATGTGGTGCCACCTCTCTTTGGCTGTGTATGAGAAGTGGTGCCACCTCTCTTTTGCTGTGCATGAGAAGTGGTGCCACCTCTCCATTGTTGTGTATGAGAAGCAGTGCCACCTCTCTTTGGTTGTGTATGAGAAGCGGTGCCACCTCTCTTTGGCAGTGTACGAGAAGCGGTGCCACCTCTATTTGGATGTGTATAAGGAGCAGTGCCACCTCTCCATTTTTGTGTACAAGAAGCGGTGCCAGGTATTCTTCTTAGCCCTATTTGGTATTTGATTCTTAAATGCTTCTTTTGGTATTTGAGATGCATGCTTCAAATTGTTACAGTTGTGTTTTGAACTCTGCAATTCATTTTTGAATAGAAAACTCAGTCAGTTCATACATATTTTCAAGAATTTTGATTGATGTTGGTCTTTTAAAGCTTCATAGTTGGTTTTGAATAGAACTTGGTTTTGTTAGATCTCTAATTTCTGTCTTCTTTGATAGAACAAGAAAAGATTCATTTCAGTTTTTCTTTATTTGTTATACATTATTTTGGTATGTTTTTTCCTTTTTTCATAAAGTTGTGGAAAAGTCCATATGAAAGTTATTGTATAATTTTGTGATTAGTTCTTTCTATCTTTAGTTGAAAAATATGAACACTTTTGTATAAAGTTGTAATTATCTTTTATTTCTTTTCATTATAGATCTCACTTCATTTTTCAGTTCAAAAGAGAATATTTTGTTTGTTTCAGTTAGGAAAGGACCATATAAGCAAGTGTCTTTTATTTTTCTATGGGATTTATTCTATGTTTCAAATGAATTGAACCTCTCTCTCCCTTAAGTAGGGCATACCTTTAAAGTGAAAGTGAAAATTTTGCACAATCATACTGCATGGCTTTACTTTTTATGTCCTCACCTCATGCATCCACCTAACCGTTCAAGATAAAATTAAGCGCTAGCGTAGGTTTAATTTTTTTAGAAATTTTTGTGACAGGTTAGAGATGTGTTCGGGCGTCATAAAACATAAGAGCTATCATTAATTTGTCTGCACTACAACCCAAAAATCGCGTGGTTCTTCCATGTACCATCGGTATATCGAATGGCCTTTCACGTACCCTTGAGGTATATAGAAAGGTACTTCATGTACTCGATTGTATATAGGAAGGCTCCTTGTGAACGGTTGTGCATTAGACAACACTACTACCGATTTGAGCTCCCACGCACCTTGCATATATCAAGAGACCCTTTTAGGAATCCTCAAACCATTTGAGTTATCCTTTTTTCCTATCCCATGATGTTCTAGACCTTTAATCCACTCCTCTCACATATTTTGCTTGATTCTTTAGTTTGAGTAGCGCTTGTTGTTTATATAGTTAGGATTTTTGACAAGAGAGAGATAGTTCTGTTACATAGTTATGGCTTCGCCTTCTGAGACTAGCAACCAAGAGACTCCTTTACCAAACACATCTTTTGTTTTCCCTCCATATAGGGATGTTGGTCCTCCTCTCATGGCTAAGTTAAGCATTCCCTAATTGACTATTGGATTACCTATTTGGTTATTCTCCAGTTCAGTTATCCCATGTACACCAGTTGCTTCTGATCCTAATCCTTTATTTCAAGAATATCAACCTCATGTTGATCCCTCTCCTTCTTTACCATATCTGTCTTCTCCCATTTCTCCCTCTTTTCCTATTGAAAGTTGTAGTACTAGTAGTCAAGTGGATAAGAAGAAGAAGAAAAGGAATATTAAGAAGAAGAAAAACAAACAAAAAACCAAGTCTCAACCAATCACTCCTCCTAGTGAAAAGAGTGTTGATCTGCACACCCCAAGAGCGTGTAAGCCCAAATTCCCTTGTAGGCTTTGCAAGGGTGATCACCTTCTGAAAGATTGTCATGGTGTTGTCCTAGTTTTAGAAGAGTGGTCTAAGGTTTCCTAGAAAGATATGTCATCATCCTCTGGTCATCATGCTGATGATACCCCCTCAACCAGTGACTCTATGGTTAAGATTCGGAAGGGTAAAGTCAAAAATCCTTGCTTGCTTTGTAAGGACATGCACTTTACTTACCTTTGTCCTCACATGGATGAAGCTTCTAAGTTGTTGGAAGATATTACTGTTTCTTGTCAAGGGCTTCCAACAAGTTATCACAAGTTGTCACTTGACATCCCATTGGTTGATAAAGTGGTCGATATAGTTCTAACCTTGGTTGATCCCACTCTTCCTTTGAAGACTAAAGTTGAAGTGGTCAATTCGGTTTCATCCATAGTTGATCCCACTCTTCCTTTGAAGGATGAAGTTAAAGTGGTGGATTCGGTTTCATCCGAGGTCAATCCCACTCTTCCTTCTAAGAGTGAATTCCAAGTGGTTAATATGGATTCATCCATGATTGATCCCATTCTTCCTTTGAAGAGTGAAGTTAAAGTGGTCGAGTCGATGTCACCTCCCCCTGATCGCCCTCTTTGATCAGAGAGTGTTAAGACTGAAGTAGTCGCTTTGACCAAATCTTCATCTTGTTCTTCTCTTACAATAGAGAATGAACTAAAACCTGCTGAAGTTTTCATGCTTCATTCTTATTGTTCTCGACAAGAGGAAATTTTGTCTATTTCGACAGAACCCTCTCCAAGTAATGAGGTTATTTCCTTTGACTAGAGTAACCTAATAGAGTCTCTTCTTCATTTGAGTGTTCCTTTATAGATAGTTGTGAATGTTACTGCTAGGTGGATACTTCGCACTATTGTTGACAATGGGGATTCTATTAGTATTCTATCCTCAACTACTTGGCAAAATTTAGGTTCTCTTGAGCTTGTACCAGCCACCGATCAGATACTGGCTTTTAATCGAAGACCTACTGCACCTTTAGGGACCCTTCCTTATTTTCCTATTACATTAGGAGGTAAAACTATTTGTATTGATGTTATGGTTGTCCAAGGTCCTTTAGATTTAAATATGCTCCTTGGACATGATTATGTTTATGCCATGAATTATTTGGTGTCCACACTCTTTACAGTTATGCATTTTCCCCATGACGGGAAGATTGTGACCATTGATCAAGTTTCTTTTGTTACGCCCAACCATCGTGTGAATCCTAGTAATCAGACTGCCTTGAATGTGCCGCATGTTCTTGTGGTTCCTTTCCCTTCTTCTAGTTAGCTTCTTCCCATCATAAATAAAATGGGGGGCATCTCTCTAGTCTATGGACATCATAATGGAACTAAGCCACTAGCTTTTATGAAATCGGGGAAACCTACCAAACTATGGATATCATGTTCGGTAGGAGAAAATTCCTTTGAGCAAAGTTCCCATTCAGTGTCAAGCTTGTTAAAAAATGAAACAGATTCCTTTGAGCAAAGTTCCCATTGTATGTCAAGCTCGTTAAAAATTGAAACAGATGCCTATGAGAAAAGTTCCCATTGTATCTCAAGCTCATTAAAAAATGAAATGGATATCCTCAAGCATAGTTTGCCTTTTGGTTTCAAGCTTGCATAAAAATGAAACCATTCCTGAGCATAGTTAATTTTCTATTTCAACCTTGTTAAAAAATGAAGTAGGTTTCCTTAAGCATAGTTTACCTTTTGGTTTCAAGCTTGCATAAAAATGAAACCATGTTTCAAGCATAGTTATTTTCTATTTCAAGCTTGTGTAAAAATGAAACAGGTCATTTTGAACATACTCTATTTTAGTTTTGATCTCGTTAAACCATGAAACAACCCTTTGAGCATAGTTATTTTTCTGTGTCAAGATCGTTAAAAAATGAATCAAATATCCTGAGCATTCTTTCAACTGATCTTCAATCTCATAAAAAACAGTAAGATCATGTTGAGCTTACTTTTCATTTTTCGCACTCTGGTTAAAACATAAAAAGTGGTTTGATCTTGGTTTATTACTTTTTCATGCTGTGGATTCAAACATGAAAAAGGTTAATAGAGACCTCTTTAAGCTCTTTTCAAACTCTTACAATGTGAAAATATAGTCGAGTACTTGTCTTCTTCATACTCATAAAAGTATTTGAAGAATCGTCTCTCTCACGGTAGGTTATCTCTTTTTCGATTCGGATGGACTATTTACGAAAAAGTAACACTCCAACCAATCATGACTGGAAGAGTTCTCTAAGGTATTATTTTATATGTTTTAGGGCCTTAGGGACTAAACCATATGAAAAAAGGACCCTTTGGATTTTTCTTTAGTTTGTTCAGACTCTCTAAACATGAACTACACTGAGTTTTCTTTCATTGGACTCATTAAATTAAACATTGAAAGACCCTTTTTTGGAAACAAACCCCTCCTTTCTTAGGTTCATAAAACATATGTGTTTGGACTCGTTTCTTGATGAGATACAATGAGTGTTTGTTACCCTCTTTGAACTTGTAAAAATGAAAAGAGGCACTCATCAATCATGATGGGGAAATTAAGGAAAAGGGAAAACATTTTGCAATAATGGCAGTTGTTAGTCACCTTTGAACATGGCACTTGTCTGCATTTCATTCAGTCAATTAGGTATTCATCTTATTTCTGAGTCGATTCACTTTCATGATTCATGCCACTCCTTTGATTCTCTCAAATATTGCATTGTTCGTTGTCGCATTGTGTTCTGCCTTGTCAAGTCAATGCTTCCAAGTCTTCAGTCATGCCGCCTTATGTTCAAAAGGGAAACTGTTTTGAGAGTTTACACCTGCAATCAAAACAACATTTGTGTCAGTAATTTGAGTCAGTCCTATGGTTACATTATCTACAATATTCCAAAACTTTTTTCCAAGTTTCATGTCGTCGATGTGGGATTCATCATGGCCCTCCTTCAACAAGACTATTCCTGTAGACATCATCTCATCATCCAGGATTTAGTCTTAGAAACAAGTTTAGTACCTTGAGATCTGTATGCCCTAATGAAATATTCTCTCATTTTCGAAATAGGTTCACATCATTGACCTTTGATCCAAAGATTCAACTGAGTTTTAGACATCAAAACATTTATTCACACTTAGGATATTCTAATAGGGTAACTTGGGAATCATTGACATTAATGGTGATCTCCCTCACACGTGTTAACGGTTCACATCATTGACTGGTAATTGAGGGGTTTCTACCATGTTCGACTTCATATCATTGTAATCACATGGATAGAATCATACTTTGTGGAATATGAGATGAAGACCCTAGGTATTTGTTAAGCACTCATTGCTTTCCCCAAGTTGTGATGGATTCTTTGTATGAGTCCTCACATGGATCCACATTTGTATGTTTGTGGCTGTGCTCATATTTGCATCAGTATGACATAGATCTACATTGTATTTTAGTAGCCATGAATTTTTTGTATCTCATATGGATCTGCATTATATTGGTCGACAGCCATTTTGTGAGTCTTTACGACATGTATCAAAATGTGCTACAGAAAGTTGGTGATGTTGAGAAGTTCTGACTTTTGGACCTTTGCCTCGACACTATACCTTGTTCTTTCAAAGTATATTTCCTATCGTTTCCCTCTAGCCATTATACTTTGGGGGGAATCTCTATTATACTGAAATATCATCACCCTCATGTTATGAGATAGGTATTCCCTTGTTTTCTCTAATCCCTCAGAGTTTCCCTGGAGAAATGACAGGAAAAAATATCCCCTTGCAATTTTTCCTTGTTTTAAGCTGGCACCGCTCCTCTTCCATTGAAAAAAGGTGGTTCTAGGACAGCATCGCTCCCGATACATGAGCAAGAAGGGGTGCCACCACTCTTGTCCTTACTGCAAGAAGAAATTCCCCCTTATCCTCACGTATTTACTTCATTGGAGGAGCAGTGCTCGAGTTTTGAAGGAAAAAGAGAGAAGCTTCGAGAGGATTCTCGAAGTTGACCACTGTGGAGCCTCATCCCTATGGTTTAGGACCAGATGGAGCTTGATATCCTCACTTTTAGGATCTAATATCCACCTCACCCATGATATCCTCAACCATTCCTATCCTCCCATGCCTTTAAATACTGGCTCAACCCCCATGGGCAAAAGGAGGAAGAATTGTGTTTCATACCCAAACTTTATCAAAATCATTATTGAGTCTTTGGAGGCAAGGTGAAGTTAGAGGAAAGGATCCATTGGAAGGAACTCTCAACACTAAGGCATGAAGGTTGCAGTCTCTTCAATAATTTATTAATAAAAAATATCTTTTCTTTCCCATATTTACTATTTCATATGTTTATATTGCTTGATTCCTTGGTCACAAGAATAGATCTAGTTGATTACATTTTATGCTATCATGTTTTCTTTGTTGTCTTCCATCTTTTATAGGTTCTTCTACAGTAAGATTCAAGGATAGCGAGGACAACCTTTGAGAGAAGCATCATGGCATTCCATTCAAGTGATTAACCAGATCTAGGGAGAGTCTAGCATTCCGTGTTTATGTTTTGTTCTAGATCTGAACCATTCATACTAGGGAATGAGCTCTTGTCCGCAAGAGGTGTGTATTTCTGACTAACACTAGGTTTTTATCCTTAAGTAGTCTTGGTCTTGAATTATTTTAGAGAAAAAAAATTCTTCACATCCTTATTCCTTTATGGAAGCAATGGCCCGATGAGATATCAAATCTTTCAATTTGTTCCAAATTCTGGTCTTCATGTTGCGAGCAAAAAGAAGATATGTTTTTATACCATCATCTTTGAGGGTGTTAATTTTATTATTAACCCAAATGATGTGACTGAATCTATGTATTTTCATATATTTGTCAATGTTTGGTAGATAGATTTCAAGTTTTTTTAAGTTTTTCCAAAGGCTAGAGGTAAGGAAATAGCAATATGGTTGTGAATGGAGGTATAAAGGCCATGGATGCTCAAGCAGAGGAATCTTCCTCCAACAGAAAGCTTCAAGTGGTAATAATCTTTCTTCCTTGCCTCTCTCCTCTTTCAAATGACTTAGAAATATCAGGAAGCTTTCAATTATTGCATATATTATGTTGATTAGGACTCACCTCCCTGTAGTGAATGTTAGATTAGGTTGTAGACATGTCCCTACAAATAAATCTAATAATAGAATGGTGATCATACTAGGTAAACTTGAATTGTGTTATATTAAAAATAGGAGTAAAGTGAGTACAACCCAATAATAGGTGAATCCATTTTTCCATTACTCTAAACCATCCTTCTCCATCAAAGATAATGATCACCAAAACTCTTGATATGAAAAATATTCTATCTAGCCTCCAAATCCTACCTCATGCCTTTTCTTTTCTTCTTGTCCTCCTTCCTTCACCTCATATCCCTTTCTTATATAGCAAAAGGATTTGAGTCCTCAATCACCAACCATGAATGTGGGTTTAATATTTTTGAAGATTTTTTTATTATTTCCTTAATAAAACCCACTTTCCTTAGTTTTTAGGCATTTTACTTGAATTTCCTGGTTTTTAGGACAATTAATATATATGCCATGTATTCTTTCCATTCCATGAGTTGTGGTAACTAGGTTTTGATCCTTAAGTAGTCTTGGTCTTGAATTATTTTAAATAAACATTTTTCTTCACATCCTTCTTCCTTTTCAGAAGTAGTGGTCCGATGAGAGATCAAAGATCTCAATTTGTTCCAAATTATGGTCTTCATGTTGGGAGCAAAAAGAAGATACGTTTTCATACCATTATCCTCGAGGGTGTTAATTTTATTGTTAACCCTCCTTGATCCAAGTTGAAAGTGATTAGCCAAGAATCAAAGGGATCGATTCCAACTAACATGGATAGAAAATATTTTCACTGTAAAGATGAAGTTCGGAGGATTTCTAGAGTGAACATGGCCAAGGGAGAATGGGCCAAGTCGTTGACTATATTGTAGTTAAGTGGGGTTATTCGCAATGCGACGCAAAGGGAACCGGTGGACTTTGGAAGTCTCGTCTATGGGAGGTCTCGACATATGTAAGGACATATCAAGAGTGGTAGAGGTATATCTCATAAAGGGATTAATGGTTTCCATGGTGGAGCCATACTATTTTTGTTGAGTTTGTAAGTTGACATTAGATGATAACGACATAAGGTGATGGACACGAGGGTCAATGGGTGGACCTATGGGAGTGGGTGCGGGGTTTTGTGGTACCAAGGGTTGGGTTACAACCATCCCTTGATTTGGTAAGGGGTTTTGTAGTACCATTAGTGGAGGACCTTGTGGTGTCGTGTTTAGCTATGTCGGAGAAGTTGCATTAGGGTCATGTTGATTGTCTGCTTGTAATAAGTGACGAACGCGGTTCATATGGGGAACTTTTGTGTACAATGGACGTAAGTGTCAAAAATGGTGGATAGATGGTTATTTTGAAACTGAGGGTTCCTCCCAGGTCTAGGTAGGTGTTGGGGGTGTGTAGAGGGATTCACGACATTGTTATTCAGATCGTTGGGTTATTGACCACCTCCTTGACATTGGTTGTTTCCTTGGTACATACCTCTCTGGCGTGTTCCTTTCCCTTGTTAGTTATTGGGGGAAGGTTGATTAAGGAGGTTTTGATGAGCCTAGACCTATCCTTGAGGCACCTGAGGATTCAGGGTTGGAGTAGATGTAGGTTGCATAGGTGGTGGTTAATAGGAAGGAGTAGTTGGAGGGGATGCAAATCCTACTGTCTATCCATTGCACATAGGTGCAAAGCAGTTGGGTTCATGAATGTGAGGAAAGGTCACGAGAGATGCATATGAAGGTGTGTCTCCGAACTAAGATGCTATGCATGAAAAATCAAGGGTGTATCCTGGTTGAGCAACACTAGGGGTGGTACCGGAATGAGGTGGCATCGGAGGAGAGAACATGTATAGGTGAGGATGATGAGTAATAGAGCCAATGAATCCATCAGTAGCATGGGATGCCCCTGGAGTATCTTGAAATAAGGATCCATCACAGGGAGAATCAAGTGTGATGGTATATAGATATCCCAATTGGGAATAAATAAGATCAAAATGTTGTGCCTTGAGGATGGCTTCCTCCTCAGTTTATAGGTGCTCAGATGTAACATCTTTGGAGATGGGGGGAGTATGGTTTTAAGAAACCAATCTAGGAAAATCCTATCATCTAAATAGATTTTACACAAGTTATATTGATGATGCCATTCATGGATATGATTTGTGATATGGGTAGCAGTGTTTTATTGACAAGATAATAGGATTTCCACTCCCTCATCATAATGAACGAGTAACTGGAAGTACTGGAGAAACACCGAGGCTAACAAGGAAAAATAAGGATAAGTAGCATGGGGTAGCTCGATATACAATTTGGTTGCAACACTAGTGAGGGTGTGTTGGAATAGCCACAATCGGATAGAATCATCCACTGTGTTGTTAAAGAAAAACCACAAGTGGAATGACATAATGTGGTTTTGGGGGTCTTCCCTCACCCTTCCTTTGAACTTAGGGATGTCAAAAGGGATTTTGGTGGGAATGGGAGGCCATAACAGGTCATGACAGATGGGTTCATTCTTTAACCATTCCAAATTAGGCAAGTTAATACTAGCCATAAATGGTATAATAGGACTAAGACTAGATCGAGAAGGGCCAAAAATGGTGTTGGGATCGGTGGACATGTTGTTTTCATGTGCAAATGGGAGTTGGCATGGATGACTTCCGACAATAGGAGTAGTCATTGGAATGGTGTGAATAGTTAGAATGGTGGTAGAAGGGCTAATTCCCCCATGCATAAATGAAGGTACAGTATGAACCATGGTTGTTGGAGTGGGGCCACCATTAGTGGGTAGTGTACTAGTAATAGTGTGTGTGGTGGCAAGGGGACCATTGGGACCAAGACCTATGGGTCCTGTAGAAGGGATACCCGATATCATGATTGGAGTAGTCATAAGTTCACTATCAAAAAGCCCCCCATAAAAGGGGTTAGGAGGTGCACCAGACATAGGGCTATATGGGGTTGTGAACAAGGGAGGTTCATATTGATAGGAATCTGAATCAGACTTAGATGCAGTGCATTCCTATGAAGGTGGTGAACGACATTGAATATGGATCCAACGGTTGTGGTTCAAGGAACTGAACTAAGGGGTATGCCCCCTAAGTCTTTGCGAGTAGCATGGTGGAGAAATTATGACATGATGGTGTGTTGTGTAATGAATGGAGGTGCAAGAGTGTTAAACACAGGCTCAAAAATAAAACTATAGCCAAGTGTGTAGAAGGAAAGCATAAAAATGGTGGCTCACAAGCCAAAAAGCAAGCTCTAAAACTGAACCGCAACAACGTGTTACAACACATGATTGTACAACAAAGTGGCTAGAAAGCTAACAAGAAACACTACCTATAAAGAAAATGACGCACTAACCTATGAGGTATAAGTGCAAGAAAACTCCTAGCTACAAGATGGAAGCCCCTCAAAAATTGTATCCTCTGTTGGGTGATTAAATCCCAATCAAACAGTATGAAATGGAATACAAATAGGCTAAGAGAATTCCACTACCAAGAGGGACCTCGGGTACAAGATACCTAAATAGAATGGAAACTAGGCTACCTCATTCATGACACATCTGGAGTAGTTTCTAGGCACTTCAACCCTTTGGACCTCGACATGCACAAGGAGGACTATGAAGAGTTAGCCTTTGGTGCATAATGGAGTTTGGTATTCCACCGTCACTTTCAAAACCCCTTCGTTGTGGATTACTTCCGAAGAGTGGGGGGGCTCTGATAGACTGGTCATGACTATGTCAACAAGTACTAGAGGAGTTTGGTACCCTAATGGACACCAACTATATGTAAGTGACAAAGGGTTGTTATTTGGATGCACATCCCTGGTATTCTAACTTAACTAAAATATTATTTTGGTCCTCAAATGAGGTTACAATGTTGGTTGAGTTAAGCTAATTTGTATGCTCATCTTGGGGTAATGAACTAATAATTTTACTTTAGGGTGTGAGATGTGTCGATAAGTGATGTGTAATGTGTAAAACCTAGTGATCTCACAATAAATATCTTTCAAAAGAACTATTTCTTCCAAAAAATAAAATGTACAGAAGTAAATGAGTGCATAAGGAACTTAATAGGTTGTATGAAATGCACAGGGGGTTTGTAATACCAAGATCAACTAAGGGGGCTCACATACAAGGGAAATAGGACCACAAAACAAACCAGTGGGTTGTAAGAGATAAGATATGGAAGGAAACCATTAGGGAAGTGGTAGAACACAGACAAGGGGTCTAGAAAAGGGTCTCAAACATTGAAACATGTGTGATTAAAATCACACAGAACTATAAAATAGATGTGATTACAATAGAAAAATCAGCAGAAATACTTTGGTCACACAAAACATGGTTTTCTACATGACAGGTCACGCAAAAATGGGTTGCAGTAGTGACCATGATTGCTTCAGAATACTAGACGAGTGCGATATGGACTTGTGGTCCAGTTCGCACTTATCAGAGAAGAAGACATGACCTGGGTTGCACTTATAGGAAAAAAAGGTGCGACCTGGGTCGCAACTTTCTGTCGGATATGTGCGATCTGGGTGTAACAGAGGGTTTTTAATGAAAAAATTGTCGACATGGGCCGAGGGGGTAGGCACTAGGACAACAATGGTTTGGATTTTCCTTAGGGGGGAAGGTATGTGATGGCTGAAGGTGCCCAAGTAGAACAAACTAGTAGAAACACCTACAAAAAAGAGATCCAAGGGGATTGAGGCAATGTTGTCTCCAAAACTGTAATGGGGATTTCTCCCCTACTTCGTGCAAAATAAGATACTCTAGGTCAGTTGGATCAAAGGGTAGAGTTCATGGTGTGAGGGATTTCTCAACCTCAACTTGTAGAAATAAGTAATAAAAATAAAAATAATATTAAATATAAACAATTCTATAAAACAAAAAATACCTTTAAAATAGGCCACTGTAATCGTTTGAGGAAATGGTCTATAGGCTCCCCGTGATCTTGGCCTCCATGTGTTCTCCAACAAAGGGTTGTCACCAGGAAAGGGATTAAGGGTTGCATAGAGAGAACTCTATGTGCAATGTGGGATAGTGTGGCTAAAGGATGTGATGGAAACAGGTTCTAGAAAATGAATGAATGGAAAAGAGTGAAAAGTGAAAAATTTCAAGACTATTTGTGGGGAGACCTTCACAATCTATTTATAGGACGATCCCAGGTTTTTTGACCAATGGTATTTTATTATGCATGGTATGTGTCCATGTTTTTTGACCCATTATCATTTTATGGTTTTTGTTCCTTTTTGGAGAGAGTGGGGATATGTCACAATAAATGTTGAACTTTCTTGTTTTTATGGGGGGAGGAGTAATAATGTTTTGGACCATTTTTGGTGGAATTTTAGTTTTGAAGGTCAAAATGGAGGAAATAATGGTGGGATTATGATGTATAATTATGGTTTGTACCATAGAGAGCTAGTTGAACATTTTTCGGTGTTAACACTTGGTTTTTTCCATCTTGTGATATTGTATTAGTGACATAACTATTTTGACGAAAGTTGTGGGGTTTTCTCTTTTATGGTTTCCTCCAGGAAAACTCTTTGCGACTTGTGCATCTTGTGTATCTTAATGTGCTTGTTATTCTTTTAGATAAATATCCTCATCCATTTGAATTAAAGTAGAAGGCTTTATGCAGTAGTGGAAACTAGGGATTCCTAGTTTAAGTTATTCTCTCCAAAAATCATCAATAAAAGAAGGCTAGGCTAACTCTCCCTATAAGGAAACATCTTTTGGAGGAAGCATAATCAAATTTGAATAAGTTTCATTTTTTACCTAGACACTAGTGCTAGGAGACACTAGGGAATCAAATTTCTAGAGACTCCCTTCACTAAATTTGGAAAAGGACGTCACTGAGCTACCCTCCTCAAGGAGGCAAATCTCTCTATCTAAATAGAATTCCAAAAATCCAGGTTTGGAAAATTAGGGTTTCTCTAACAAACCCTTGGTGAACTAGCTCTAGAACCAGGTTGGGCATCTCAAATTGGTAAGATCTAAATCTATGATATTTCCATTTGAGGTTGTCATTTCAAAATGACTCATCACACCCAACTTGATGCTAAAATTGGGGGAGTTCACAAATTTCGAGCATGGGAGTATAAGATCGCCCTAATCCTTGAATAAAATGATTTGGATAAGTATATCAATTAGGAAGATCTAGAGCCAGAGGGAGATGATGCTAAGGATATCCATAAGAAGAACTTGGTCAAGGCCAAGAGAATCATTGAAGATTCTTTTAAGGATCAACTCATCCCTCATGTGTCATCCTTAAAGACACCTAAGGAAGTGTTCGATGATTTGATGAAGTTGTTTGAAGGAAAGAACATTAATCATAAGATGACTTTGTGGAACAGGATGAAGAATGTGAATATAAAAAACTTAAAGACCATGCAATCCTACTTGAAAAGGGTTGCTCAAATCAAGGAGCAACTTGAAGTAGCCAAAGAGAAGGTATAATAAGGAGATATTGTTATGAACACCTTGAATGGTCTCCCAAGACCATGGGATTCATTCATTAAAGGAATATGTTCCATAAATAAGTTGATCACTTTCAAAACAATTTGGGAAGAATGTACACAAGAGGAACCTCATCTTATAAAAAGGTAAGAGAAGATGGGAGCAACTGAATATCAATATCTTATAGTTCACACCAGAAGGAATCATAGAAATAAGGAGGACCATAATCACAACAAAAGTGAGGACACTCATCACAAAAGTCAAAATAAATTCAGTAGAGACCTATCGAGAATTAGAAATTACACATGTGATGAGAAGGGGAACTACTCCAAATATTATCCCAGAAACAAAGTCTCCCCAAATAAGAAGTCGAAAAATAAAATACATCATGAACACACCACTAAAAATGATCAACCAATAATGAAAATATTCAAAAAAGAAATGGTTGGTTCTTCAAGTGATGAAGAATATGCCCTAATGCCAGCACTCATGGGAACTATGTCACATGGAATCAATGATTATCTTTTATATATTGGGGCATCCATACATATGACTGGATACAAAGAATCATTCATCAATCTATCTGAGCATGAGTCACCTCACAAGGTGAAAGTTGGGGATGATTATCAACACCCCATAAGAGGAAGTGGAGAAGCTTCCTACAAGATAGATTCTAGGAAATACTTGAAGATGAAAGATTTGTTATATGTGCCAGGATTGAAGAATAATATTCTCTCCATGTATTCCCTAGATGCAAAGGGAATAAGGGTTGCATTTGTTGATGGCCAAGTCATAATTTGTCCAAAAGGAAAGAAAATTGATGATGCAATGGTAATTGGAGATCAACAAGGAGGTTGTACAAGTTGAAAGGAAAACCTGAACAAGCATTGGTTCATGACTCAATAAACCAAATGAACTATGGTGTAGAATGGTTGCACATGTGCACTATAGAGCACTACCTATTGCAAGCAAAGGAGTTTCAGGACTTCCAAAAATCCATACAAAACATGAAGGTGTTTGCAAGGAATGTGTGCAAGGAAAGAACGTAAAGAATAAATTTCCCAACAGTGAAAGAAAAGTAAAAGGAATACTGGGGATAGTCAACTCATATGTATGTGAGCCCATTTCATCCATCTCACTAAGCATGTATGTATATTATTTTTCCTTTATAGATGAATTCTACTGTAAAACTTGGATATATTTCTTGAAAGGTAAAAATGAAGTATTCACCAAGTTCAATGAATTCAAAGCATTGGTTGAAAATCACACTGACAGGAATATCAAGACTCTATGGTCAGATAATGGAGAAGAATTCACCTCTGAATAATTCAAGGAACATTAAAGAGAATTTGGTATTAAGAGGGAGTTGAGAACTCCCTACAATCCTCAACAGAATGGTGTTGCAGAACGAAAGAGCAAAATGATAATGGGAGTAACGAAAGAAATTCTACATGACTAGGATATTTCGATGTAGTTATGGGAATAAGCAACAACGATAGTTTTGTATGTACAAAATCATACACCTCACCGATTAATAGAAAACAAAATACTCCAGAAGAGGATTTATCAGTTAAAAAACCATAATTCAACCATCTTAGGATATTTGGATTCCCAATGTACATATACATTCCAAAGGAAAACAGGACCAACCTTGATCCTTCAGGAAGGAAGGGAATTTGTTAAGTTTTATCAATTTTCTTAGGTGATATATTAAAACAAATTATCACTCGAAGATTACTGAAATAACAACATGCAAAGAAAACACAAGAACACAATATTTTCCTCGAGGAAACCAAAAGGGAGAAAACCTCGCACAACTTCCTCAGTATAGATCTCAACCAGAGAAGTGTAAAACCCAAACAACTGCTTCTAGCTTCTTTCTGGCACACTAGTTATTCTCTCTCTTTCAAAATAGCTTGAGTGAGTGAGTACAAATGAAGGGGAGATCCTCCCTATTTATATTCTTCTGTTGAATTGACCTCTAACTTAGTGGGGCTGACTTCCCTAACTGACTTGGCTGACTTGTCCAACCGGACAACAAAAATAGCATTTATTATATTGACGCTTTGGTACTATTGAACTGAATTACATCCAGAGGTTTACATTGTATCTTTCAATCACTCTAATAAGACCAAACTAATCTCTAGAAGAAGGAATACAATACATCTAGAATATCTTCTAAATTTACAATATTTTAACACTCCCTCTTAACTAGGAAGGTATTCAACCATAGTAGCAACTGCTACTATTACAATTGTACAACTTATTGGTGAGACTCTATATGTCATAGTAATTTTTGATACATAATCATACATCTTCATAATCTATCTCACCTAGATTATCTTCTGCAATATCAGTGTGTGAATACTGAATCATTTTTATTCAATCATTTTCTATCATCTTCTGGATCATCTTATTTTGGATCATCATTCATTACTTCATCTTCTGTACCATCTTCTATAGTATCAGTATGTGAATAGTGGAAAATATTATGAATCATCAAATTTCCAACATTAGTGTGTAAACATTGAACCATTATCGGTAACATCATCATCTGCATCATCGATATGTAGATACTGAAACATAATTATCTCTATTCTCAATATGTAAATATTGAAACATCATAATCTGTATCTTCAGTATGTGAATACATGTGAATACTGAAACATCACCATATGCATTATCGGTATGTAAATACTGAAACAATCAACAATATCATTATCATGTTAGTGCTAAAAAACAAATCATCATCATCATCTGCATTACCAGCATATAGATGTTGGGACATTATTATCATCAACATCAAACTTCATCATCAGTATGAGGATATTGAATCTGCTACATTGGGATAGGGATACTATCATATCATCAATCAAGAATAATCAGTATGAGAATACTGATCATGTCACATTAGTATAGGAATACTGAAATATCACAACAATCAATCATCAATCACTAGTGTAACAATACTGAAACTATCTCAACAAACATCTCAGCATCTATTAATATTGAAACTATCATGTCAACAATCATCAGTCAACCATTTCAGTAGTCATTAGTATAATAATACCGAAACCATCATCTCGTGAATCATCAACATGACAATGTTGAACCAACCATCTCAGCATCCATCGGTATAACAATACGGAAACAAACATCTCAGTCATCAATATAATAGTACTGAACCAATCATCTCAACAATAATCAACATAACAATGTTTAACCAAACATATCATCAATCATCAGCATAACAATGTTGAACCAAACTTCTTAGAAATCATCATCATAACAATGTTCAATCAAACATCTCAGCAGTCATCAGTATAATAATACTGAACTAAACATCTCAACATCCATCAATATAACAATAGTGAAGCAATCATCAGTATAACAATACTGAAATAAAACATCTCAACAATTAACATTTTAGGAATATTGTAACAACCATCATGTCCTTTAACTATATCGAAGCAGCATCATGGTGAGTTCTCTGGTAGATCCATATGGGCATTTTGTCTAACTTACTAACCCTTTCAGTCCAACAAGCCTAGTTAGACAGATGGATCTTTTTGGGAACCAACAAGCCTTTTCCTGGCTTACAAACCCACTAGGGTTAAACTGATCTATCCAGACATACTAATCCCCCTATGATCAACATTCCTCATCTGACTAACCCTTTTGGACCAAACAAACCTAGCCAGACTTACCCTACTCTAGACTGAGCTACTCACCACTGCATCCTTCTTCCATCTACTGTCACTCCCTCTTTTGAGAGAGGTCCTTTTGGAATACACCAAGCTTGTCTCGAAAGTATTCAAAATTTACACAAGACAGAGGCTTAGTCAACACATCTACCACTTGTTCCTCTATAGGAACATATTTGACCTTTACAGCTCCTTTCTGAACTGTGTCCCAAATGACGTGATATCTTACTTCAATACTTTTTGAATTATCATGAAATAATGTATTTTATGTCATATTAATACAACACTGATTATCACAAAGGATATCAGTAACATCTATCTCTAAATCAAATAAACCTACCAACATCTTTCGAAGCCATGTTGCTTCACTACAATCTGAATGGGCTACAATGTATTCTTCTTCCACGGTGCTAAGTGCAATACTGGTCTTCTTTCTACTGAACCATGAGGTCAGGCTTGATCCCAAGCTAAAACAACATCTCGAGGAGCTCTTTCTATCTTTAACACTTCTTTCCCAATCTAAGTCTATGAACTCAAAGTCTGATCTCACCATCTGATGCATATCTGAGCCCATAATCTAAAGTTCCCTTTAGATACCTCATCATATGTTTTGCTCCTATCAGGTGAACATGTTTGTGATTCACCATGTATTGACTTAGTGTGTTTATAGAAAAACATATATCTAGTCTTGTATTGTTTAAGTACATCAATCAACCAATAATATGCCTATACAAGGTGGCATCTACAATTTATGAAGTATCATCATTCAACAATTTTAAATTTGTTGTCATCGGAGTATTCATAGCCTTGCAATATAACATTTCAATCCTCTTTATAATTTCCACTATATATTTAGGCTTGGTTCAAGAAAATCTCATCTATATATCGCCATACTTCAAGACCTAGAAAGTAGTGCATCATTACAAGGTATTTCATCTCAAAATCTTTATAAAGATTCTTATTGCATTCGTTGATGGGCTTATCTTCTCCTGTCAATAATAAGTCATCCACATATATTAGTAGTATCATAATCCCATCATCCTTAACCTTATAGTATAAGTTAGAATCTTCCTTACTTTTGGTAATCCTAAACTCATCAGGAATCCAGTGATCCTTCTGCACCATGCTCTGGGTGCTTATTTTAGACCATGCAATGCTTTCTTAAGTTTATGTACATAAGATTCTCGATCATCAGTCTCGAAACATTGCAGTTGTTCAATATAAAATTCTTCTTCTATCAAGCCATTTAGAAAGGATGTCTTTACATCCATATGATGTAAGTTTTACTTATTGTTGGATGCTAAGGCAAGGACAGTTCTAATTGAAGTGAACCTAGCTACTGGAGAAAAGGTCTCTTCTTTGTTAATTCCTTACTTTTGGGAGAACCCTCTAGCTATGAATATTTCCTTGTACTTTTCTATACTTCCATATGCGGAATGCTTTGTTTTGAAGATCCATTTCGAGGATACCACTGACTTGTGTTTTGGTATTGTTAGTATTTCCCACACATTATTATTTATTATGGATTGGTATTCGTCAACCATTGCATCAATCCATTCCTTCTTCTTTATTGCTTCTTCAAAAAATGTCGGTTCTTTATCAACTATGTCACTCATCAAAGCCATATAACTGGGGTATGACTTTGGATTTTTTCTTTCTCTAATGACTCCTTCTTGGGCACCATGCCTTTTTTATTCTTTAATTACATCACGAGCCCAATCATGCTTTCTCTTTTGAGAAATCATTTCACTAGGTAAATATTTTGGTAACCAAGGTTCGGTCATATCATGATCCTCGGGTATATGATTTTCTTCTTCATTCCTAACATGTTTACGAATTTCTATAGTTTTGGGATTTGCATGTTCCTCTTCATCTTCTTATCTTTCTTTGACTTTCAGAAGGTTGTATCTTCATCAAATGTGACATCTCTGCTAAGCTCAATTTGATGGTATCCTGGGATATAGATTTGATAATATTTTGATTGCTCACTATATCCTACAAACAATCCATTATTTCCTAAAGGATATATCTTTGTTCTTTTCTCCTTGTGAATATGAATGTATACGGGACAACCAAATATCTTTAGGTGACTTACCTCAAGGTTTTCTCTGGAAAACATTTCTTCTGGAGTTTTGTTCCCAAGGGAAATGTGGGAGATTCTATTCTATACATATTCTGTTATTCTAGATGCTTCTTCCCATGGGAGTGTTTGTATTTCTTGATCATGTATCATGGCTTTAACAACTTCCATGATAGATCTATTATTTCTTTCAGCCACACCATTTTGTTGAGGGTTATAGGGAATAGTGAGCTCCCTCTTAATCCCATCTTCCTTGTAGAAATCATTGAATTCATTTGATGTAAACTCTTCTCCATTATATGACCTCAAATATTTATTTTCCTTTCAGATAGATTCTCTACTAGGGCATTAAATTATTTAAACCTTTCAAACACTTCATCATTATTTTTCAAAAACATATCCAAGTCTTGCGTGGTTAGTCATCAATAAAAGAAGCATAGTAAACATACCCTCTTAATGAATTTTTTTGCATTGGCCTACATATATATGAATGGATAATATCTAAGATCCTTTTTTATTTGCTGTCACTTTTTGGATAGGTATTCATAGTATTCATTCCTTGTGCGCATCCTTTCCATACTCCTTCATGTTCTATCTAAATTTCCACTAGACCAGTCATAACCTTGCTTACGATTGGTAGAGATTTGTAATGAATATGAGCAAGCCTTCTATGCCATAGCTCACACAGGTTTATGGTATTGGTTTCTAATGATGAATCTGCATGTCCCTTCAATTTTTAGATTCCTCCTTATTCAACTACAATGTATACTGCATCATCTATGGTTTTTCATTTTGACCACATGAGGACTTTTCCATCTATAAAGGAAACTCTGAAGCCCCTCTTGTCTAAATATGAAATAGTCAAGAGGTTCTTATTTAGTCTAGGGACATATAGGACATTTTTCATCTTCATGGACTTTCCAAATGCCAAATTATAGAATGCTTCTCCCATTCCTTTTATGGGTGTTACAGCTGATTTTACCACACATGGTTGATCACACATTTATGGCCTTCCCTGTCCCTCTACAGACTCTTTGGACCCCATGGACCAATATTATACTTTTATGTTTCCAAGTTCATCCCTAAAAACACATGTTTATTGCTACACATGCCTTTTAATCCCATTCTCGCGTATATACATGGATATTGACCTCAAACCCGTGTACATCGGGATGTGTGCATAAGTCCAAATATTTTTGGAGTTTTCCTTGATGTGTGTCCGAACCACTTGAATCTTGGCCTTCCATATGCCTCACAATCACTCGGATTTGACCCTCTGTTACCCCTTTGGAGTGCTATATAAGGAACCCCTTGGATGCATTGAAGGAGAGGAATTGAAGAGCAAGGAAACTATAGTCCATCGTTACCATAGCTTGCTTATACTTGAGTCTGCATCCCTTTGTCCCTTTGGAGCACTTTGTGTTCTTCCCAATCTTTCATTTTCTTGTGATATTTATATCGAGAGATGGAGGTTTGAGGTGGTGTAGGCCCAGGTGGAGGACTCAGTCTCTCCGGTTCGCAGACGTGCTGACAGAGGTTGTCACTTGTGTAATCTCTAATTTGATTAATAGAAATATCTTTTCCTATTCATTTAATGTGCAATTGAATGTATATTGAATCCATGGATATGTTTAATTGTTTATAAATTGATGAATATATATGCTAGAGTATATCTAACACCATATTATATAGCATACTTTCCTTGTTTACTATTGTTGATAGTGAATTTCTAAAGCAAACATGATTGGAAAAATCTCAACGGGGATCTACTTCAACCGTCTAGAATAAGGTACCACCCATGATCCCTTAGTGTTAGATATTTGGTTTCTCTTGCATATGGGAAAGGATTGATTTCTGTGGTTTATCTATCTGTTGTGGTACACCCCAAGCCATAGGAAGTTTCTCTCCATAACAGAATTGGTGACCATACTGGGGATGTTCCTAGTTATTTTTCTTTGGGGGTTTTTCGGTATTTAGTGTACTTGAATTGCTCTAATTTCTCTATTTCTGTGTCAGTTCTAAGGGCATGTTTTCCCAATAGTGTCCTGAAGGAGTAAATTTTGTCTCAACTTGTCTATTTACCTTATTTTTCTCTCTTTTTCTTCCTGTACGTGGTTTTAGCTTTCACAGTCGTGTATACGCATGGGTTTTCCTAGAACAGTCGCGTATACACGCGGGTTTTCCTAGAACAGTCATGTATGTATGTAGGTTTACTGAGAACAGTCACATATGCCTTGATTTTTTCCTTTATTGGAGGATTAAGTGTTGTTGGGTGATTTTGGATTATTGCTGAGATTTCTTGGATGCTTCTGGAGTCTATATCTAGCCTCTGTTTCTGACCAGATACTGTTTTTAATTTGATTTTTAGAAATGTTCTTGTCATTCATTTTCTAATTTTTTATTTTGAGATTAGCGCATTAGATCTCTTTTACCTTGGTGCTTTCCTTGGATGCTTTTTGTGAGTGGTTGCAAAGTCTGAGGGTGGTAGAGTCATTTTTTTTGCTTTTATATCTCATTTAATTAAAAAATACAAAAATATTTTTCTTTTTGCATAGTTATGCATTGCTTGCATTTTGCATCAGCATGGTACTTGCATTACGTTTGGTTGGATAATATTAGTCATATTTTCATATAGGAATGACTGCATTTACATTTGAAGGAAAAAAATTTCACTTCACGTAGTAGCATACCCTGTTTTTCATTCTACATAGTGCATTTGCATTGATTGTTAGGTGTGCATTTTGCTTCATGTTGTGTCATAACACCATAAGATGCATGAGCATTACCCTTTGTGTATAATATACAACTAAAATCAACACTTGATAAAATGAATTACACTCTTTTGTTTTCTATGGTGCATCAACAAGATTAGGTTTTAGGGTCTTGGAATAGTTCATTGTAAGTTAATTCTACAAGACCACTAAACAAAACACTTAGGTGTCTATCCAGGTGAGAGTGAGAAACCCTTTGTATAATTAGTGTTTCTCAGGATCCTCCTCTTAAAAAGGAGTTAAGCTGGAGGCAATGTGAGAAATTATGATTGGGATGACCCATGATTGTGATTGATTAGCACCAGGTATATTTTCAGGATTGTATTCATATCTGGGGGCCTTTGAGGTATTGTCTGGTGCAACCCTAGGGTACCAGTTGTGCTTTCAGAGTTTGAGATTTGATACCCTTCCCATATGGTCAATCTCTCCTATGACTATCCACCTGAGCATTGATTATATTGAGGTGACCTTAGTTTCCTTACCTAGGTTATCGAGGGGGTATTTGTAGAGGTTATTCTACAGGTGTCCTGGATAGGTAGGGGTGGGACGTCACAGTCGCTATATGCGTTGAAGCTAAGGGCCACTATAATTGGTTACGAACCTCCACTTGTTGTGTGTGGGAGTCTTAAGCCTCTCCTAGGAGAGACATACCTGCTTCACTTGGGAGCTCACTTATCCTACCCTTATTTTGCTTGTTGTTTGGCTTTATATTTTCTTAGGTGTATGCTCTGTGCATGTTAGTATACTTAGGGTTGCGTAGCTAGATTGAGTCTTTTATTTTTATTTGAGTCATTGTGGATTTCGGGGAGGAACCTCGTTGTTCTCATCATTTAACAGGACTTCTGCCTTCCACGTCTCCTCCTCCTTTGGGAGAGATAACCATACAGTCTGGGAAAACTACTTATCACTTTGATTCACACACCATGGGATATCATGAGGATGCTATTCCATAGATTTCCTCCCCATCTCCGTGGAGGGTGATCCTACTAGCACATACGATCCACCACATGAACAACCTTCATGATCTGGTTATGATCCCTCATTCATGGGTCACCGGTAATGGCTTTCAGGTGATTGTTGGGCTATAGGGAAGACCCTAGTTTTATACAATTAACTTCGAACCAACAAAAAGACCCACAGTGTTGGCCCTTTCAGCAACAGCCTGCGAATAGGTTGTAGTCTCACCCGAAACAGCTATGGGGTGTCAAAGAATCAGGTTTTTGCAAGCAAAAGAGGGATATTACTGTACCTTTAGCCTTAAAAACAAATATTTATACCAAATAGAGCTTTGATATTCACTTAATTAGCTTCGCAGCTAGATAAAGACTTTTCTTACAAAACCTTTAACTGGTAATTCACAACAAAGTTAATATTTAACAATTATCTTACTTTAGCATTCACCTACTTATCAAAAAGCATCAAACATAACAGAAACCACAAAAAATAACCACAACACAAGATATAACTTGGTTCACCCCCAGTGTAGGGGCCACATCCACAAAACTGCGCTTTTATTCCACTTCTTATAAAACAACAGTTTTGATCTGGGCACTCAGCAGTAGATCCGTCCTTCAAGTCTAACTGTGCACTCAGGTGCAGTTCCTTCCTTACAAAAACCCTCTGCGCACATAGCTGCAAAGGTCGTCCACGCACACAGCTGGGACTTGACCTTAAAACCAAAAATAGATCTAACTTCTTTGCATCATACAATCCTCATTTCATTAGATGATTTTGACATCTTTACATGAGTGCCTATTTATACAAGTGCACTATTACAAAATCATGGGCTTGCACCCAAAAATTAATGACAATTACAAAAAAGAGGGCTTTGACTCAACCCCGACACCCCTAAGACTATTTTGAGTCACAACTCTGCTTACAAGCTTCCACAAAAACCACGGAGTTACCAAAATTAGTGACCGTTAAGGCGCGCACCCCAACAGGCCCCTAAGACTCACCAGTGTCCCATCCCGGGACACTCTGCTGCTTGTCTGGTGGGAGAATCTTGTTGGAGAGGATAGTAAAATGTTGTTGGCTGCTTGCTTTTTCTACTAGCTCCTTTTGCACTCTGTCAAGTTCTGTATCCATCTACATCTCTATAACCATCATCTTTAATTTTCCTGCCCTCCTGCTCCCTTATATGCCTGTAATCATCGTCATCCCTTCTGCTACTTCTACCACGTCCGCAGCTTGCTTGATCCTTCATCCTTTCATCCTTAGTAGACTACCTATGTTCCTTATGTTGCTGTCTTCCTTCACAATATTTATGATGGTCATGGGAATCATTGGGCCTTCTAAATCTATCAGCGACTCGATCCCACAAACTGCCTCCCGTTCATGTCCTATCGAACATTTGACCATCCACAACTTTGGGTCCTTAACAGATGGTACCCCTGTGATTGCATTCCAATGTAATTTTGCATAAGACAAATAGCATGCCTCCATTCTGCTGAGCCAGGAGGGTTCATCTCAGGACCCTCCGATGTTTTCCCTAATTGCTTGTGTCTGTCTTCGTTCCTCTTACAACGAAATTCTGGTTTAAACTTATTCCTGGTAGATCGTGTCTGCATTGGCTGAGTCATTGTTGGGGGATTTTCTTCGCACAATGCAAATGCAGGACGAGTGCTCATAAATTTCTGCAGACTCCTCTGTTCGAACTCTCTCAACAATTCCTACACTTCGTGATCATTCCACATGGTCTTAACTGTAAACTCAAGAAAATGCATAATGCAGGAGTCGCAAGCCTGTGTGGCTTCTTATAGAATCCCACAACAAAATCTGCCATCATGGTGCATTAAGGACACCAAATCTGACGGAGCGGCGGTAAATCCTGTTTACACGGTGCTAGATTTTCCAAAATCTCATCATTACAAGTAGTTAAGTCAGCTCACGTGCCGGGGTTTCCAAATCTAGTTTGTCCCATCAGTCACATTTTAGGCTATGATGGACCTTTCTTCTTCGACAAAACCACTAACTTCATCTTCGCCACAATAGGGACCTTCGACACATCCGTATACATCGACAAAATTTCTTGGACAGCCTCACTGATTCTTACAGCTAGCATCTTTTCTAACTTCATCCTAACTTTTTCTTTATACTTGGGGTTTAGCCTATAAGGGCGCTACTTCACAGGATTCACATCAGGTTTCAAAGGGATTTTTATCACTCCTATATCACCAAGGATACCTTTCATTTCTGAGAACTTCGTCGGAAATAGGTCCTGATACTCATGGAGAAGTTGGGTCAATTTTCTTACCGTTTCTTCATCCCAATAATCTCCAATAGTAGCATACTTAGGCATTTCTTCTGACCCAATGTTTACTTGCCTTGTCTTCAAGGGTCGAGTCACTTCAGGTGCTTCGACTACTGGTCCATGTACTTCGCAGTTTCCTTCTGACTCAAGAATGTTTATGTTGCGTGGGTCATCATCCTCGTCAATTGCGAGGTTATAACATTCTACTGCATTAGCTTCTTGTTCCTTCCAATCAGGTTGGTGCTCTACTATTTCTTTATCATCAAACACCTTAGTATGGATCAACCTAATAGCTGCATCTAAAGCAGGACAAACCTCATTAATAGAAAATGTAAGCACAAAACTATCAACAAGACTATCCCAACTTATAGTACCATGGCGATGCTCCACCTCCGCATACCAGTTCTTTGCTACAGGTTCCAGAGTGTGCACAAACCAATGTACCCATTCTTCATGAGGTACATGCTTCCATGCGTCATAACATTGATCCAAATGTTCCTGAGGGCTAGTCTTACCATTAAATCTGCTTCACACCTCTTGAGGTCGATCCTTGAATCTTAGGCGAAGGGACTTTTGACAAGCTTCCCAACTATGAATGTAATTTTTATGACCATTCCACCATCTAGCAGCTGTGGCTCTGAATACTGAATCTAGAGTCTACATTTTCTGTGAATCTGGTACCTGCTCTGAAAATTACAAAATAAAATCTTCGGGTTCTGTCAAGCCATCAAAAATAGGTAAGACTCTTGTCTGTGAGCCAAGCCATCTGAGAGACTTGGAAATTCTTGCACATCGATGTCCATGTAGTTCATAAAGTCTATTCTGCCAATTCTCTAAACCTTCATCTGAATCAGTCATTCAAGAACTATCACACTTCCAGTCCCTTATACTTTCAGGAGTAGGGTTAACATAGTCTTCTTCTTTAGCTGTGATGTTGTAGATATGATCCAAAATATCCTGATCTTCATCTCTGACTGGCTCTGTGTACCTTTCTCCTTGAGAAGGGTCCAAGGGTACTATAACTCTCAAGCCTTTTCCTTCAAAAGTCATCTGCCTGTTTTTAAGGTTGATTATTGCAGAATTCTCTATTTCCGATTCAATTCCTAGCAACACTGGATAGGGGTTTCTATCATCAATTATTTCAATGAATTCAAAATCTGCTAAGGTACTAAATCCATCAATGTCTACTGGGACACTAGGGAATCTTCCTAGGGGCACAATATTTTGTTGATTGGCTAATCTCAACTGTATAGGGGACCATTCAAGGGTAGGTTTTCCCATTTGTTCCCATGCCTGCTTAGTCAAGACATTTACTTCTGATCCCAGGTATAAAATGATATCGGTCATGTCATACTCTCCTATCTGAGCATGCAATCTCATTTCTCTTCTAGTCCTTCTAACTCTATTAACAGTTTTTTCTTTACTAGAGATTCGCTGAGGCTCGCAAGAAGCAATAAATTTCTGTAACTCATTTAAAGCATTTTGATTTCTTAAGAGCTTCATACAACTCTGTAAAAATGTCGGCAGTGTACTTACTTTATCTGTCGAAGCTTCTTGAGACTGTGACTGCTGTTGATGCTGCTACGCAGGTGCTACTGCTATGCTCAGATCAACAAAGTCTTTTTTGGCTTCCATAAATGTTTCTTTTTCTCTTCCCACATCAAAAGTTGGAACTTTTTCTGGGGTCTTATGAACCCAAGCCTCGTCAGGCCATTTTTCCTTATTCTGCACTTGCGTCGTAGCTCCACTCCTTGTAAAAATGTTAATGGCTGGGACAAGTCTTTGCTCTACATTAATCATCTGAATATTCTAAGGAGGAGTGCTATTTCTTTCTTGTATCTTGGCTATCAGCTGTGGGCATTGCTCAATGACATGATCTACTGCTCTGCAATATCGACATGTTGTAGTTGGGTTCCGACAGTCTCTAGCTAGATGTCCTGACTGATTATAGTTATAGCACACAACCTGGCCTCGAACTCTTCCAGGCATACCACCATGACCACAACCTCCAAAAGTACCTCGAACTGCTGTACTACCATGGTAACCATATCCATCATTGCCTTGTGCATCATTTTGTACCCTATAAGCATCATATGTTCGCTCTCTCATAAGGTCAAAGCTGTGACATTCCTCTTCGTTGTGTCCAACTGACTTACAGAACTTGCAATAGGGATTCTTAGGTACTTGCACATATATATGTAGCAGATAGCAGTCTTTAGGTCGATGCTGGCCAGTTGTTCTATAAATCTCACAATATAGAACATTAGGGTTAAATGGGTTTGGCACACCAGTATTCAGGTAATTTATTAGCACAGGACATTGTTCTTTGTCATGACCTTCTATCCTATATCGTGTACACCACACCTATTCGAGAATATATTTCCCTTTTTTCATGTCGCACAGCTCCAAAGCCATTTCTGCTAACTGCGCTTGTATTTGGGCTATGCCAGAATTATCTTCGACAAGAGCTGTCTCCAGTTTCATGGAAATCTCTAAAGCCTCTTACTGATCAGCAACCTTCTATTGCATGAGTGGCCTTTTGATATGAGGTAATAAGGTTGCAATGAACCATTCTTTATGCTGTGTTGGTCCAATAGTGAAACTAACTTGGTCTAGCAGAAATTTGAACCTCTGATCAAAGTCCCAAACTGATTCACCTCGCCTCTGCTGAATCTCTTTCAATTCAGTTATACACTATGACTCTGATTTAGGCTTCTTAAACTCTTTGATCATCGCTGCTTTAATATCAGCCAAGACATGGTTCTGAGTACTGGAAAATTTCATAAACCAGGTCAAAGCTTGGTCTCTAAAAGAAGTGACCAACTGCGCTCTTCTTATATCTTGATCCAAAATGTTCTTAGCAATCCACACGGCTTCGCATAAAAACCAAAACTGTTCTGGATCCTCTGATCTAGTTCCTTTGAAGACTGGGAGCTTAATATCATCAGTCATATGGGCCATAGTGGACTGAGGGGGGGGAGATAACTTACTGGGTAGACTGACTTGCGACAGGAATACTCAGGCTAGGGTTACTTCTGGATTGCGACGGGTTCTCAAGGCTAACAGATCTTCACTGCGGAGTTATAGGGGGGTTTCTAATAAAAGGATTTTCTTCAAATTCAAGGTCTTCTGGCGTATACTCAGTATTCTGGCCTAGGGTATAGGATTCTAGGTTTCTCTTGTATCTTTTAATATTTCGCAGTAAACCACTTTGCTCGTCGAATTTACTTTCACTTCCAAACATAGGTTAGTAAAAATAAATCTAGCAATCTGATTCTATAAGCAATATGCCCTTCTCAGCCAAGAGCATTTTAATTTGCAGACTAAATGAATTTAGGTACTTACCCCTTGGTCCTTTGAAGAACTGCCTTTCAGCTTCGCTAAAAGAGGTACTTGTGTCGATGACAAATTCTGTCACAAATGCTTCAAGGGTTCGCATTGTCCAGAAATCAACAGCTCGTGATATCGCGTTATTCACTCTTTTCAATATGTTAATTCTTGCAGGGGTCCAGTCAGGAAACTGATATTCCTTGAAGTTGGTCTTTCTTTCTATCAACCTGGATAACCACTAGTGCAATTCTATGTGGATACTACCAAAGAAAATTTCATGAATATCAGTAAAAATGTACCTTTGCAAGAATTCATCTAAGCTACGATGAGGATCCTTATTTTCTTGTTCCACAAATTTCTGACAGGTAGCTTCAACCCAATCACTGATTTCTTTTACTGGGGGCCTTCAAAACATAGCCCTTCAGGTCCGACGTACATCTCTCTTCAAGAAGATACTGAGTTCAACTGGCAACGGAACCAATTTGTTGGGCTATAGGGTAGACCAGGGTTTTATACCATTAACTTCGCACCAACAAAAATACCCACAGTGTTGGCCCTTTCGACAACAACCTGCGAACAGGTTGCAGTCTCACCCGAAACAGCTACGGGGTGCCGTAGAATCAGGTTTCTACAAGAAGAAGAGGGATATTACTATACCTTTAGCCTTAACAACAAATATTTATACCAAATAGAGCTTCGATATTCACTTAATTAGCTTTGAAGTTAGATAAAGACTTTTCTTACAAAACCCTTAACTGGGAATTCACAGCAAAGTTAATATTTAATAGTTATCTTACTTTATCATTCACCTACTTATAAAAAAGCATCAAACATAACAGAAAACACACAAAAGAACCACAATACAATATTAACGTGGTTCACCCCCAGTGCAGGGGCTACGTCCACAAAACTGCTCTTTTATTCCACTTCTTACAAAACAACAGTTCTAATCTATGCACTCAGCAACAGATCCGTCCTTCAAGTCTAGCTGCGCACTCAGCTGCAGTTCCTTTCTTACAATCTCTAAGCTGCGCACTCAGCTACAGTTCCTTCCTTACAAAAACCCTTTGCACACACAACTGTAGAGGTCATCCACGCACACAGCTGGGACTTGACCTTAAAACCAAAAATAAATCTAACTTCTTTGCATCACACGATCCTCATTTCATTAGATGATCTTGACATCTTTACATGAGTGCCTATTTATACAAGTGCACTATTACAAAATCATGGGCTTACACCCAAAAATTATGGACAATTACAGAAAAGAGGGCTTTGACTCAACCTCGACACCCCTAAGACTATTTTGAGTCACAACTCCTCTTACAAGCTTCCACAAAAACCGCGGAGTTACCAAAATTAGTGACCATTAAGGCGCGCGCCCCAACAGTGATGAAACTCACTATGAACCCACAAGCACTAGTAATGTTATATATGGCCTGCCTGATATCCCTGAGTTCGATCCGGCATATCACATCGAGTCGGAAGTTGACCCTGAAACTACACCTGGGGGCACTTCCATTCCTTTCCATGCAGAGAGGTTTGGGGGCACTAGTCACATTGCACCTTCCATCCCTGTGGTGGAGGCATATTCACATGATCATCCTAGGCCTAATGTTAGTAACCCTATTTCGATACCAGGACCAAGACATGTCAACATTCAAAACACCACTTATATTTCTTCACATGTCCCATCATATTCGAACCTCGTTCCTTCGAATTCTTTTTTAACAGCCCATCCTCCCCCTAATTCGTGTGGGCCTCCTGTTGTGTTGGTAATTCTTGTACCTATTTCTGGATCGTCTCATGGTCCGGCTCATGGAGCTCCCCATATACCTAACTATGGACCATCTCATGGAACATCCCATGGAACACCTTATGGAGCTTCCCATGGACATTCTTATGGACCACGGTACAAAAAAAACTATCAACCGTATGGGTACGGGTATCAACAACCTGCTTACTCTTCTAATTATGGATTTTTAGCACCTCATAATCAAGGTACTTCGTATCATAATTCTTCCATGTATCCCATCATGGGTCATATGGGAGGATGTTATTATCCCACTGGTCAAGGCCATGGTGCATATAGAAATCAACCTTATATGAATCAGCACTACCAGGGAGCGTGGCATTGACCAGCTCAACCTAGGCTCCCTTTCCTTTTGACATTGAACTTACCTGATTTGTCAATATTGATGAATGATCCTATGTCTCATGATCTGGAATGGTCGGTAGTCCCTACCAAGCTTCCTTTGGACATTCCCAAGTTCGAAGGTAAGGCTGGTTAAGATCATGGTGAGAATGCCACCACTTTCCACCTTTGGTGCTCTTCCAATTCCTTACACAACGATTCTATCTATTTGAGACTATTTCAATACACCCTCATGGGTCCTACGGTGAAATGGTATATAGAGTTACTTAGGGGGGGGGTTATACTACATTTGATGACATTTCCATGACTTTTCTTAATCATTTCAAGCTTCCCATATGTTATGATGTCGATACCAAACTCTTGTTGATCTTTCGGTAAGACAAGGACACGCATATTTCAGATCATATTCAAGAGTGGCGTAGATGGAAATGGTTAATTAAAGAATTTATACCACCAGAGTTTCTTTTAGAATGGTTCCTCAAGTCATTGTTACCTTACATTGCAAAGGATGTTTCTACATCCGGAGTTCAAAATGAGGGAAAAGATATTTTTAGGGCTCAAGAGTTGGATTCGATCTATGCTCAGTCCGGACTCTTGTATGAGATTATCTCAAATGCTCCAAGATCCAATTTTGACCCCAAGATCAAACCTGGACCACATGCCGATGGTATTGTTGGATCCACGAGTACCAAACCTCCAAACTCGGTTACAAAAAAAGTGACCCAGTTATCGATTAACCAGCCTACGTCGAGGCAACCTATGGCTTCATCTCAACATACCCAATCGGCGAGTGTACTCTCCATGCAAACATCGAACCCGAAAGGAAACCAGTAGTCTAGAAGGAATAAAAAGAAAGCAAAAAATAATTGTAAGGGTGGGAATAAAAATGAAAATGGTAATAATAATGACAAGAACATGAATAATGTTGGGGGGGGAAAGCTACCTAAGTGTAAGGTGAAGTTTCCTTGTAATTTGTGTAAGGATGATCACTTCACTCACTTGTGCCCTCGTATGGAGGATGGATTGAAGTTCATAGCACAGGGCCCAACTATGTTTACTAATCCTTTACCTAATAATCAAAATATGAACTCAAGGACCGTTGATCCTGGTTGTGCGTCTGGTGGAAATCAAAACCCTCCAGAGGTCGCTCCTGGTCATGGTTGCATTAACATGGTGAGAGCTACCAAAGTTGTGACACGTACGAAAGATTATGGTTCATCACAACCTGACCTTGGGAAAGAGCCTGCTCCACCTAAGAAAATTGGTAGCCTGGTGGTCTCATTAATCTCTCCTAGTTAGATGGCTAAAGGGAACATGGCTAACTTGTCACCAACAATTCCTATCAATATTTCTCATGATCCTGGTAAGATTGAGAATGTCTACATTGGGGTGGGTTATTCTATCGATGAGATCAAAGAGTATATAGAGCTGTTTAAGGAATTTCATGATATTTTCACTTGGTCATATGAAGAAATGCCAGGTATGGACCCTCGTATTGTTGAACACAAAATCAAAACCTATCTGGATGCAAAACTTGTTTGATAGTGTTTGCGTGCGGTGAATCCTAGAAAAGCACCCACCATTAAAGATGAGATAGAAAAATTGGTCAAAACTGGTTTTATCTATCCCGTTCCCTTGACGTAGTGGGTTTTGAATCCCATTCAGGTGGATAAGAAGTAGAGAGCAATTAGAATATGCATTGATTTCCGTGATTTAAATAGAGCTTGTCCTAAAGATAACTTCCCTACACCATTTATTGATCAAATTTTGGATGAGTGTGCAGGAAGTGAGGTATTTTATTCTATGGATGGATTTTCTGGATATAATCAGATACAAATTAAACCTGAGGATCAACATAAGACCGCATTTATTTTTCCTTGGGGAGCTTTTTCATATCGGAAGATGCCCTTCAGCCCTAAAAACATCGTAGCTACGTTTCAGTGGGCCATGACCTTAATCTTTCATGATATTAAAATGATTATTGAAGTATATTTGGATGATCTCGCTACTCACTCTCATTTGAGAGTGTGTCATCCTTATCATTTGAGATTAGTGTTCGAAAGATGCTGTCATTATCAAGTTCATTTAAACCCTCATAAGTGAATCTTTTGTGTGACAGTTGGTCATTTACTAGGATTCATCGTGTCTAAGGAGGGTATTGGAGTCGATCCCTTGAAGGTTGAGTAAATAATTCAATTGTCTCCCCCGTGTAAGATTCGATACCTTCAATGTTTACAAGGTATGGAAAACTTCTTGTGAGGGTTTGTGGTCAATTTTTTCAACTTAACTAAAGGCTTCATGCGTCTGTTGAATAAGGACACCCCTTTTTACTGGGACAAGCGACCTAGGAGTCTTTAGATGCTCTTAAGAAATCCTTAGCAACAGTCCTCGTGCTTAGTCCACTAGACTATAGCCGCGATTTCTTGATTTATGTGGCCGTGTCTCAAGAGACAATTGGTATGGTACTGGTTCAAGAGGATGAGGAGCTCCATGAGCATGTCTTACATTATTTGAGCCAAAACCTTATTGATGCAGAACTTCGCTATTCCCATGTGGAGAAGCTAGCCTTAGCCACTGTTCATGCGATTCAGTGTTTGAGACATTACATTCCCCTTCACCAAAATTTGGTTGTAGCTCACATCAATCCATTTCAGTTAGTCCTCACTAGAAGGATGATTGGGGGAAAATATAATAAGTGGATTGTGATTTTGCAAGAGTTTGATCTCGAGTTCATTTCGGTGAAATCGAAGAAATCATTAATATTTGCTGAGCTCATGTCAAATTTCCCAAATTTGGAGGAAGAGGAGGTTTATGAGGAATATTTTGTCGATGAGAATATATTCCCCATCTCAACTGTGGACCCTTGGTACGGAGATATCATTGTGTATTTGTAAACATTGAAGGTTCCCACTCACCTCTCATGGGATGAGCGATGATGACTATGTCATGTAGTGAAGAACTACCTTATAGTGGATGATACTTTGTACCACCATGGGGTGGATTCCATTTTATGTCATTGTTTAACTCATGATGAGGCTGAAGTTGTGCTTAATGATTGCCACGGAGGGGTATGTGGTGGTCATTTATCTATGCTTTCTACAGCCCAAAAAAATATTGAGAGCGGGCTATCTTTGTCCGTCTATATTTAAGGATTGAGTTAATGCAGTCAAGACATGCCACCCTTGCTAGTTAATTGCATGTAATATGTGCTCGCATCCTGCCCCTTTGCATCATATTGTCACCGCCGGTCCCTTCACCAAGTGGGGGATTAATTTTATGGATTGCAACCTAGCTTTGGCTGGGGGGAACCATCATATTATTGTGGTTGTTGATTACTTCATGAAATGGGCAGAGGCTATGCCTACAGTTAAATCCAACAGAGATACAGCCGTGCATTTCATATTTAACCAGATTATCACCCAGTTCGGCATTCTGAAAGATCTTGTCACTGACCATGGTAGGCAGTTTCAGAAGAAAATGATGGAAGAGTTGGATTCCAAGTTAGGGTATAAGCAAGAGAACTCCTATTCTTATTATCCTCAAGCGAATGGATAGGTTGAAGTAGTGAACAAGTCACTTAATTCTATTCTCCAACGAACCCATCACACAAAGCAATAATAATTGCAATATCATGTTGTATCCTACTTTGTGGGCCTATAGAACTGTGGTTAATACTGCCACCGGTTTTTATCCCTATCAACTTATGCATGGGGTGGAGCTAGTATTATTAGTTGAATGTGAAATCCCTTCTCTAAAGCTAGCTGTGGAGCTTTTACCAGACACTTCCACATTGGAAGAATGTTTGGTACACTTAGAGAAGTGCCGAGATGCCTTAGTGTCTCTAGAGAATAACAAGAATCCCATTATGGTACAATATGATAATTTTGTCCATCCTAGGAGGTTTAGTGAAGGTGACTTGGTCCTTTTATGGGATCAAGCTAAGGAAACCTTGGGGACAGGAAAGTTTAATCCCATGTGGCATGGTCCTTACATGGTTAAATGTGTCTTAGAGAAAGGAACCTATGAGATGGTTGATTATGAAGGAATGGCCTTAGCGAAGCCTAGAAATGGGCTCTATCTCAAAAAATACTATGCATGGTCTTTAGCTAGGGATGATTTTTGTATAGTTTTGCATTGCATAGTTAGGTTTTCTTATGGTGATTGGGTTTGTTGATTAGCTTTTTTTTGTTATGGAAGATGTCGATGGAGTCTTCCGTTTACATAGGATTTGTTGAGGGTGCTAGATGTCACACTCAAAACTTAGCTTTGGCTACTTGGGTGATCTATACTCCTACGGGTCAAGTATTGTCTTCAGGAGGCATCTGTTTACAACCTTCATCAAAAAATGTTGCTGAATATAATGTCGTTATTGAGTTATTGCATGATGCCATTTCGCATGGTGTTCATTCTCTTGAGGTATGTCTTGATTCACAATTAGTGGTTTCACATCTTAATGGCTTGTATCGTATTAGGGATCCAACATTATTACAAATATTCTTACATGTTAGACTGCTAGAACAACAATTTGAGAGTGTAACATACATTCATGTTCCAAGAATTTTTAATCAAGTTGTTGACTCATATGCTAACTATGTGTTATATTTCCATTTGTTTCACAGACCATAAGCATATCACAAACACATTTTACACACATGTAAATAAAATAAAAATTGATCATCACAAAATTTTTTCATTAAGTTCAAAAAGTGACGTCATAATACATAAGTGTCATATACAAAATTGGGCTTTCTAGCCGCCATAATGTACTACACGGTCATACAAAAATGAGTACAATGAGGTCTCTAAGCCTAAGGTGGAGGAGAGTGTTGATCATGATAGCACACTATGGCTCTAGCTATCCATCACAATAGTTGAACCCATGCTCGTGGTACTCCAACCACCTAGCACTGCATCGCCTCAAGAAAGTCCTCGACTTGCGCCATGAGTACTCTATGTCTCAATCAAACAAATTTGTGTGAATGATTTGGAACGTTTTCTCTACATATGCACCCATAATCTCATCCCCTTCTCCCCTCCATCAATGACGAGGGAAACCATCCAGCCTTCGTGGTCCTACATCTGCATATACATGACAGATTGTCACTATGTGTCATCACACCAAAAACGTCTTTTGATTTCATATATCCAAAAGCACAAAAAACAAGTTATAATTCAAAAATTAAAAGTGGGTCTGGGATTATTTACCTATGTCTCCATAAGCCGCTCCTGGAGGTAGGGGCATGTATGGCTCACCGTGGAATTCAATCCCTGCATAGGGATAGTGATCTATGGCGATCAGTTGTCTCTGCCACCATGGAAAGAAATCTACTAGGTAGGGGTTAGACACCCTGCCACCTCCTAGTCTATGCATGAAATTATCCTAGTGCCACTAATATGGATCCCAAACTCCATGTGGAGCAATGTCTACCCTAGGGTTCAGCCCTGGAACCTACTCAAAGAAGAATGTGCTCAGTATGCTGCCAAACCCAAAGTTCCGCACCGAGCCTATCTTGCAGCCACTGAGCTGTTGTTTCATGTTTCTCGGCATCATAGTAATCCAGTCATATACTGTAAGTCACATACACTCTAATGCATAGAACATCATTGGATGTGAGGCCTGGTGGAGTGAATCCAAACCTGTAATTCTGCCTAAGGCCAAAAGTATGGCTTTTAGCCCCAGAATTTGAATAGAGTTTTTTGGGATTTAACTCCCAAACTTCTTAGTATCCGAAAGATATTACACAACTATGTACTCATCGATGATCAATCCACCATGTGGCCCACGGGATCGAAGGTTCACCACCTCCCCTCGTCAGGACAAACCTGTGATGAAATATATGTCCTCAACCTCAATCTTGAGCAACATCCCATCTATCTAAAATGTTTCATACTCGCGATCCCAATAATATACCAACAGCTGGAGTAGTCTTCGTTTGGCCCTTAAGCTGCCAAGACACCAAAAATTGTATAAGCCACATGCCCGTAATGCTTGTTGATCCATGAGATCAGCTTGAATAGCTTCCTCAACATCACCATGTTCTCTCTCTCACCACTCTAGTACCATCCTGCACAAAAAACCAAGTTTTGGGTCATCATTTTCCCATTAAATCCTTGTTCGCGTCCATATACGCGACTGTTTTCAAAACAACCATGTATGTATGTAGGTTTTGGGGCATTTTCTATGTATGGTGATCCCTATACGCAGAAAAAATCTCAATTTCTGCGTGGGCCAAAACGCCCAAGTTGGGATGGCCCCAAAAATTAATTTGACCATGAAATTTGAAAAAATTTAAATCAAAATGAAAGAGAGAGGCAAGGGAATCTACCTGGATCAAACGGGGAGGGATTCCACCAGACGATGCTCCTAGAATTCGCTTCTAAAGTTTTAAGCTCAAATACACTATCTTGGGTAAAAGTAGAAATGGTATGAAAATTTTTAAATTTTTTACAATTTATAGGAAATTTTGAAATTTTTACCCACTTTCTATAGTTTTTGACCGTTTCTGATCATTTTGGACTGTTTGAACTAATTTGGTGTTGTAAGAGCTCGTTTTGAGTGCGGTTTGACCATGCTTTTGACCTGTTCATGCCTATTTCAGGTATTATGTCTAAACTAGCATTTAGGTTAGGTTTCACATCTGTTTTCACTTTGCATAACCTTATGACCATTTTATCTTAACCTTAGGTACAAACCCATTCTATCTTGTCACAGAACCTTCTTGCTTCTTTTAGAAATGACATGTTGTGAATGGTAGAGCTTTCCCATACATGGGTACCCTAGTTAGATCATGTTTTTCATTTGGTGCCCATGCTGACATTTATCCTTTAGGGTGTGGGAGTCCTTTGTATAGTACCGCCATGACTTTGAGCAAGAGCTTCATACTCCTCTTGAAATTAATGCTGGCCTTTTCCCCTAGACTCCCCTTTCATATGTCATGTTCTAATTGCATTATGATGAGTTTTGGTTGCCTTATTGAGCCTTATGTAGGCTTCCCTGACTTTGATTATCAGCCATATAGCCCGAGCTTGTCTCATGTCTAAGCAAGTAGAACCTTTATATATATATTTTGTAGCTTGATACCCCATTTTTTACCAGGAGGGGACATTCCCCCGAGTGTCATTATCCTGCACATGTTTCCTTGCATTAAGCATAGGTATGTTCTACTTCTTGGAACTAGCTTGTTTGACCCCTGACACTCATCTCCTCCTAGATTTGTAACTATAAATTACTTTTATTATTTTTCAAGATTTTCAAAATATCTGAAAAGGTTCAAAAAAAATCAAAAAACCAAAAATATGGACAGGAAAAGATGTTATATTTGGTAGTAGTCAAGTCATGTCACCTTCGAACAGAGCATTGTATATTGCATATGTTGGTTGGGTTATTAGTTTGACTTTAGGAGATGTACTCGTTACTCTAAGTTTATCTCCACCGATTGGTTAATCTTCCAATCCCTATGGAGCCTCTGTTGATTCCTCCTGCATCATAAAGATGTCCCAGTTTGCATATCAAGTCCATGCTACTTATCTTTAGTCACCATTTTCCTTTATGCTCTTGTTCGAAGGAAATTGAAACCTAAGTCGTTCATTCCTCAGTTGTATTGACTTTGCATGTCATCCATTCCCGGTACTGTTACTAGTTCGTGCCAATTTTTTTTCGAGTCCTTCCACATTATACAACATTGTTGAGTACCTTCCATTGGTTGATGGGGGATGCCTTAATTCCCTCCATCCAGTGGATTCCATCCCATCAAATTCAGATCATTTATTCTAGGATAGGAGTCTAGAGTCATATGAGTTCCTTGAGACTTACAGTCATTAGTGGTAGGTTCTCTCACCATCAACAGTTTTGGGAATACATAAATGTCCCCTGATCGATTGATTCTTTCAATTGTTCAACCTCAACACATATATTCGCACTTGTTAGATTGAACTCTAATACCTTCATTCCCATTTTCATTATTGGTGGGTGATCTCTCATCTATTAATGGTATACATCAATGACCCATAATCAGATGATGGACTACTATGTTCAACCTCCACACCTCTATTATCCTAGTAAAACATAACTCGTAGCAGTTTGTGTAGAAGACTTTCCAGATTGGTGGCATTCCACACATGCTACCTCCTTGATCCTTATAGTGTTCATGAGATTTTAGCTGTCGTGACTTGATTCTAGTGTATGTTAGATATCTTCAACTTATATGGATATCTTGATCCTTTGTATATCTTCATCATGGAGATTATGATATATTATATATTGTACATGGTGATGACCACACATGTCAAATTTTGTATATCATGCCTATTCATGGCCATTGTACTCTTATGTACCTGGGACTACTATATCTATTTGTAGTCATATGCAGCGATTGATTATTGTACTAGTAATGGATGGCTGGTTCTTCCACTTGGTTCTTCATCACTCCACTTCTCGGATGGATTTATAATGTATTTCAGCCATCATGTTACCCCTCTGACCTCACACATTAGGGGGCATGTGTTACAGCTGATTTTACCAGACATGGTTGATCAAACATTTATGGCCTTCGCTGTCCCTATACAGACTCTTTGGACCCCATGGACCAATATTATACTTTGATTTTTCAAATTTCATCCCTAAAAACACATGTTTATTGTTGTACATGACTTTTAATTCCATTTTCGCGCATATACACGGATATTGACCTCAAACCTGTGTACATCGCGATGTGTGGATAAGTCCAAATATTTTTGGAGTTTTCCTTGATTTGTGTTTGAACTACTTGACTCTTGGCCTTCTATATGCCTTGCGATCACTCGGATTTGACCCTTCATTACCCCTTTGGAGTGCTATATAAGGAACCCCTTGGATACATTGAAGGAGAGGAATTGAAGAGCGAGGAAACTATAGTCCATTGTTAAAGTAGCTTGCTTATACTTGAGTCTACATCCTTTTGTCCCTTTGGATCACTTTGTGTTCTTCCCAATATTGCCTTTTCTTGTGAGCTTTCTATCCAGAGATGAAGGATTGAGGTGGTGGAGGCCCAGCATGGGGGCTTCACTTGTTGACCAATATCCTATTATGTTAGTTCATATTGTGGGTTTTAAAATTATCAAAAATCGAACCAATATATTGCAGGTATTGGGGAGATGAGGGATTTAAGGTAGGGGTGGGTAGCATGGTTTATAAGGATTGAGGTATAAAAAAGGGTGGGGAGGATGTTTTAAGTATTGGGAGGGGGTTTCAACAAAAAACATTTGGGTCAATATCTCTTGAAATTAATGGTATTCTTTAATATCCCACGATCGCACGTGCTATGTGAGATGTTCACTAAGTGAAGTCTCTGTGAGGCCCAGGTGGAGGACTTAGTTTCTCCAGTTTGCAGACATGTCGACAAAGGTTGTCACTCATGTAATATATGATTTGATTAATAGAAATATTTTTTCCTATCCATTTAATGTGCAATTGAATGAATATTGAATCCATGGATATGATTAATTATTTATACACTAATGAATATATATGCTAGAGTAGATCTAACACCATATTATATAGCATTCTTTCCTTGTTTACTGTTGTTGAGAGTGAATTGCTAAAGCAAGCGGGATTGGAAAAATCTCAACGGGGATCTACTTCAACCATCTGGAATAAGGTACGACCCATGATCCCTTAGTGTTAGATATTTGGTTTCTCGTACATATGGGAAAGGATTCATTTCTGTGGTTTATCTGTCTATTGTGGTACACCCCAAGCCATAGGAAGTTTCTCTCAATAAAAATGCGATATTGGGAATCATCTCCAAGAATTAATTTGTGTGGTGATTCCTTTTATACAAGGCATGATAGTGATCCCTTGTAACCTATCATGTTATTGGATGCACCATTGTCTACTAACCAAGTGTCATTTCCTTATGAAACTGATCTTGTTAGAGAGTAGATCAGTACATATTCTTGGCACTGGAGTCTTCATCCTTGTTTTCTTCCTCTTCAACTTCTTGATCACTATCTTCAACAACATGAGCTTGAAATATTTTCATCTTTTTCACTCTTCCTTCTTTCACGAGACAGTTGATAGAAATGTGTTCCAACTTGAGACAAGTGAAGCATTCATAATATGAGAAGTATTTCTTGGGCATTTTGAACCCTTGAGTCTTATGAGGATGATAATGACTCTTCCTTTTTTTCTCGCCTTTGGTATGAGCTATCAAGGCTTGGTCTTCATTTTCATTTAGCTTAACTTCTCTAGATGACATTATTTATTCTTCTTGGACATATTCTTCCCAGATCTTTCTGAATTTAGTCATCTTTCTTCTTGAACATATTCCTCGGATAAAAGCTTCCCAATATCTTGGAAGACCATTTAAGGTGGTCATCAAAATTTCTGCTTCCTCTATTGTATCACCAATGGCTTGTAGTTGATCCTTGATTTGAGCTACTCTTGAACAATAGGACTGCAGGGTCTCTGATTTTTTAGTCCTTACACTTTTGAGGTAATTCCTCAAGGTCATCTTCGTGTTGATGTTTCTTCCTTCAAATAGACTGGAAATAGCATCAAACATTTATTTTGGATTTTCTCTTGATGATACTTGAGGAATCAAGTTATCCTTGATGGAGTTAGATATGACCCTTTTGGCTATGATCATATCCTTCTTATGCTTGGACTTAACCTCCTCTTCTTCTGGTTCTTTCACTACATCCTTCACAAACTTGTCCATATCATTCTCTTGCAGGATGTGGCATGATCCTATACTTCCATGCTCTCAATTTTTCAGCACCTTCAAGATTTTCATCTAGCTTGGTGTTCTTTGTCATCTTTAACAGAATGAGAACTTCAAATGGAACAAGGAGGAAGAGTACTTACTTGATGAAAATAGTTCTTGGCTAGCCTCCTTCAGGTTGACCTAGGGCTTGATGTAGAAATGCTAATTTCTTGGCTGGAAACCCTAGTAGGGTTGAGAGGTGGAAAATATGTGCCTCCCTAGGGTGAGGTAGACTGTATCTTGATTTTCCTGAGATTGATTATGGAGTCTATAAAAAATGAAACCCTAGTTTGTCCCGACAGCAATAACTGGTCAAAAAACTGAAACTTCTTGGATTGTGGATATGCCTTCAGTGAAATATGCACTCTTCAAAGGAGAGTTGAGAGAGCCCTATTTTATGGATGATCTGTCGAGGTATTTGTTCAAAATGACAAACCCTATATGTGCAATGTTTCCTTTCATGGTGGCTCTTATACCATGTTAAGTTTTATCAATTTGCTTAGATGGTATCTTCAAACAAATTATCACTAGAAGATCATTGAAATACCAACGTGCATAGAAAACATAAGAATAGAAGAACACAAGATTTTCTTCAAATAAACCACAAGGGAGAAAACCCCACAAACATTTCTCAGTATTTATCTCAACCAAAGCAGTTTAAAACCTAGACAACTACTTCTAGCTTCTTTCTAGCGCACTAGTTCTTCTCTCTCTTTCAAAACAACTTGAGTGAGTGAGTACAAATGACATGGAGCATCTCCCTATTTATATTCTTCTGTTGACTTGTCCAACTGGACACCCCAAAAATAATTTATTATATTGACACTTGGGTACTATTGACCTCACTTACTTCCATAGGTTTACATTGTATCTTTCAATGACTCTAACAAGACCAAACTCATTTCCAGAAGGAGGAATATAATACATACATAATATATTCTGAAGTTACAATATTTTAATAGAATATTTGTAGGATACAACAACACTTCAAAGTGCTACCGAATATACTTCCCAATATTTAAGAATATCAACATCAGTAGGGACGTAACATTTGACAAAGGCTCAACATATTCCAGATCCAAAAAACTACCTATTGAAGAGGTTGAAGAACCTAAAAAAAATAGATTCAATGACACTAAAGAACTAACTTTAGAAGACCATGAAAAAAACAGGACACGACAAAGCCACAAGAACCTATAGAACAACCTCATGAGAAGAAATCCCACAAAAAAACACCATCATGCTCATGAGAGCTAATATAAGATGTAGAAAGATATGGTTCTCCACATGGGATGCATAGAGAAAGGAAAATACCTAGACAATACAATAGCAATGTGGCCCTTCTATGTGACATCATTGATAAAGAACATTCCAACTACGAAGAGGATGCATAAAATAAATAATGGAAGGATGCCATGATAGAGAAGTACCAGTAAATTATGAAGAATGATATCTAGGAGATAGTTTTAAGACCATAAGAGAAGTCTTTTGTGACTTTGAAATGGATCTAAAAGATAAAGCATTCTATAGATGGTAGCATTGAAAAACAGAAGGAAATATTTGTAGCACTTGGCTTCTCCTAGAAAGAAGGAATAGACTATGAGGAGGCATTTGCACTCGTAGAGAGGTACACTTACATCATATCTATACTTTCTTTGGATGTAGTAATGAAATGGAAGGTACACCAGATGGACATCAATACAACATTCTTGAATGGTGTAGTTGAAGAGGAAGTGAATCTGGAGTAGCAACTGGGATTTTAGACACATGACAGACAAAATCATGTGTGCAAGTTAAAGAAACTATTGTATGGATTAAAAAATACACCCAGGAAATGTTATGGAAGGATGGAAATATTCCTGATTATATTAGGATTTACCAATACTAAAGTGTATTCCAACCTTTACTTCAAGGTTGAATGCGAAATACCAGTGATACTCCTAGTATATTTTGATGACTTTTTTCTGACAAGAGAGGACAAACGCATTGCAGATGTAAAGAGGAGACTTGCAACTGAGTTCAAGAATAAATACCTAGGGATGATGCACTACTTCTTAGGGATGGAGGTGTGGCAGAGTACATATGGGATTTTCCTTGGTCAAGGAAAGTAAACCATGGAGATTTTCAAGAGATTCGGAATGCTAGAATACAAGGTAATGGACACACCTATGGAACCGAACATGAATCTATTAAGTCATGCTTCATTAAATTTAGTTGATTCCATGATGTATCATCAGATGATTCGTTCATTGATGTACCTAGAAAACACAAGACCAGACATATGCTTTGATGTGAACACCCTAAGTCGGTTTCTGACAGATCTGAGAGATGTTCACATGATTGTTGAAAATCATGTATTGAGGTACCTAAAGGGTATAGTTGACTATTGGATCAAGTATGAAGTGAATCAGGGGATTAACTTACAAGATTATGTTTATTTGGATTGGGAAGAAAACGCCACTTACAGGAAGAGCACTTCAGGATGTTGCTTTAGTTTGGGATCCGACATGATCTCATGGTTTAGCAGGAAGTAGTCATGTGTGGCGCTGACTACATCCGAACAAGAGTATGTTGCAACTTGTTCTTCTAGTTTTCAGGTAGTATGGTTTTGGAATCTCCTTTCTAATTTTTTTCATCTTGACTTAGAGAATACTTGCATCTTTTGTGAAAATCAGAGCTGCATGAAGTTTTTGGAGAACCCGTTGTTCTATGACAAGTCGAAATACATTGAAATCAAGTATCATTATATATTCAGTTTGTGCTAGAAATTGTTCCCAGGCTACAACATGAACAATCTAGAACAATCTCAAAACAAAAAAGAAAAATGTAATTGGGTTTTTGTAATTTTTTTGGTTTGAAAATCCATCCACAAGAAGGTAAATCATCAACAGACCAATTCAAAACACTAAATCATGAAAAGGCATGAAGGATTGAGATAATAGGCATAAAGAATGAATATAAACCATAAATATATAAACAGAGTATTGTTTTTGTCCACAACACATGAGCATTTGCATGAATAAAACCATTAAACAAGAAATGAAGTCATAAATTGTGTGGTCAACCAGGCCATAAAAAAAAACAATATATAAGATAAAAATGGCTTATATGTATATATAGATCAAGATCATTCTTCAAATCACTTACATGAGAGTTATCTTTTAATAGTCTGAACATACATCCTCAAAAAACTCCAACTCTAAAAGCCCTTCTTCCAATAAAAATCCAACCCTTAAACTGTATGTTTGTCTTCCTTTTATCATCAAAAAGGTAGACTAGTTCCATAAATACCTTCTAGGTCAAGATTTGAATCAATTACATCAATTAGTTACATGTTAACTCAAAATATTTAAACACAATTAACCCAAAAATAGCAAATCGGACTCTGGGAAATTTGACGAATTTTCTGAAAAATGGTTCTCACAAATGCCTCCATATCTCTCGATCCATGACAGTTGTATGAAAAATGAGAGAGTTTTTTTAAATGAGTCCATGAAGAACAAAAACTTCTCTTGGTTTTTAAAAATTCCCCTTCAATTGATCGAAATACGTGTTGGACATTTGTGACTAAAGCAAGAAACTATTAAATAATTTAAACCCTGGAAAATAAGCCACAAATATGAATTTGAATCTCTCAAATGATGATAGCTGTTGAAAAACTAATCTAGGTTTTCATGAATGAATCCGTGATGAACAAAACCCTCTTTTGGATTTATGGAATTCATCTCCATTGCCTCGTAATTCATGCTCAATTACAATGACTAAAATAGGAAAAACAGAGCATAACTATTCACCTCTTTTTCTTCTTAAAGCCTTCATTGCCACATTTCACTATAATTTGGATTTGTGTATTAATTTTAGGAACTTTAAATATTGTCAACCTTCGTTTCTACAAGAGTAAGACTCATAACCAAAAATAAAGATCGTAATATTCAAAACCACGATTTTCACAATCATTCATTCAACTGCATACATTTGTCATGATCTATGAAATCGGGTTATGTACAGGTGTCATAATGTATTCAACAGGTGTCTGAATACTTCCCATTATCTTTGATTGCAACGGCCATGATATACCCTTAATCCACCACTCTTCCAAATGATTCAGGAATCTTGTAGCGCCTTATTGTATAGATCCTGAACTTTGCGCTATAGGAATCTCCTTATGACATTTTATAGGAATCTCCTTATGACATTTTTTAACAAAGAGCTCAAAACAAGAGTTAGGCCTTGAATTTATACCTTAGAATAAACTTTAATTTAAAAAGTATTTTTAGACTTTGAACGATATGTAATACAATAGAAGCCAAAAAAAAACTTAAGAAATAAATTAAAACAAACTATAACCTATAAAACAAACAAAATTCATTTTAAAATTATTAAAACTTAAAACAAACTCATAATGAAAATTTAATAAGGAATAAAACTTTGAAAAACAACAAACAAAGACTAGGAACAATTTTCAGTCGTAACATCTGGATCCTACTGAAACTTCCTTGTTATTTTGTAAAACTTCCATCAGGAAATTGGAGTCATTTACCAAATCTCTGCAAGTTTCTCAAACTCTGAACACATACCTCTAAAATGACAAAATACAGCTACAAGCAAGCATACTAAAAAGAATCTACATGCTTGTATGGTGAGCATATTCTGCTATTTATTCCTACTTCTAATCGGAGGAAACAACCCAATGAAGTGTAATCATACTTCCAGTGAAGCCAAGAAACCATTTTGCTAAGAATCATAATTCCATGCATGCTATTGTTTGAGAAGACCCACAAAATATATGATAAATGCATTAAAGAGTCTATAGGAAGCTGATACTTATTGCTAGAAATAGGAAGTATGCCAAAAGTTGGAGCATTAGAAACCTTTGAAAAATACAACTCCATCCAAGAAGCCATGGGATCATGAAACTCATGCAAAATTATTCCTTCATGTTGTTCAAAAAGAATGCACTACAAATGGGTGTCCTCAATTCTCAATACTCCATGAGATAATGCAATAAGAGAACAATATATAAAATCTTTGACTCCATTGAGGTTATCCTATTTTATATCTTCCACAAACCCAATATGACTGATTTCTGAAGAGTTTTTCTTAACTAATGAGGACTAAAATAATGGTTGCAGTATTTTTTTATATCCATAAAAATTGGCACATTTTCACAATGGTTTTGAGAAGAAAAGTTATCACAGCCATGGCTATTAGATAGATCTAATATTATATTCAAAGTATCTACAGTCTGGCTGCTATCAATTTGAGTGCCAAAGCAATTCAGAACTTTTCCTTGTTCAATAAAAAGATTGGAATATAATTCACCTACAATCGTTTTCTACTGATCATGAAATTTCCGATCTAAAACTTCAATGTCTTCATCATATTCATCATAAATTGAAGCATTCTCTTCCTCTCCATTGCTGTTCTTTTTAAAATTTGGCTCAAGAATGGAAACCAAGGGCTCTTTAAATTGCTTCTTGAACTTTAAATAAAACCCTTGACAAAAACTTAAAGAAATAAAATTCTTGAAGTGACCATAACTCAAGAATGGCAGCTTATTTCTTATATCAATGGTAAGAAGCTGGAGAGCAGCAACTTCTTTTTCATAACATGATAATCTCATAGCAGGAGCTAGGAAATTTTTACTATAATCAACTGAAAGTATATGATCATCTAAAAACTCAACAAACTGATATGAAGAATCAACACAAGCATCATTTATATCCTTGTTCATATGAAAATCTGAAAATGATGAAGAAAACTGTCTTAAATCTGAATGATACCTACATTCTTCTTCCTGTTCATAAGCTTATATATTTTCAACATGAGCCTGATCTCAAAGCATTTTGCAAGATCAAATGTTCTCCTCCACTCCTTTTGCATCCTCAAACAACTGTCTTAAAGATGATGATTTCCTTTCTAACAGGAAAAAGAGAAGATCTTAATGTTGAGCCATAACATAATATACCATAGAAAGTCTTCCGAAAGTCTGATCTCCGTAGGCATATTGACATAAAAACTTGGAAACCTACAATTAAATTGAGTAATTGGATCATCATTCTCCCTTTCCAAACTATAAAATTCAGAAAGAAATTGATCATAAGATTTATTCTTACCCCAATACTTCAAAAAGACATCATGTAACTCTTCTCGTGATCCAATTAAATCAACTTTTAAATTTTAGAACCAGAACCTAGCATCTCCAGCAAAGGATTTTGAAAATAACCTCATGACAACATCCTCATGCATGATTTCAAAATTATCAATGAAATTATGAAAAGATCCTAAATGCTTCTCTGTTGTGATATGGTCTTTTCCAGTAAACTAGGGAAGATACTCAACAAAGTAGGAAGGGTAAGGATGTAAGTGAGATGGAAGCCTAAGAGGTTTAAGAATCTTATGTATGAGTTTAGACTGAAAATCTGTGAGTTGAAAATGAGGGTCAACAAGTTGTTCGCAAGTTTCAGCTGTGATGTTAGAAGGTAATGGATCATCTTTATTCTCTATAGGATTACCAGAATACCCAGGTTCAAGAGATATCAGTATATGTATATCATGTTGCACATGTATTTCAAATGAAGGAATAGGATCAACATCAATAACACAAGAAGAATGCAGACTTTATTCTTCCAAAGAGGGATATGTAACGGAAGGTTTATGATCATCGAAATAAACAAAACAAAAAATGATTCTTTTGACATGCAATGGGAAAGACAGGAAAGAACTGATGAATAATAACAAAACCTCATGGAGGAAAGTAACAAGATGATACCCATCCTTTCCATTTGGATTTTTCATTTTTCTGTTAGCGAAATTCTCCTTGCAGTGGAATCTTTAATCATGGAGTTTCCAGACAGATGATTGCAGTCTATATGTCCTTCTCTTGTCTGCCATCAAGAGTTAGATCTATGTCATTATGGTTCTTCCTGGGGAAGATAATCTTCATTTCCATCCCCGGAAATGGCACCAAATATGTTTGTGCTAGAAATTGTTCCTAGACTACAACATGAACAAGCTAAAACAATCTCAAAACAAAAAAAGCAAAATGTAATTGCTTTTCTGTAATTTTTTGGTTTGAAAATCCATCCACAAGAAGGTAAATCATCAATAGACCAATACAAACACTAAATCATGAAAAGGAATGAAGGAATAAGATAATAGGAATAAATAATGAATATAAACCATAAATATATAAACACAGTACTGTTTCTGTCCACAACACATGAGCATTTGCATGAATAAAACCATTAAACAAGAAATGAAGTCATAAATTGTGTGGTCACCAGGCCATAAACAAAAACAATAAATAAGATAAAAAATTGTCTTATATATATATATATATATATCAATCTCATTATTCAAATCAATTACATGAGATTTATCTTGTAACAGTCTGAACATACATCCTCAAAAAACTCTAGCTCTAAAAGCCCTTCTTAGAATAAAAATCCAACCCTTAAACTGTATGTTTGTCTTCCTTTTACCATCACAAAGGTAGATTAGTTCCATAAATACCTTCTATATCGAGATTTGAAGTAGTTACATCAATTAGTTACATGCTAACTCAAAATATTTAAAGACAATTAACCCAATAATAGCAAATTGGACTCTCGGAATTGGACGAATTTTATGAAAAATAGGTCTCACAAACACCTCTATATCTCTCGATCAATGAAATATGTACGAAAAATAAGAGAGGGTTTTTTAAATGAGTCCATACAGAACAAATCCCTTTCTTGGTTTTTAAAAATTCCCCTTCAATTGATCGAAATACGTGCTAGAAATTTGTGACTAACACAGGAAACTATTAAATAATTCAAACCCTGAAATATAGGCAACAAAGATGAATTTGAATCTCTGGAAGGATGATAGATGTTGAAAAACGGAGATAGTTTTTTATGAATGAATCCGTGATGAACAAAAACCTCTTTGGGATTTCTAAAATTCATCTCCATTGCCTCGTAATCTGTGCTCAATTACAATGACTAAAACAAGAAAAATAAAGAATAATTATGCACCTCTTTTTCTTCTTAAAGCCTTCTTAGCAACATTTCACTGTAATTTGGATTTGTGTACTTATTTTAGGAAATTTAAATATTTTCAAAATTCGTGCCTGCAAGAGTAAGACTCATAACCAAAACTAAAGATCGTAATATTTAAAACTACGATTTTCACAATCATTCATTCAACTTCATACATTTGTCATGATCTATGAAACTGGGTTATGTATAGGTGTCATAATGTATTCAACAGGTGTCTGAATACTTCCCATTATCTTTGATTGCAACGCCCATGATATACCATTAATCCACCACTCTTCCACATGATTCAGGATTCTTGCAGTGCCTTATTGTATAGATCTTGAACTCTATGCTATAGGAATCTCCTTATGACATTTTTTAACAAAGAGCTCAAAACAAGGGTTAGGCCTTGAATATATACCTTAGAATAAAATTTAATTTAAAAAGCATTTTTGTACTTTGAACAATATATAATACATAATAAGACAAAAGAAAACTTAAGAAATAATTTAAAACGAACTATAGCCTATAAAACAAACAAAATGCATTTTAAAATTATTAAAACTTAAAACAAACTCAGAATGAAAAGTGAATAAGGAATAAACCTTTGAAAAACAATAGACAAAGACTAGGAACAATTTTCAGTCTTAACATATTCTATATGGTGTAGAGAGGATCAGTGAAGCTCTAGTATGTGCCGACGGATGAGCATCTAGCCGGGGTATTTACCAAGTCGTTAGCCAAAGTGAAGGTCGAGTACTTTAGAGAGAGACTTGGTGTCATCCAGATCAAGGTCCCTATAAAGAGGGAATGCTGAACTCTAGCATGGTGGTAGACACAGGTTGTACCTGGATGTAATCAGTCATGGAATTATCCTATGCTAGATATGATGAGAGACCAGAAGATATGGATGCACTAGAGAAAGATACCGCATGGTAGGAGCTGCAGGTTTTCCCGGGACATAATCAGTATTGGAGTGATCCCATGCTAGAGATGGTTCTCGCATGGTGGTAGACGCATGTTGTCCCTGGACGTATCGGTGTTGGCATGCTCACATGTTGGAGATGTTTCTCACATGGTGGTAGATGCAGGTTGTCCCTAGACATAATGAGAACCAGTGTGCTCCCATGCTAGAGACAGTTCTCTCATGGTAGTATACGCAAGTTTTCTTTGGACGTAATCAGTCCTGGTGTGCTCCCATGCTGGAGAAGATGATATGTCCACCAGTCAAAAGACACTTGGTGTGTTCCTAGGAGATTCTCACATAGTGGTATATGCAGGTTGTCCTTGATACATAATGAGTTGTGGCATGCTCCTATGCTGGTAGAAAATATGATTATCATGGAGAGATGTAGTGCACTTGGTTTTTTCCTAGGCGATTCTCACATAGTGTTAGATGCAAGTTGTCCTTGAGACATAATGAGTCCCAGCATGATCCTATGCTTGTAGAATGCAGGTGGTCTATTGGACATGTTGTGTGAATATGGGATGCTATATGTGTGCGATGATGACATGATCTTTATATGATGAGATGACAGTAGGAGATGGAGATGATTTTCATGTTGATGTAATCAATGGTCCTGGGCTATACCTACGCAATGGCTTGCTCATGGATATGATGAAGACATAAATGAGAGATAGTCCTACATCAAACATGAAACAAGATTGTCTCTATAGAAACTTCCTATGATGGATATATATGACATATGTTACTAATAAATGATCGATAATACGAGGAATACAACATCAATGATGATGAAGATCCAACGATGATAACCTGACCATAAGTTTTGATGACGTGGCAAGAGAATACCTTCCTAGTTAAAAGGGAGCGCAGTTGTAATTGTAACTTCAGAATATATTATGTTGTGTATTATCATTGTATATTGGTGTACCCCCATCAGAGATGATTTCCCTCTATTCAAGATGTCGTTATTGTTTATGGTCATTGAGGTAAAACCTCCATTGTAAGTCGGGGCATCAGTCCTCAATTTAATATAATAAAATGTATTTCTCAAGTCTTTCTAGGTGAGGTTTCCCCTGCTAGGTTAAGAGGCCATCCCAATTAGGTTTCTATGTCATTAACATGATGTGCATAAATACGGAGGATCCCTCCCTCATTTAGAAACACACTCACTCAATATTAAGTACGCATTAAGAGAGAGAGATAGGACAAGTTTGCTAGAGGAGAAAGAGAGAAAACTACAGATGACTTCAAATTCTTGGGTTTTCCATATTGTGATATTGTATTAATGATGGAACTATTCTTAGGAAAATTTTGAGGTTTTCTCCTTTATGGTTAACCTAAGGAAATATATTTGTGTATTGTTCATATTGTGTATCTTTTTGTGCTTCTTATTCTTTCATATAAAGATCCTAACCAATTTGAATTAAAGTAGAAAAACTAACACTACTAAAAGTGGTTGCTGGCCATAGAGTGCTTCATATGGGGTGTTTTTTGTATCATAGTTATAAGTGGTATTATACCACCATTCAACCCAAGGTCAGACCAACACCAATTAGTGTTGATTTTACAAAGAAAAACATCCCAAATAGATTTCTAGACACTTGAAAACTTCTTTTCCCTAGCCATCTATTAGGGGATAATAATTTGTGCGAGTCATTTTCAATGGGTGCCCTATAGTTTGAAAAACTCTTGCCAATACTTTTTGTTTAAAGTAGGATCTAGTATCTGACACAATGGAAGTGGGAATACCATGGAGATTAAAAATTTGATCTTGAAAATATTGGTCAACAATTTCTAGAGTAAAGGTTTGTTGTAGGGGAAAAAAGTGGGCTCATTTGGAAAGTTGATCAACATGCAATATGATGACTAATTTGTTGTTGGAACTTGTATTAACTAAAATAAAAATATGTAGAAATTTTCATCCAAATAGTATATGGGATTAACAAATAAATATAACTTGGTGCATTCATACGTTTTCTAAAATCTTAAATGACCTAAAATTGAGATAAATGAAACTCTTCTAGTATTTGGTTTTTTAAAGTTGAATTTGGTACTAAGAAAAGGTGATATATATTCCGCAAGGTCTCTTGTTTCCATGTGTATCCTGTGGGAGTATTAGGATCCTATTAAATTCATTTGATCATCCAAGACATCCCATTGGTCAACATCTCATGTCATGCTTCTACTAACCATTTTTGTATTGGTGAGGATAAAAAAAATGAATATCCATGTTCCTCATATTTTCTAGACAATACATATACCGCCACATTGTATTGCATTTGTATATATGATATCATAATCACACTCAAGCATCTTAGTGACATACACATGCTACTCCATAAATGGAAATCTTTGTTCCAAAAATTAATTCAACTATGATTATTTATTATGATGTGAAAGTGTCCTCCAAATAGATAGGGGTTCCAAGTTTTACATACAATAAGGATGGCCCTCATATATTTATCATAAGTATATTCCACCAAATTTGCAATACATAATTGTTTACTAGTGAAGGTCAGTGAGTTCCCTTCTTGCATGATTACTACTCCCAAGCCATGGCTTGATGAGTCACATTCTAGTACAAAATACTTTGTAAAAATAAAGTACTACTATGAACAATGTGGTACACATAGATTCTTTCAAAGAAAAAAAGTATTTCTGTGTCGACTCAATAAAAAAAAGGATTTCCTTTTAGCAGGTATTTTAATGGGGTATTTATATTTCCATAATTAGGCACAAACTTTATATAGTAACATGTGATCACAAGGAATCCATGAAATATTTTCAGTGTTTTAGGTTGTGTCCAACCTTGCATAGTCTCATTTTTCTTAAGATCCACTCACACCCGATAATAACTAGCAATGTGACCCAAATATTTGGCATTGGAAGCACCAAAAGTGAAATTGGACATCTTGAGAAATAATTAATTGTCCCTGAGTAGTTTTAGTTCTCTAACAACAGGTTCCACATATTCCTGACAATGTGCATTATAGATCAAGATATAATCAAATAATACCAACACAAAGTGGTGTAGGAAGTTTCCTAAGAGCTTTTTCATGAGGCTGTAGAAGGTGGATGGGGATTGCAAAGTCCAAATGGTGTTACGAAAAAATCATAATATCCTTCATGTGTGTGTAAATCGATCATGGGGATGTCAACTTCCTTCATTTTTATTTGGTGGTATATAAACATAAGATTAATTTTGGTGAACAACATGGCACCATGAAGCTAATCCAAGAAGTCATCAATTAATGGAATTGGGAATTTGTCCCATATTGTATCACACACCTTCTCTTTTCAATACCATAACCACTGGTTATGAATAATGGATAATATTGGAACGCATGATTCCTGCCTCCAAAAGTTCATGAATGATCCTTTCAATTTTGTACTTTTGTGCAAAAATATGTCAGCAAGGATGCACATTCGGTTGCTGAGTACCTAGAATCAATGAAATATCATGATTGTTGTCTCCTCATGATTGGTGTAAACCAATTTGTGTCTCAAGTTCCTAATGATGTTTGTTCAAAATCTATTTCCATCTAAAGTGGACCTCATGTGCAAGTGTTTCCATAACCTATATCGCATGGAATTGGGTAATAATTCTAGAGTGGACTTTCTTTAATAAATTCTCCATATTATGAGAGGAAGATATTTATGAAGAGACTAAGTGAAGCACTTTGAGGGTGTGTCTATGATCCTCTTTAATAAATATCGTATATAATTCCTTGAAATTCATGGTGATTAGACCCAAGGTGCATAGCTATTCTACCCCCAAAAATATATCAAAACCATTTATATATATCGTAAACATATGAATTTTGAGTTCATAACCTCCAAGGTGTAGTTTCACATTTTCACATATGTCTCCACATTTCATTATACCTCCACTATCCACAATAATTTGAAATTTTTGTGTTGGGTTGACGTAGCAATGGGATTCTTCGGTCACGCATATGTGAATAACATTGTGGGTTCTTCCACTATCAACCAAAGAAAATGCTTCTCCATTATTAACGTAGCCAATTAGTACCAAGGGTTGAGGAGTGAAAATTACAGATAAAATATGAAGGGATATTAGCGGTTTTTCCTCTGAAACTCCAGGATCCAAGTATAACTTCATGCTAGGGTGATTTTCAACTAACTTTAACTCAAGGGTATCTTCCATAGTGATTTGTGCTAATTGAGGGGAAGTCTATGTAACATCAGTTTGATATAGTTTCTATTATTTAAATTTATGAATTGGGACAAACTTCTCATCACAATTATAATAAATTCTACACTTTTGACACTCTACCATTTATGTTGGAGACAATAATTGAAATTTCATGTGTTGATTAAGAAATGTATTTGCAATTGTGGTATATGAAGGATGAATGCATGGCACGAAATCATATATTTTGGTTTGTGCATTTATTATTGTCTACACATCTTCATCTTACTAAGAATCCTCCAACAAGTAAGTGGTTTTATTCATTCTAACTTGTGCTCTAATATGTTCTTTGAGGCCACTACTAAAGAATTATTTATAAAAAGAGTCATTTAATCCCCTTTTATAAATTTATAATTGCTCAAAGGTTATGATAAAGTATCCTACAATTCTTGTTTATCGAAACTTGGTCAACCATCCCAAATAGTGGGTATCTCTCTCAAAACTACCATAAATGGATTTAACAAATTGACTCTATCATGCATATTTCATTTTATTGAATTTTTACCATTTCCATCATTCCAGGTCTAAGTACAACAAACCCACTCTAATTTCCATCATGTCATTAGTAATACCATGGAGGGAAAAGTAGTGTTCCATTTTGGGAACCCAATCAGATGGTTCGGAACCATCAAAGTTGTCCACATCCAGTTTATGAAAGTAGTTCTAGTGATTATGAGTGAAGAGTGGTTTAGCGATGTGAGAATTCAAAAGGGGTTATTTACACTTCAATTCTCATGCCTTCTAATATTTCTCATTCGGTATGTATATGAATGGTTAATTCTATTGATTATTATATGAGAGGAAGTGAGTTGATTGTTAACTAAGTTGGTCTTTCATACTCACTAGAGGGGCAACAATTTTTTCAAGTTTTTGATGGAGTTCTAGGTTATGGAAATATATTTATCCTATTGGGAAGTAGTTCCTTTAGGTTTTTATTGAAGTATGGAGTATTGATAATCCAAGTTTTCCAGTCACTTAACAAACTACATGGTGTTTAATCCAATCATAATGGTGTTTGTGTATGTACCAAAAAATATTATTGAGGTGTGAGACCATGATGATCAACTTCTCGCAAGGATTTTAATGAGGTAAGTCATCCACAATGGTTTGGTTGGGACCATTGAAAAAATTCTATTATCCAGTTGTACCATGATTATTAACATGGATCAATGATTCTTTTGAGATAGGTCCCCTATAAGGTATTGGTCCTTTTATCCCCATAGTTGTACCAGGTTGCTTGGCACAAGATTAGGCATGATCATTCAACCAGAATTTAGACCTTACCTAGAACTAAGGTCAAAGGGGGATCCCTCACCAATTTATTAGTCTAACACTTTATGCCTACAAAGAGACAAAGGTTATTAATTCATAGGATATTCACAAAGAGTATGCTAGATTTAAGAAGAATTTTACATGAAATGGGTGGGAAACAATTAAAGTAGAGATGGGACCAAGATATGCATACTTTTCAAATATAGAAATTTCCATTGGACATGGATTCAAAATAAATAGCGTTAAAACTTTAATATGGAATATGGAGGAAAAATAAGGGATCAAAAGATTTCAAAACCTATAAGTAAATGAACCTTTTACCGCATATCCTGAGATGAGAAGAGATGATTTTTCATTAGGAATCACTTGGATGAATCCAACATATAAAAATATTTGAGAGGGATGGGAATTTCAAGAATGAATCCAAACCTAAAAACTACAAAACAACAGTCTACAAGTTAATCAAAACAACTGAAAGAACTGGGCATATGATATGAATCCATGTGATTTCACCACTAAGATCACCTACAGAACAAACCAGATTAAATAATTGGGAACCTATTGGATGAATTAAATACGATATCTTATTACAAAAAAATATAAATGCATTTATTAGGTATAGGAAAGAACCACTAGTTAAATATTCACCATACTATGTTATTACACAACGAACCTTTATGCAATGTTGAAATATTGTAACTTAAAAGATATTCTAAATGTATTTCATTGATGTAACCTATCATAGATGTTTTATCCCTCCATCGGGATGTTACTATTGTATTTTGACATTATAGAGTCATGAGGTAAAACCTCCATTGTAATTCGGGTCATTATAACCCTCTCGAATATAATACAATAGTAATTTGTGTCTTCCTAGGTGAATTCGGGACAATAAGTTTGTTGGGGCCGACTTGTTAGGTGAAAAGCACATGGGGTTCACTTAGTGAATTTATTACATAGCATGATGGTTCATAGGATATTAAAGAATATCCCTAATTTCACTAAATATTGGAAATTTCATCCTAAAATAGTATTGTTGAACCCCCCTCCCAATATACCTTTCCAATTAAGAAAACCCCTAGTTTTACCAAATATTGTAGGTATGCATTTTTATCAACCCGTTTTTAATACCCCATTTATATCATATTATCATGTTGTAACAAATAGGATACCTAACATATCTTAGTATAAGAAAACATGATATTAAATAAAATAATAGTATTATGCTACTAATGATCCCACCGGGATTGCGGGGGAGACTAATCAATTTGTAGCATTCGATAGTAAAGACCCAATGAAAAAGTAAAGAGAAAGGAAAAAATGCATAAAAGGAAACTCAGTGAAGAGATCAACGTAAAAAATAATGTAAAAGAATGATAGTCCAATAGTGATTTTAATGCTTATAAAATATGATAATTGCATTTGTTTCACACCAAAACCTGCGAATCATCTAATTTTATATAATTTAAATACAAGTATAGCAATAGAGAGATCATGTTTTGTATAAGATTAATAAATTAAACTCCATAAAAATGGGAAATTGAAACCCTTTCATAAATGGACTTCCCTACATTTCATTGAATTTTATTTGTTGAGACAGTATGTGAACACTTGATTTTCACTTAGAATAAACTACAACAAAGAAATAATACTGATTCATGGAAAAAATGTATATGTTTAAAAAACTTGAAACAATCCATTGACAAAAATTTATGTATCAATGAAATATTTCTTAGCCATTGTGCTAAATTTCCTCTACCTTAATTGACCATCTTGTATACAATTACTTTATACATTTAACTTTACTTAACATAACATAAAACTCTATTTAACATAAATATTTTAAAAACAATATCATAAAACAAATATCAAAAACATTATACTTTACATGCAAACACATACTATATTTATAACAAGATAGTTTTTTTTTTTTAAATCACTAACTAAGGCTCCAATATAATGCAATAATTGATGCTCCACCCAATGCCTATTAACATTCCAAGCCAAAAGAGTTCTTTCTTATTATCCAGGAATAGGTCACTAAGAGGATTCGATGAGGTATCTAATAAGGCACAACCTTGTGTGAGATATAATAGAAATTGGTGGGAAGATAGGTGTCTATGGGACGACTCGAAATATATGAAGAAGAATTTATATATATGAATCCATTCTTCCAATTGAATTTTATTCCTCATACCACCCAAATAAAATAAACAACGATATTTATATTACTATGTCAATTAAAAAAAAAACCTCAACCCCTTGATACGAGGCAATACATTTTTTAGGTTTTTAGGAGTATTCAAACCCCCAATATGAATGGATGTGATATGATATTTCCCTTCCTAGTGAACCCCCGTTCGGAAAAATTCAAGTGAAAGAAAGAGTATAAATAGAGGATGTGTGTTCGTCATTTGACACACACACTTGTGTATAGCGCATAGGATAGAGAGAGAGAGAGAGAGAGAGAGAGAGAGAGAGAGAGAGAGAGAGAGAGAGAGAGAGAGNTTGGGGTTTATCTTTGTACCTTTTGATACATCTATATAGAGGAATATTTGTTGGCTTTTCTTCCCCTTAAGGGTTTCCCATGGAAAATATGAGTCTATGTTGTGATTGTGTTTCTTTCAGTGATCCTGCATATTCTATTGTTGTGAAATTGAATTGAATACTAATGATATCTAGCTAAGCATATGAAATGTTAACATGGTATCAGAGCTATCCTAAATATAACAACTTTCATTAGGTGAAACACTCTCTCCTTCTCCTTCAATAAGAAGTTAGGGTTTCTGTCAAAGTTGGAAGTTTGGAGATTTGATTGCATATAAATTTGCACCTCCATAGAACACATATATTGATCCTTGGATCAATATTTTTGAGTGGATAGATCTCTGTCAAATTAAAACCCTAGTTTGGGTTACAACCAGAAAACTATAGAAAACCAGAGAACCAGAAAACAGGTTAAACTGCAATCTCGCAAGTAAGTTTTGAAGGGTGAATAGTTGGAATCTTCGGAAACTATGTGTACCATTCAAATAGCCTTATTCAACCACATATCTTGGTTAGGTCAGTTTTTCATTTTGAGAAATTGTATTTTTTAGTGACTTCCTCGATAAGGTGGCCCAAAACACTAAGATTGAGGACAAACTAGAAGGCATAGAAAACTTTTGAGTATGGCAATAGCATCATTTTTTGGCCAAGTAGTTGGAATGGGTTAGACCATAGAAAATGAAAGGTGAGGTCTAAAAATTTAGCATCATATGACCTAGAGGTGTGGAGAAAGGGGTTTTTAATGCTTTGAAGGATTTATTCCTAGGTTTGAAATGAAAAATATGAAAAAATTCCTAAGTGTGGCCTTGGAGAAAAGTCGCATATGATAAATCCACTTAATCGTTATGTCATGGTAATAATTGATGGTGTAGATCCATTGCAGGCAATATTGAGGGCTACAAATAAATCTGCAGACATAAGTTGCATGGTTTAAATAATTTTTATTACCTGCAGAATGGTGTTAACTTGCAGATAAAATCAAGCATCAGATAAACATATGGATAAATATCTATGACCATCAAATTTACGCTGATTAAACATGCTTAGAGGAATAAAATTCCAGGATCAACGGAATCAGGTAGATCCCTCACCTTTCAACAATGTAGATTTAAAGATAAAAGAGATCTACGGTGGATATCAATTCCATCAATATTGGACGACAGAGATTTAAAGAGGTTTTTGGTCCACGGTTTGAATGGAATACATTGTGTGCACAAGTGTGGGGTAACTTAAGTTGTAAATCAGTGAAATCGAGTAAGAGCTTCATGTTTCGATGGCTCAGATTGAATCCTGATCCATATCAACAGTAAGTAATAATTCCGCAACTTAAAAGTGCACAGATAAATTAAATCTTGGGGCTCAGTGGAATATGGTAGGGATTTCGTTGTTCAACGGTCCAGATGAAGGTATGATCAAGAGAAATGATTGATAGTTTTTCCATTGATCAAAGGTGCGGGGAGGAAGGAATTTGGTAAGATTACAGAATGAGCTAAAGGGAATATGAAATCAAGGGCGTAGATTCAATCTGAAATAGATCTATGGATTGAAACAATTCCACTGATAGAACATGAACACTAGAAACTGAAAGGAGGATCAACATAATTGGGTAGACAAGATCACAATTGAATGGTTGAGATCAAGGTGGATTTATATCTATGACTGATAACCTTTCCTCAAAGGGAAAATGCATGTTTCTTAGGAGACTAACGATGAGTGGGAAAGTTAAAGAGGTAAGTAAAAAGGTGAAAATGATCGACGATGAAAATCAATGAGAGGATAGATCGGTGGTCTGAATTCAATCTACAAGTCGAAGTTGTAAGAAGAAGATGGATGAAAGCTTAACAAGGAATAAGGATAATGGTTTAAATGGATAAAGGGATCAATGGCTCAGGATGAAGGGTACAAGATGGACGAATGGGAGACGTTTCCACTGAAAAATATGCATGGTTAATAAGAAATACAAAATTAATATAAAATTACGGGCATGTGGATTTAGGTCATTTTTTTATTTGTGCATTGGAAAGAGAAAGCCCAGGATTGTGCGGAAACAGCTAGCTCAGAAAAAATCCTTGGACTACTTGTCAATAAACCAGGTAGGTTATTTATCCTCACTAAGAAAGTATTTAAAATGGCCGAAGTAGAAGTGGTAGAGGCCCAGATTCTGGAATATCAGTGGATAGAATATTTGTTTGAGGATAAACACTCGGATACTTTTGATACCATATTGTTGAATGGTCCAATAGGTACCATTAAAAATAAATTAGAACTCCTCAAAGACCAAGGGACTGAGGTGTTGATGTATTTGTAACTTCAGAATATATTCTGATGTATATTATCATTGTATGTTGTTGTAACCCCATTGGGGATGTGTGTTACCCCTTTACGGGATGTCTAAATTGTGTCTATACCTTGAGGTATGACCTCCTTTATAATTTGGGGAAATAATCCCCAGTGTAACATCATGTAATATGTAATTGTGATCTCTCTAGGAGAAGTGGGCCCCATGTGAGATGACATGTAGGCTCAAGTCTTATATTTGGTCAGTGACTTGAAAGCGTATAAATAGGGAGGCACTCTCCCTCATTTATACAAACTACACACACTCAATAAGGATTTTTAGAGAGAGAGATGGTCATAGGAGGAGATAAATATAATTGTTGAACATTTCTTATTACTGCTTTTGATCATCTTACTATTCTGAACAAGTTTGCGAGGTTTTCTCCTTTATGGTTTCCCCGATGAAAATATTTGTGTCTTGTGTATTTTTTATATCTTATGCATTCTGTTGTACTTATTATTCTTTCAAATAAATATTTAATATAATCTAGTCATATCTTAAGAAAATATAACATGGTATCAGAGCGCCTCTGAAAGAAGGAACTGTGCAGCGACGGGAACTAGGGATTTCTAGTTGAAGGTGTTCTCTCCACATATCATCAAGTAAGGAGGGATGGGATAAATTTCCTCACTAGGGCGCATTTGTTGGCGGTAGTAGTTTCTGAATCAGATAAGTTTCACTGTGTAGACGAAATATAGCTACAATGACAGCTAATGGAAATTAGGGTTTCATGCCTGAAAACCCTAGAAGACTAAATTTAGTCATTCTATAACTTTCTCTATAACAAGATATTGGAGAAGGATCCAAATCTGAAACTTTTAAACGAATAATATAAATTCATGGTGCACCTTGTGTAAATTTTTCAGCCTCATATTCGCTATACTTGAGGACATATGGTTCCTCCAAATCAGGGCTCCATCCTCCTCCAGAATACAATCATAAACATGTGACCTAGGGATATTTTTTATATCTCATTTTAGGAAGGTCCAAAGGAAATTTCACAAGATGATGCAGGTAGGGAATGGACTTTAGTTTTTGTGGTACACTTTTCAGACCACAAATGTGAAACACTAACACGTGGAAGTTCTTACAAGTTTTCTATGCTAAATAGTCCCCAAAATAGTCACCTTGGGAAAATCCTAATAAGTCCCACTTGGAGAATCCATTTCCACTATAACCTATGGGGTTGGAAATTTTACTTATCAGGATATCATAGTGAGAAGTTTCAGACTTTAAGGATCCAAAAATTTGGAGATACAGAAGAATCAATATTCGTTATTTCTGGAGAAGAAATTGGAAAACTAGGGCTTCCTGTTCTGGGAGGTTCCCTCCATTGTTTTCAGAAAAGGATTACATTGGACATCTCACCTTGAAGAGGCCCATATTTCTATCTAATTAGAAGTTTGAAATTCCAATTTTTGAAAATTAGGGTTTCTCTAACAAACCCTAGATCAACCAAGTAGGACACCTCAAATCGATACGATATAATTTTTTGCTTTACATTTGAGGTTCTCATTTCAAAATGACTAATCACACCTAGCTTGATGATAAGCTTGGTGAAGCTGACAACTTTCAAGTATGGAAGTATAGGACCTCCGTGATCCTTGAATAAATTGACTTGGATTAGTATTTCAGAAAGGAAGTTCTAAGAGCCAGAGGGAGATGAGGCTAATGCTAGAGCCAAGAGACTCATTATAGATTCTATTAAATATCAGCTCATCCCTCATGTGTCATCCTTGAATACACCAAAAGGAATTGTTCGATGCTATGACAAAGCAATCGAAGAAAAATAAGAGATTGTTATAACCACCCTAAATGGCCTCCCAAGATCATGGGATTCATTCATTCGAGGAATGTGTTCCAGAAGGAATTTGATTACCTTTAGAATACTTTGGGAAGAGTGCACAAAATAATAAGCTCGATTCATAATAAGAGAAGAGAAGATGGGAGCAATTGGAGGTCAATCTCTCACGATTCAAATAAGATCCCTCAAGCGATAAGGAATATGAAGGACTCGGTTCTTGAAGAACCTATTATCCATCGTAGCATTTTGATAAGAAATGATGATGTTATGAATGAATAAGATGATGAATCTGAAGGCTCAAGAAGGAGTCTACCCATGAAACAAATAAATATAAGTATTCAATTGTCATTTCATGATATTGTTTGGTGATGCACTTGTTTATATTTAGTTGATGTGTTATGCATGTTTGAGTATTTGCATTTATACTACTGAAGCACATGATGGATAAGAGAAGTAAATGATGTTGTAAAAAATTCCATTACTACTTATCTATATTAAAACCTCTTTCCTAGAATATTAGGAGTAGTACACACTCTTAATAACATTAGGGTAGAATTCATCTAGAAGTTACTGTATGTATACATGATATGGATGAATGTTGTAGCATTGGCTAAAATAGCCACATGGCTATGTGACATATATTTGTTACTATTAATATGTTTTGGAAATTATGATATGTTTCTAATCATGCAAATGAATTTGACTTGTAGATCATTCCTGGGTCAAAGACACCATAGCAAAAGAAAGAGATTCAGAAGAATATAAAGAGAACATTAGATCTACCTCGAGAGATGAAGACCAACTTGGTCACGAGAAATAATCCAAAATGAAGAATAGTATGATGAGACTTCAAGATGCCTCAAACACACTCTAGTTATGTGACACTATTGAGTGACATCATTGATGCAGAGCCTTCCAGTTATGAAGAAGTATCTAAGAAGAAAGGGAAGTAGACTATGATCAAAGAGTACAAGTTCAAGTAGAATGATGTCTAGGATGTGGTGTTGAGACCTAAAGGGAATTTCATAGTGTCTTCCATATGGATCTACAAGATCCAGCATGCAGTAGATGGCAGCATTGTGGGATACAAGGCAATATTCGTATCATGATTCTTGTCAAAGAAAGAAGGCACAGAATACGAAGAGACATTTGCACCAATGACGTGGTACACTTCCATTATGTCCATACGTACAGGTTTGATATGGGAGATACATAAGCTAACATCAAGATAACATTCTTGAATGATGTAGTTAAGGAGGAAGTATACGTAGAGCATCCACTAGGAGTTGAGACACATGACAAGAAAACTCATGTGTGAAAATTAAAGAAGGCCTTGTACAAGCTTAGAAGGCACCCATATGATAGAACATACATTTACATAAGGAGATTGAAGATCACCTAGAGTGATTAATATCTTAACCTTTTCTACAAGATTAAAGATGAAATCCTATAGAGGATGACAAGCCCATAGATGGGTGTGAGAAGAACTTCTCAACAAAGTTCAAGATAAAGGATCTTGGTATCCAGTGACCCTAGATGGAGACATAGAATATTAGTAGCAGAGGAAGCTACATGTCACTCCATTATAGAATGTTTCAATACATAGAGTACAAAAGGAAGAGGGAGAATGATGCTCCACTTCAAAGGGAGTGACTCCAGAATATACTAAGGTTTGACATGGTACGACATGATGGACAACTTACTAATGGCTCTAGGATTTATTGAGAGTAAAGAGGATTCCAACCTTTACTTCAAGGTTGAAGGAGAAATACCAGTGATGCTCCTCTTATATGTCGATGACCTGTTCCTGAAAGGAAAAGAGGAACTCATTAAAGATGCAAGAAGGAGACTTATTACCGAGTTCAAGATGAAGGACTTGAGTATGATGCACTAATTTCTAGGCATGGAGGTGTTCCAGAGTGCGGATGGAATCTCCCTTGGACAAGGGAAGTATGCAGTGGAGATCCTGAAGAGGTTCAGGATGATGGATTGCAAGGCCATGGCCACACCTATGGCATCAAACCTGAAGCTATTGAGTGATGCTTCATCAGAGATGGTTGATGTCATGATGTATCGTCAGATTATTTGTTCATTGATGTGCCTGATGAATACAAGACCAGACACATGCTTTATTGTGAATGACCTAATCCAGTTCTTGATGGATCCGAGAAATGCTCACATGGTTGCAAAGCATGGAGTGAGGTACCTAAAGGCTACAGTTGAGTATGGACTCAATTATTATACAAATCAGAAGACTAACCTACATGGTTATGTTGATTTGTATTGGTAGCACCACTGAGAAGAAGAGCACCTTGGGTTGCTTCTTCAATTTGAGATCCAGTAAGGGCTACTGGTTTGGCAAGATGCAGTCCTGTATGGCGTTGAGTACAACCAAGGAAAAATATGTTGCCACTTGCTCGGCTATTTGTGAGATAGTATGTTTCTTTTGAAAGATACTATTTGATTTGATTGATCTGAATTTCCTTTTTGTATGATATAGAGAGGAGCAGTGAACCTCCAGTATGTGATCTAGATCAAGATCTCTCGAAAGAGGGAGTGATGAGTTCTAGCATAGTCAGTGAGACAGGTTTTCTGAGCATAAAATCACAGCAAAGCTCGTAGGTTTCTTATATGTAATCAATCCTGTAGGTTTTCCTCGGATGTAATCAGTCATGGCAAAGCTTGCAGGTTATCCTTAGACATAATCAGTCCTGATGTGATTCTATGCTAGAAATGGTCAGAGTGATGTTTGAATACTTTAGAGAGAAGCTTGGTGTACTTTAGATAGAGGTTCCTTCCTAGGGGAAGTGATGAGTCTAGAAGACGCAGATACACATAAGCCTTTCTGACATGGTGGCAGGCTAGGCCTCCCATGGTCATTGATGTAAGTGTTGAGCCTTTCCATAATCATGGTAGGTTGGGCCTCCCATAGTTGTTTATGTAAGTGTTGATCCTTTCCAACACGGTGGCAAGCTAGGAATCCCATGGTCATTGATGTAAGTGTTGAGAGCCTTTCTAACATGGTGGCAAGCTGGGCCTCCTTTGGTCGTTGATGTAATTGCTGAGCCTTTATGACATGGTGGCAAGATGGGCCCCCCATGGTCATTGATGTAAGTGCTAAAATCCTTTCCCACATGGTATAATTATGGGCCTCCCATGGTCATTGATGTAAGCGTTGAGCCTTTCCAACATGGTGGCAGGCTAGGCCTCCCATGATCGTTGATGTAAGTTTTGAGAGCCTTTCCGACATGGTGGCAGGATGGGACTCCCATGTTCATTAATGTAATTGTTTTGTTATGTGTATCTGGGTTGTGATTTGTGTGACAATGAGATGATCTAAATATGATGAGGTAATAGTATGGTACACAGGTGTTGCAAGGCATGTAATTAGTCCTGGGATGCTCCTTCAGGTTTTGCATTGGCATATAATTAGTCCTCGGAGATATTGCAAGTTTTTTAAGAGGAATATAATAAGTCTTGGGATGTACCTACTTGATGGATTACTCATATATATGGTGAAGACCTCGCAGAGGGATAGGCCTTCATCCAGCATGAAAAAGGTCTAGCACTGTAGAAACTTCTAATGACAGATAATATGGGACAATGATCAAATTATAAGAAGATGCAAGCAGCAGCTATAATGAAGACTCTATGACTCTGTGATGATGATGATGATGCATTGAAGACTTGTGTTAGAATAGTATATTCAAGCTAAACTAGTCAACCTATCTAAGTAATCAACAACATATCATAAAAGATAAGAACAGGAAAAGAAAAGGACAAGAGAACACCGATATACATGGTTCGCCCTAATGGGTTACATCCACGGGAAGGTAGTCTTCTATTATCTCCAATATTACAAGAGATCAAAGCACAAATATCCCAAATAATATAGATTATGTACAATAGTGTCACAATAGTACCACTACTACATCAAGAATACATGATGTGTAGAGATGAGGAGGAATTACTCTCACATATTGCATGTGGGATAATATAATTCTCCAAAATAACATCTCTTAATACAATACCATGGACAAATACTCTACACAAGTAAATACAACACCATATATCTATGGGTTAAATGTATTACTCTTTTACATAAGATTGTAGACAACTTCTGATATAATACAAAGACATTATTACCTTCCAAGAAATATAATATATTCCTACACTCCCCCTTAATAATGGCTGGGAGAAGGGCCCATACTAACACTAAGGAAGGAAGGAGTCATTACTTCTCCCCCTTGATGACAACTTCCCACATTCCAAGCAAGGAACGAAGATGTACAAACTTTGCCTCGGTGAAGGATTTGGGGAATATATCTGCTGCCTAGTGCTCGGTAGGACAATACTGAAGAGAGAGAATACCATATGCCACAAGTCCATGAATGTAATGAGCGTCAAGGTCGAGATGCTTTGTCTTTGAATGATATACAGGATTGTAAGCAAGCTGGATTGCACCCTGATTGTTACATTTCAATGCAGTGGATGATTTCAGAGCTAGACCAAGCTCTGTATGAACATGGTCTAACCAAACTACTTCTTTAGCTACTTCTTTGGCTACTATATATTCTACTTCACATGAAGATAAATAAAGAGTATTCATCCTCTTGCACGACTAAGAAATTGGACCTACACCAAGTTGAAATACATAACCTGTAGTGGACCGTTGATCAGAACTGTCACCTGCCCAATCAGAATCTGTGTAACCAAAGAGTGAAACTGTAGTACTGCTCGAATAAAAAACTCCATAGTGTAATGTCCCCTGTAAATATCTCAGAATCCACTTGGCTTCCTGCCAATGAATTTCATGAGGTTGTTGCATGAACTGAGAAACCAAACTGATGGCAAAAGAGAGATCTTGTTGGCTGTGAGTTAAATATATCAAACTACCTACAAGCTGATGATAAAGAGTAGCATCAAAAAGCGGTGTGATTCACTCAACAATTAACTTTACACCAGAATGAAATGGCATAGGAGAAGATTAACAATCACTCATATGGAAACGAGCAAACAGGTACGTAGAATACTTCAACTAAAAGAGAAGCATACCATCTACTATATGCCAGATTTGAAGACCTAAGAAATAATCCAATAAACCAAGGTCAGTCATTTCAAACTACTTTTGAAGATCAATTTTTATATTTTGAATTAATGTAAGCTGGATACTTGTAATGATTAGATCATCTACATATAAAACAACAATGTGAATATTAGTACCAAAGTTCTGAAATACAGATTTGGATCAAATATACAACGCTTAAAACCATTCTTCAAAAAATATACATCAATTTTATCATACCAAGCCCTAGACGCTTGTTTGAGACCATATAAAGACTTGTGTAATTTAGATACTAAATTTGATGATTCAACATTAATAAAACCAGAAGGCTGTTGCATATAAATTTCTTCATTAAGATCACCATTTAAAAAGGAACTTTTAACATCCATTTGGTGTATTTCCCATTTATAAGATGAAGAAATAGATAAAATGGTTCTCATTGTATTCATTTTAGCAACAAGAGAAAAAGTTTCATTATAATCTATACTTTCAAGTTGATTAAAACCTTTTGCAACTAACCTAGCTTTATACTTTTCAATATGTCCTTCTGCAGTGAACTTAGTTTTATAAACCCATTTACAACCAACTAAATTCTTACCAATGGGAAGAGGAACAAGAGACCAAGTATTGTTCTTCATAAGAGACTCATACTCAACAGTCATCGCTTGTTCCCATTGAGGTTTACCTTGAGCTTGAGCATCAAAGGTAGGATCATCTATGTCTAAAAATTTGGTTATAAGCGCAAATTTAGATCTAGTTCTATGAAGGTCAGAAGGGTTACTGACCTCACTACCTGCAGATTCAAGATTTTTCCAGGCCGAAACATGAAGTTTAGAGGAAACATAAGTTTCTTAATCTTTAGTACATTCAAGTGGAATACTTGAAGAAGAGGGTGAACTAGGATCAACAACAGGCACAGAACTGGAAGAAGAAACTGAGATAGGAGTAACAAGAGACAATGGGATATTCAGTGTAACATGATGTTTGATAGACTCAAGTGGTGAAGATACTTCAACAAAGTGAACATCCCTTCGGATGATAACACTCTGAGTAGAGGTATCAAATAACCTGTAAGCCTTAGAATCCTCAGAATAACCAATGAATATACATTTGCGAGACTTGGGATCTAATGTTTTTCATTTATCATCAAGAATATGAGCCCAACATTCACAACCAAACACCTTAAAGTTACTAATATCAGGTTTCTGACCATTCCATTTTTCCTCGGGGGTAACATGCTTAACGATTTTTGTAGGAACTTGATTTAAACTAAAGTTTGCATAACTTACAGCTTCAGCCCAAATTGTTTTATGTAATCCTTTAGAATAAAGCATACATCTATCCATTTCAACTAAAGTTATGTTTTTCCTTTCAGCAACACCATTTTGTTGAGGTGTGTAAGGTACATTCTTTTGGTGTTGAAGACCATGTCTAGATAAAAATTATTCAAATTCATTCTTAACAAATTCCCCCCCATTATCTGATCTTAAAGTCTTAATCTTCTTACGAGACTCATTTTCAACCAAAGATTTAAAAATTTGAAATATTGAAAAAACTTCACTTTTATTTTTCAAGAAATAAACCCATGATTTTCTACTTAAGCCATCAATAAAAGTAAGAAAATAGATTGTATGAGATAAAGAGGGAACTTCAAGAGGAACACAAATGTCACTATAAATTAATTGCAAAGGTTTTTAGCACGCCAAGATTTACCTTTATCAAACATTTCTCTATGAGGTTTTCCAAGAACAAAACCTTCACAAACATTGTTAGTAGAAGAAATATGAGGCAAGCCATGTACCATTTTAGTTAACAATTGCATTTTAGCATAATTCAAATGACCTAATATTTCATGCCATAATTTACTTCGTTCATCAGCGTGGGAAACCTAGGAATAAAAAGGTTGTCTTTTAGTTGAGTTAAAACCATCAAATTTATATAGACCAGCAGTATGATCAACAGGACCAGAAGAAACTACTTTGAAATTTTAATTAATATCTTTAAGAGCATATTTGTCAAGCCATGCTTCAAATTTAAACCCTTTTTGACAAGCACGATAAATAGAAAGTAAGTTAATGGGCATGTGTTCAACATGAAAAACATCTTCCAGTTGATCATTAGTAACATTAACATTACCGGAACCAATTACGGAAAGTTGTTTACCATCACCTATAGAAACTTTCTAAGATATGTGTTTACGATTGTCATAGGAAGTAAATAAAGAAGCACCACCAGTCATATGTTTATATGCACCAGAATCCATTATCCATTCCATGTTATAAGAAGAATTATTAGGCAAAACAACAGATGCACATAAAGCTACTTGATAGTCATTAGAGGTTTTCTTCTTTTGCTTTAGCCATTAAACGTTTTGCTTTAAAACAATTCTTTTCAGGATGGTCAGTTTTACCACAATGTTTACAAGGATCATACACTTTCTTCTATTTACTATTTTCATTAGAAGCATGAGAAGCATGTCTAGAATTAGTATTAGAAGGATTAAAACCTTTGGCATTATTAAAAAATTTCTTATGATTCTTATTAAGTGCAGTTAGAGCTTTGTTAGGTGTGAGTTGTCTTGAAACAATTAACCTTTATTGGTCATTAATCAATCCTTTACAAAAATCATCAAAAGTTTGCTTCGTAGTACTTTGAGACAATCCTAGAGCTCTATTCCTAGTTTGGATGAACATATCAAAAAAATATGGCATTTTACATTCTACAAGAATAATAAGAGCAGTGTCAGTTTTCTTGTAATCTTTACCACAACTATTTAATTTCTCATTTAAATTTTTCAATTCAGCAAGATATAACTCAACTCTTTCAAAGTCAGCAAGTTCGAGGTCAAAGATGTTCTTTTCAAGATAGTATGCAGAAACATCATCAGATTTATCAAATAAAGAGGAAATAATTTTCCATACATGAACTGGGTTGTCTTCTGTCTCAATACTTACCTAAAGACTATTTGCAACAGTTTGACCAATGAGCCCCCTTTCATGATCACTTTTAGCTTCCCATATAGCCAAATCATCAGTAGCAGTTGGTGTCTTGTGTTCACCATTAACTAGCCTCCAAATATTCTCACTCTTGAGAACATCAATCGTCTTTCTCTTATAGGCAAGATAGTTAGAACCAACTCATTCAAGAACAGAAGCTACTACGGAAGTCATAATGAGTGAAATTTTGTCAAGAAATAAGAAACCCTAATAGTGAAAAACGACAGAAAAATAGTGAATAACTTGAAAACAGTTACACTTTACTGATCTGAATATGAAAAAGCACAGTTAGAAACACAGTAAAGAAAAGAGGAGAAACTTTCACTTACAACCCTATGAAAAACATGTCCTTGAAAAATCTCAGTCTTCTGTTTTGGTCGCGTAGGTGGATCCAGAATGGCTATTCCAATTCCAAGAACAAGTTATAATAAAATATACAGTAAGAAATGACCAAGTTACAACCCTTTTTATAACTATCATTTTCATTACCAAAAGGCAGCCGAGAAATTCCCAGTTTTTTGTTCTGGTCACGTGGGTGGATCCAAAATGGTTGTTCCAATTCCAAAAACAAGTTATAATAAAAAAAACTGGTAAAAATTGGCCAAGTTACGTCCCTTTTGTATAACTATCATTTTTATTACCAAAAGGAGGCCTAGAAATGCCCAGTTTTATGTTCTGGTTACATGGGTGGATCCAGATTGGCGTTTCTAATTCCAAAAAAAGGTTATAATAAAAATTCCAGTAAAACCTGACCAAGTTACGACCCTTTTTTATAACTGTCGTTTTTAGAATTGGAAGAAAGATCTCCTTGAGGAGAGCCCCAAAATCATGTAGATCTACAGAAAAAACATCAAGAAACCCTTGAAAAAATTCTACAAAAATATTACACAACAATTTAGGATTAGGGTAAAAAAAATACAGAAATATGCCCAGATCTGAAGAGAAGCCTAATGGCTACCAGATAGAAAGCAAATCTACAACAAAATGACAATGCCTAAATGGTAATCGTTATTGATTGAAATCTATAGAAGGTACTAGATCATAGCAACCCGCTCTGATACCATGTTAGAATAGTAGAGTCAATCTAAACTAGTTAACCTATCTAACCAACCAACAACATATCATAAAAGATAAGAACATGAAAAGAAAAGGACAAGAGAACACCGATATACGTGGTTCACCCTAATAGGTTACGTCTATGGGAAGGTAGTCTTCGATTATCTCCAGAATGTCTTCTCCAATATTACAAGAGAGCAAAGCACAAATATCCCAAAGAATATAGATGATGTACAACAGTGTCACAATAGTACCACTACTACATCAAGAATACATGTTGTGTAGAGACTCACTTGACCCTATTATATACTAAGAGATGAGGAGGAATTACTCTCACATATTGCTTGTCGGATAATATAATTCTCTAAAATAACATCTCTTAATACAATACAATGGACAAATACTCTACACTAGTAAATACAACACCATATAACTATGGATTAAATGTATTACTCTTTTACATAAGATTGTAGACAACTTCTAACATAATACAAAGACATTATTACCTTCCAAGGAATATAATATATTCCAACAACCTGACCAGATGTGTTGATGACTATGTAGAGAGAGAATACCTTCCTATTTAAGAGGGATTGTTGATGTATTTGTAACTTGGGAAGATATTATGATGTAGATTATCATTGTATGTTGTTGTACCCCCATTGGGTATGTGTGTTACCACTTTACTGGATATCTAAATTGTGTCTAGATCTTGAGGTACAACCTCCATTGTAAGTCGAGGAAATAGTCCCTAGTGTAACATCATGTAATATGTAATTGTGGTCTCTCTAGGAGAAGTGGGTCCCATGTGTGGTTACATGTAGGCTCGAGTCTTATATTTGGTCAGTGACTTGAAAGGGTATAAATAGGGAGGCGATCTCCCTCATTTATATACACCACACACACTCTCTAAGGCATTTGAGAGAGAGAGAGATGGTCATAGGAGGAGAGAATGATAGTTGCTGAACATTTCTTATTGCTTCTTTTGATCATCTTGCTATTTTAAATAAGTTTGCGGGGTTTTCTCCTTTATGGTTTCCGCAATGAAAATTATTTTTTCTTGTCTATTTTTTTATTATATCTTATGCATTCTGTTGTACTTGTTATTCTTTTAGATAAAGATCCTAGATCATCTAATCAGATCTTAAGAAAATTTAACATGAGGTTCATGGTGTGTTTAAGTCATATTTTCATTATTTTCCATAGAGAAAACCCTAAAATTTCCTGCATTTTTCGACTAGTGCGCTTGTAATTAATCCTCTTCTGAGAGGGTAATTATGGATGCAACCAATTCTAAAACTCCATGTCCAATTAGCCCTCTTGTTATTAGAAATATTTTCTCTGCTCCAGTCAAGTTATCTCAAATGTATAAAGAATATAATGAGGAAAGAATAATTCAGTATTTCAGAGAGACTACTGTTGAACAAAAGCAATATTTATTCAAGACTTGTTTCAAGCCTGATACCCAATTACAAAACTAGCCATTCCATGTTCATTCTAGCTTATTCAATGAAGAAACCCAATGTGTTATAACCCTCATAAGTCAATTTTGAGGGTTAGATACAGATAAATATGTCATAGAACCCTTAATGAGCCTGATATTTACCCTTAGCATTGGTCAAATTGAGTCAAAATAGTCAGGTCAGTCAGTTCAGTCATCTTGTCTTAAATTTGATGAGTTTCTAGCTGGAAATATTCATTCTCAGCTAGTTGACTTCCACCAAACAAAATTCTTTAGGTTCCAGTCATAGCTTCTAAAAATCTTTCTATCATTTAATGAAGAGAACTTACAACTCCCTAAAATGGTACTTACAGAAGAGATGAACAGGGATTACATAAAATACATGAATTTTCTCATGTCAGAAGTTTATAATGCATTTTTTTAAAAGGAATTGCCCAGAGTGTTACCATAGATGAAGGAAATGTTACAGTTATCTCTGGAAAAGAGAATAGGAGATTAATTTTTATTGGAGAAGGGTACAATAATTAGATTATATGGGTTTTTTCATCTGCCTTATGTTTTTCCTGCATTTTTTATTACTAGAGTGTTTTCTTTGGAGTTAATCAGACATAAGCTAATGGTGGAGAATGAACATTTTATTATTTTCAAGAAGTCTTAAGAGATCAAGTTCCCATGGGTTGTAGGTCCATTCATTATAAATAACATGTATGCATTAACAATGATAGAGAGCTTATTGAGAGAAATGGGGTTTCAAACAGAGGTTTGCATAAATTATTATCCCCATCATAGTATTTCTATCAAGAGACAAATCAATAAGAATAATCCCTTTGAGAATTTTGAGGTTGCAAGTCTATCTGAGACTGCAAACTGGTTGGACTACCCTCATGATACTCAAGGGGATGTCAATATGCAAGAGTATTACACCTCCTTAGTGAAGGAAGTTAACTCATTACAACCTAGAACTTCAAGCATAGTTTCAGAAGCAACAAGAATTACACCAATAGCTACGTGCTCTGAGAAAACCAATAAAAGAGATGTCTTTGATGCCATGGACACAGAGGAGGAAGATACAACAAGAACACCCAAGAAGAAAAAGGTTGAAGAAACAAGACATCTGGTGCAAATAACATAATTCAAGGGTAAGAAGAAGAAAATGAAGGTGAAAGGATGTGCATTTGAGGTCAAAGAATATGCTTTTGCTGAAATACCCACTGATTCCACCTCCCAATTCAAGAATAGATCTGAATCATTTGATAAATACAAAGATAATAAGGAGGTGGATTTAGATGAAGCTCTAAAATTGTATGCAGAGGTCAAGAAAATTTCTATTAAGGATGTATCCCTAGTGTATGTTAGGGATCACACTCATAATACATTGAATTTGGTGATAGCAACTAAGAATAAAGTTGTTGAAATCAAAATTAGCTTGGAGAATATCCCCATTCGTGACATGCTCCACTTGCATAAAACAAAATGGGGATATTATATACACTGATATGTTGAAGGAAACATTGAAAGTATCAATATTGTTGTCCAATAAAAGAAAGATTGAAAATCGTCTCAGGAAGGAGAAGGTGGAAAACAAGGGCCACCAAGCACAGATCAAAAAATTACAAACAAATTTGTTGGTTGTTGACAGTCAAGCAGACAAAGGATCTACAACAAAAAATTGTTGAATGAAAAGGAAAGCACTATCCAATTATTGAAGAAGAAGTTAAAAATTCCATCCACCCAGCTGATATAAGCTTCTAAGCTAACAGATCTTGAGAAAGAGAAAGAAACTCTGACTCATGATTTAACTGACTACAAAGAAAAATTGTTAAAATGTGCAGAAAAAAGAAAAACAATGGAAAAGAGATATGTCTCTTGTGGTTGAGAGTGATATGAACCTCAAAGGTAAATATGACGAATTAGAAAAGAAGTTGCAAGAAAAAAAGGAGCGTTAAATTATAAGCATTCCTCCTTCTACAGAACCTGGTGAATAATCCATTGTTCAAGCTATGTCACAAGTTAGTTTGAAAGAATTGGAGCTTGTTGGGTTAAAGAACTAGAAAAAAAAAATGGAGAGTTTAGCTTTGAAGAGAGAACAAAAAATAAAATCCCAGGAAGCAAATTTCCAGGAATTGTAGAATAAAAATGATAAATTAATGAAACAGGGTACAGGGAAGTTTCTAGTACAAGTGGCTAAGCATATAATTTGGGTTGCACTCATATCTAAATCAACTAAATTGAGACTCTATTTGGAATACATTTTGGATAAGGAGATGACAATACAATCAGCCAAACAGAGCGTGATAGCTATGAAAGAAAGGATGAACAAAAATCCCATACATTATGCCAAAAATACCATATATTTCTTAAATGGGTTGACAAAGGAAAAATTGAAGACCACCTATATTAAAGACATAATATCTATTATAACATGGGATATAAAAGTGGTCAATAAAATCCATCATTTAGACACTGTTGAAGAAAATATTGGGATCATTCCACATTAGGTTAAACTATTCATGGACATGTGACTGTGACTAAATTGCTAAATTTTGACTGTGGCTAAATTGCTACCTTGCCTTTGTTATAAATTTCCATGCAAACAACACTATGATTGATATATATTTATTTCGACTCCATTTCCCAATGTATACTTTCCTTGTTTCAATCATCAATGACAACAATCTAAATTTTCTTTTTGTTCATATACCTTGCCTTGTTCAAACAATCATTGAGAGATCCCGCTTTGGAGAGAAAGAAGCTAGATGTCTTTCCTAAAGCTTGGTTTTGTGGTTACCTTGAGATTACCTTTTACAACCTAAGGTACATTTTGAGTGCTAACATATCGGTGCCATTGCCGAGCAATGAGAGTTCAAATATTCCCTTGGAGGAAACGACAAAGATTTCAAGATTCCAAGAAAGATAGGATTTCTGTGGGAAAACATAAATTTATTCGTTTAAAGAGGATTGTACATTTTCCCTGGCAAATCCATGTTGATTTTCAAAGAAGATTTCAGAAGACATCTTGGCTTCTAGGAGGGCACATGCACAAGGTAATACTAATTCTTAAATTTTAGAAAGTGTGTAAAACACAGAAAGTTTGTTTAGACGTAGGAGTGGAAAATAAAAATCTAGTACTTCTCAAACTGAAAGGTCTTTGTTTCAATAAGATTTCTATAGTTTTCAAGATTTGGATTTGGGAGTAAATGTTGGAAAGTATTTATTAAGATCAAAATCAGAATCATACTTAAATCAAACAGAAATTAATGCCAATATATTTCAATCATACTTGCTACATTCCTTGTGGCATAACTTGCAAAACACTGTAAAAGTTGAAGAAAGTATCCCTTTTTTTCAAACTTATCAGCCTCATATTACAAGCATGTTCACAGTCGTCCTCAAATCCTTCCTTTATTTTAAAATACACTTGTTGTATGAAACCTTCCTAAACCAATGGAATCCATGTTTGCACTTTTGGCTTTTCCTGTTTTTTTCAATGATCTCCCTCGAAAATATTCTCAAAGAATTTCTTTATATGATGGGGAGGGTAATTTTACTACAAGATAGCATATGGATAGGTTTGAATATTTTGTTTATTTGGAGGAAGTGGATCATGATGATGCAAAAATGAGGTTGTTTGCATAGATTTTTTCCGAAGAAGCAAAAAGGTGGCTTAAACACTTGCCAGCACGTTCCATTCCCACTTTTGAAGCTTTTCAGACATTGTTTTTGGATAGGTGTGAGGCTAAGAACAACCCTTTACAAATACTATCTCAATATAATAATTTTAAAAAAAGGGAACTTTGATTCTATGCATGATTTTTCTAGTAGATTCATGAGGGTATACAATTCTATTTTTGTTGATATTAAGCCCTTGGTAGGTGCTACTAAACATCATTATGCAAATACTTTTGATAGTGATTTTGCATTATTATTAAGAGAAAGGAAATATGTAAGTTTGTCTGCTATGTTTAAGGATTCTTTAGAAGTAAAGGAAAGTTGATGGCCTCAGGGAAAATGAAAAATAGAGTGGAGGTAGATAGGAGAAGACAATAAAATCAACCATCCACTTGTGCCCCTTCTTCTTCAAGTGATGTCAAATTTGAAATGATGATGAAGACCATGGAGAGGTTGATGGACATGTTAGCCCTAGACTATATACCACCTAACAGAGAGAAACCTGAAAATAAAGTAAGAAATCCCAATTTTAGAAGACATCTTCCCCCTCAAAGAAACCAAAGAAACCATGAAGATCAACAAATAAGAACACCATTCCAAGAAAATTCGGTTGACGAGGAGGGAGAAGAACATCCAATGGATAACCAGATTCATCACTTTGATGATATTGATTCTGAGTGTTGGCCTCTTTCTCCTTCTTGTCTCGACCCATGGTTCAATAGAAACACGATACCAACAAGACACCATAAGAAATCATCCCAACAGAGCAATCTCAGTTGGAAACACCTACGAGGCAGGCGTAGTATCACCCGAGATATCTAGTGGGTAACTTCCAGAACCATGTTTCTGTAGTTGGCAAGGGATTATAGTCCCTTGACACATGGCCAAGGCGTTCGAAAAAGGCAACAGGATGGTGGAATCTATTATTGGGTAGCTGGGTGCAACTATATGGCGGCACACGCGTGACACGATCCTGTCCTTAATCTCAACAACTAGCACAACTTGTGCAACGCAACTGAATCCTTGTACTGACAGGCAGTGTGCAAATTATGCTTTAACTTAGGAAATTAACCATGAACTTATTCACAACATTTCAGAAATGCTTTAAACAATCATTCATTCACTGATTAATAAGATGGCACCATACATTCAACAATAACTCATCAATATACCGTAATCAAATACTTGACATTCACATAAACATTCAACATCAATCAATCATTCAACATAGGAAATAACGTGGAAACCCATCTGGGAAAAATGACCAAGGTGCTCTTCATCTAGCATGAGAAATGGGTATAGCACCTTGCAGTCTATGACCTACAGACTGTTCTTATGATATGTATTTTTGACTCAATCTTCTTGCTCTCATGCTCTCTAGTTTATTCTTCTATCTAATCCTACGGATCCGCACACAGCCTAGATCGAATCTTATACCTACTATCTATGCACTCAGCTGTAAATTACTTCTACCACTAGTAGTCTATGCACATAGCTGCAATATCTGTGGCTCAATAACCTACTACTACCAGGCTCTTTTCTGAGTCTTCTTTCCCTCTAAACCTAACTTCCTTAACAAAACTGAGTGACTTGGCGAATGAACCACCAATCAACAACCAACAATGACGAACAACAGCAAACCCTTATACAGAGCGGGTTCTTCTTATTTATAACTTCTATATGACCACTCAAGGTCGACTACATATGTTCATCAGTTACAGGTCGTAATCAGTTGTCAAAAATGGTTACAAGTTGTCATAAAATGAGACAAGGCACTATCGTCTCGACTTACATATATTCCTTCATACGTGCGTTGCCCACTAGCTTACACTAAATTTAGCAGCCACTATCTTCTTGACTTATCGCTTTTTGGTCATTACCCACCTGCACGACTGCAAGCTCGCCTTTCCTCTGTTGCACACATGTCCTATCCTTCTGTGCTGGTCCCTTTGCTTCCTTCATGACCTACTCACCTCCTCATTGCGCACACAAATTTCCTTCATTGTTTGTGTGCCTACTTCTTCTTTGTGCACCTTTCCTAGCCCCATATGCCCCCAACACTCACATGTGGCTCGTCTCGATCAACTAAGCAAAAAGGGAAGTCTCCTCAAAATTCCTTGCCACAAAACTTCATGTTTTCCCCCAAAAACTTATGTCTCTGGCGTCGTTTATACCATAGGACAAAAATTGTCCTAAAATTCCTTCACCATATGTTGCACCGTAGCAAATTCCTCTGTTACTTCTTATTCCTATGCAGCCAATTGTTCTACTCGGTCAGAACTGATATGTTCCGACAGACCTACCTCAACTGACTGTGTAATTGTTCCAAGTTTCTGCTGTAATGGTTGAATCAGACCTGTGATGTGTGTTGCTTCCAACTGGTGCACCTCAACTTCTGCTTCCCTAGACCACTATTGGTCATGAAGAGCCTATTATTCCTGCTGCAGTCATTTGATCTTAGCCATATGTCTCAGCCTAAATAGTGGCTTTGACCTTGTTAATTGCGTCTACCAGCTTATTAAGGAGGTTCCCAAATTGATCAGCTATGCTTACCTGCTCGGTCTTCAGAGCGGCGAGGATGTCCTTGGACACCGCAGCTATAGATTTGGTTAGCATGCAGATATCCTCTTCAGTCAATGTATCTATGTTATCTGTCTTGTTATCTTTCCTTTTCTTGTGCAGGGGCTCCCGTCCTTGTTGTTGCATTTTTTTTTGGGTCGGGATGTTCTCCTGACTAGGTGTGCTCTCTAAATCACTACGATCAGAGCTACCCATATCCTCATTATCATATTTTTCTTTCTCTTCTTGTGACCAATTATCCTACTCGTCGCCTCCCTCATTTCCATGGCCATTCCCTTGGTCCACTAGTGGGTCCTCTTAGTTTTTTCCTTCAGGTAGGGGCTCTACCAGTGGGTCGTGCCATTCATCTGGTCCTTCCTTGATGATTACGTCCACATCAGCATTAGTGATCATGAACCCTGCAGTGCGTGCTTGTTTCATTGGGTCCTTCTTTGGCTCCAAAACCATGTTATGCGCATCGGCCTGGAAAGTGATGAAGTCTGCATACTTGCGTACCGTCGCAGCTTGGACTCAGTGAGATCGCCTTATAATATTGTGTAGTGCCTCAGCATGCAGGAATAATTTGATGTTATTGTCCTTCTAGCGGATCTTGTCTTTCTTGTCTTCCCACAAGTTTTGGTACTTGCATCAATGCAAGGTAGTGGGACATCCACTTGTACATAATCAGGCGAATTTTCCCACAAGGTAAACAAGACCAAGATGAGCATCCACGGGTAGTGAAATTTATGGTTAGGGTCCTCCTAGGCCTGTGATGTGTCTTCAATTAGTTCATTAAGAAAGAACTACGACCAATTGAAAACCATACATTGTGTTGGTCTCATCTTGGACAACAAATTACAAGAGAGTATTGTTGCGGTGAACCGTAAACTGGTGTTGTCAATATGGCCAATCAAGAATTCCCTTTTTCCTTGCTGAAGGTTATACGCCAACTTTATCTTGGTGTTATCCCTGTTCTATCGCAAGTATGTCGTGGGTTCATAGCATTCCTTTGGAATCCCTGTGATCACCGAGATGAGATCAACGTCGACAGGGTATGGATGATTCAACCATAGGCACCCTCTATGGAAGTAGACCAGGAGCTGCTTTACATATCTATTTGTCTCAAGGTTGTGGCCAAAAAGCGGCATGAATAGTAGTTCCATCAACCCTACTTGGCTGACACCCTAAGTCCATTGCATTGGCATTAGCACCTGAGGCCCAGTCAAGATGGCTTGATTCATGGCCATGCAATCTACTATTTTTATACCTTCCTATTGTCAAGTGTCGAAGTCGTCGAAGCTTAACTTGGCAAGCTTCAGCATTATGTCGATTAGCAGAGGGACATTATCATGGATCTACGGTGCTAGTAAGACTATGGTGGGTTTCTTCGTGATCACCACTTCCTCCGCATCAGCTCTCCTTGGGAAGACATGATGCAAAAAAAAACCATCTTTGACACCATCACCCTAGTCTCTATTTGGTGGGGAGGCCTCCTCAATGGCTTCTTCCTCCAGTGCATCTTCCTCCAGCAGCGCTCTATCAGTATTGTCTCGAACAGCCTTAGCCTTTTGTTTCCTTTCCATCTCAGGTTGGGATGACTCTCCAGGTGCACTCTATCTAGCCTATCTCAGCTCTCTAAATGGTTGCATAGCCATAGCTGTAGCTAGTTGCCTCTTAAATGGGTTCTACATAGGAAGCAAACCAGGGGTTGGAATATTACCAAGGTCGGATGTAGGAGTAGGTTTCTTTCTGGTTCTCGCCATTAGGTTGAGTTCTAGTTGCTACTCTGGTTGTTGTATCTCGGTCGACTATATTTCTTCCTCGATTCGGAAACCTAATAGAACAGTTGCGTCGGACAGCTCACTATCACTCAGGATCTCTATAACCATGGGTGTCCGCTTACTAACAAAGGAATGATAGGCTTTGACTCTGTAAACGCTCGGATCTGGTTCTCTCTTGCACGCTCTATGTTTGTAAAAGAATGCTTGATGGAAAATCTTTCACTTATACTCTCCAATGCATCCTGTAGTAATTGTGCACTAGGAGGTTGATGTCTAATCAGTCACATGAGATTCTCAGCCAACGTGTCCCCTCATTAACTTGTTAAATTGAGTATTGCCATGTACTTGTCAGATCAATTATGGCAGTTATGTCAAGGAGAACTAATGGGACAAAAACGTACATCATCATTCTCCTCATATCTCGTCAAATTAATGACGCTTAGCTATCATAGCCGCCTCAATATTCATTGAATGTTCATACCTTAATTCCGGTCAGCCTGTCATTTTCACTTTTTGTAGTACTTTCCACCTTTTACTGTGCTTTTTTCTCTTTCGTGGGATTTGCACTGGTTCTAGATGTGTGACAGAAAAATTTACGTCTTCTGGCCTCTCTATTTTTTTTGTCGCACAACATGATTCTATCCAAGAATTTTATGACTGTTATAGTATGGTTTCAGGCAACTACCGTTCACCATACCCACGACATACGTACCATCTAGTTTCTTGAGCTTTTACTGCACCTGCATCAATGATGTGTGCAATCACATATGGCCCTAGCCAATGCGTCTTCAACTTGCCTAGATCTTTGAAAAATTTATTGTCACACAATGAAACAAGTCCTCCGAGTTCAACTGGTTTGACCTGGATATCGCAATAATTCCATGCTTTCTGGCACTGTTTCTCAACTATCTGATGAAACCCTACGACGAAGTGTTCCTATTCCATCTGAACGAGTTGTGTCAATCTCTGTTCAACAGCATCTCTGTCAGTCATCTCTTTCAGCGCAGCAATTATTAAACTCGATACAATGTACTCCATTGGAACAAAAGCTTCCTATCCATATACTAGTCTGAATGGTGTGTGCCCTATCAATCTCTTGCAATTTGTGGGATAGTCCCATAGCACATCTAATACTTTCTAATCCCATTCATCTCGACGTACATTGCATACCTTGGTCAGTGCATTGTCCAAAATCTTGTTGAAAGCTTCGACCATTCCATTCGCCTGAGGGTGATAGGGAGTCATTTTCTTATGTTGGATCTGGAATTCTGCACTCAGCTCATAAATCAGTTTGTTAAAAAAATGTGTTCCTTGGTCACTTATTAGTATCTTTGGACAACCAAATCTGGTTACTACATTTTCAAACAAAAACTTTGCCGCAGTCACAATGGTACAATCTTTAATAGGTGCAACTTCAGCCCATCTGGTTAAATAGTCTGCCGTAGTGATAATATAGCATGTGCCAGTCCTTTTCCCTGGTGGACTGATTGGTCCAACAAAATCAACTACCCACTTGTTGAATGCTTGAAGGGTTATCTGCGGTGCAAGTAGCATCGCATCACGGTGTGAGAGTTTTCCTATTATTTGGCAGATATCATAGCGCCTACAGAATCTTTTAGTATCCATGTGTATAGTTGGCCACCATAATCCTGCTTGCAATATCTTACACACAGTTTCTTTTCCCATGTAGTGTCCTCCTACAACACCAACATGTGCTTCACTCATAACCTAGGGTCATTCATAGTAAAAAAAATAGCGACACAATACTTCATCCACACCCAGCTTATACAGATGCCTCATAGTCAATGTATAATCAGCAGCTCTGATTCCCAAGTGTTTCTTGTGATTAGTTGACATTCCTTCAGGTGCATATCATGTGCTCAAAAATTTAATTATTGCATTAAACTCATGGTTCTGATCATCCATCATGTGGATCGCAAATATCTGCGCGTTAGGCAAATTATCTTCCAAGATGGTTGGCTCTTCAAAACTTTCTATCCTTTACAAGTGGTCTAGCCCAACATTTAGTTGACCAAGTTTTAAAATGACCTCAAAGTCAAATTCCTGAAAGAGGAGAAGCCATATGCAAATATTCCCCCCCAACACTGGCTTGCTGACTAGTATTTGAGCGTTGAATGATCAGTGTACATATAAAAATGTCCACCCAACAAATAGTGTCTGAACGTTTGAATTGCATATACCATAGTGATCCCTTCTCTTTCCATCATAGTGTAGTTCTTTTTTGCTATTGATAGTTTCCTTCTTGCAAAATCAATAGGGTGGTCTAGTGCACCGTCTCTTGGTTGTGTCAAGACTATGGCGAGTTCAACAGACGATGCATTGACATGAACATGGAACTCCTTCTTTCAGTCCAGAAATACAAGTATTGGTGCAGTGGCCATTGCTTTCTTCAATTTATCCAAGCTTTCCTAGCAAGCTATTTTCCACTGAAACTTTACGTCTTTCTATAGTAGTTTCTCCATAGGTGCAGTGATCGCTGCATATCCTCTGATGAAATTCCTATAGTAGCATGTATGTCCCAGCACTGATCTGAATTGTGTAACTGATGTAGGCGGTGGTAATTCAAGAATAATCATGATATTTTCTAGGTCGACCAAAATACCGTCATGACATACGATGTGACCCAACAACACACTAAACAGTGTGCAAAAAATACATTTCTTAGAATTGAGCGCAATCTAATACTGGCAAAAAAGGTCCAACATCATGCGCAAACTCTCAATATGGTTTCTTACTAGACCAAACACATTCCAATCATCAAAGTAGACCTCAAGAAATTTATGAATAAAATATTTAAAAGGAGAAACTACTATTCTAGAAAAAATAGCAGGTGCATTCTTGAGTCCAAAGGGAATTACCATATACTGGTAGCATCCCCATTGAATGACAAAGTTTGTTTTTTGGCGGTCCTCCTTCGCGATTTTGACTTGATGGTAGCCATAGAAGTCATCACTAAATGAATACATCTCTTGCACTCTGATGCTTTCAAGTACCTCATCTGTAAATGGTGTTGGGAATGGATCATGCAAGCATGCGTCGTTCAGCTTCCTCAGGTCGACACAGATCATTACTTCACCTATTGTTTTATTATCCTAGATCACTATAGGGATGATCCACTCTAAATCCTCCATAGGTTCAATGATTCCTGTGTCAAGAATGTAATCCAATTATTCTTTTACCTTCTCTTTATACCTTGCATTCAACCTATAGGGTCACTTCTTACTAGGTTTAGCATCTGGTCACGGGGGTATTTTCATCTCCCCTAGGCCTCCCACTATCCCCTTCATCTCTGAGAAGATGGTAGGGAATAGGTCCTGATATTCATGCAGTAAATTCATGATCTTCGTAACTATTCATTCATCCCAATAATATTCTATATTGGCAAAATTTAGGTTCTCTGGTGACCTAATGTTGACTTTCTTGATCTTCAGTGGTTTAACGAACTGGTCACTTGAAATATCACTCCCTTCTACTGTGTGAGTGCCCTCTAATTCCAGTATGTTTATGTTGGTCGGATCATCATCTGGGTCTCTGACTAGATTGTAGCAAGCCATCAATTTTGGAATAGTGGCGCTACACTTTTGAGAATTGGCCTCTTCAATGGGGATTTCAACAAATATCTTCTCCTTTATCGTTTGAAGCGCAACATCAACTATAGGGTGTTCATTGGAAAATTTGAATGTGTGTGCAAACTTCTTAGTAAGCCCTTCCCAATCCTGGGTTCCTTGCCACAATTCCATAGATACATACCACATTATAGGTGTCAGTTCCAATGTATGTATGAAATGATGAACCCACTCCTGTCACGGGTATTTTTCAAATATTGTGCGACAATGGTTAAGATGTTCAACAAGGTTTTCCAGACCTGAATACTTGTTATTTACGAGGGTGGCCTCTTCACCGAATATGAATTCCATCGATCTTCTACACTATGGACAATCTGTTATAGACTACTTGTGTGCACCCCACCATCTAGAGGGTGTAGATTTTAGCACATGATCTAGCGTAAACAAGCACTGTGATTCTATTACGAGTCCTTCAAACTTTGTTAAGAAGGTCTGAAGGTTAGGTAAGCTCTCATAGGTGGGTAGCTCTCTTAAATCATTCTCTACCCGTTGCACAGACCTTGTAACTCTTGCACACCTCCTCATAGAAACTTCATGTAGTCTATTTTTCCAATTCTCCAAAGCCTCCCCTGAGTCAGATGTGCAAGAACTAGCACTCTTCCAGCTTAGTTTTCCATCTGTTGTTGGATTGATGTAGTCTTCTTGCATGGAAATGACATTGTAGATCTGGTCAAGGTAGTCAACCTTCCCGTCATTGTAGATAGGATCAACATATCTTTGTCCCTCTAATTGATCAATGGGTGACACCATTATCTTCTCATTATCCTTGAATGAGAGGATCCTTTTCTTGAAATTTATAATGGTTTGGTTGTATATGTCCCAATATATCCCCAGCAATGTGGGATATGGATTTGTGTCATCAACAATGTTAATGACTTCAAAGTCTACAAATGTACGTAACCATTCAATTTCGACAGGGACTTGACTCAACCTACCAATAGGTAGGACCTTCACCTAATTTGCAAATCACAGAGTGGACCAGTCCAAACACGGCTTTCCCATACTTTCCCAAGTTTGTCGCGTTAAGATATTGACATCAGACCCCAGGTCTAAGATGATGTAATCCATGTCGTAGTCACCTATCTGTGTAGTCATTCTCAACTCGCACCCAATTTTGAATTTCTTTCTTACTTGGTTAACTTTATTTTTAGGCCACGGCTCTATGGGTATTTATTCTATCATTTCTTATAAATATGAAATAGCATCTTTATCTTGTATTAGGGTTAAGCAACTTGACATAAATTATTTGAGCTGACTAACCTTTTATGGGACATTCCTATAGAATATGCACTGAAATCATTTAGGAATCTCCTAGACTTCTTCTGACGTCGATGGTTCTGTTGGATCTAGAAACTCTGGTGGTACATCCAAGAAAACTTCCTTTTGTTTCTAGGCATCGAATGTCACTTTCTTATGTGTTGCAGGTCATACCTACAGATTCATTTGTTCTTGTAGTTTATCATGATCAGCTCTGGTCGTAGCACCTCCTCCTGTTACGATGGAAACATTCATATCTCATGATTCAGTTGTAATCATCTGAACATTCATGTTGGGCTTTGGGATTGGGTTCTACGTAGGGTTAGGCCCTGCAATAATCCTTGCTTTACATTTCACGATCAACTAAGGACATTGCTCCGCATTATGGTCCTGTCCCTTATAGTATGAACATGTATTTGTAGGTTCCAGGAAATATTTGGCATAGTGACCTGGATGCCCACAGTTATAGCATGTAACCTAACCTCTCCCTCTACCATATCCTCCTCCTCCTCGGCCTCTGAAGTTTCCACCACCCTTTCCTTGCGGGTGTGGTTGTTGTGGTAGGTACTGATTCTGTTGGTAGTGATTTTGTTGCGCATATGGCTATTGAGGCACGTACTGAGGTTGATAGTGGTTTTGATACCAATTGGGTGAGAACTATGTAGGCTTATATGATGCTTGCATCAATTCAGCCTGAACATGCCCCTCATTTTTCATCAAGTAGGTGTTGACAAACTTCTCCTTCAGGAGCTGGTATGCCCTGCAATTTTTCTCTTCATGGCCTACTGAATTACAAAATTTATAGAAGAGGTCTATTAGGGTACTTATAACCTTTTGAAAATATAAACACTCCTCATCACGATGCCCTCTGGATTGGCATATGTGACACCACGGTATCCCTTGGCCATTTAATGGTTTCATTGCACCCAACGTTATATAATTCATGAAGGTCATACAATTATCCTTGGTGTGTCCATCTTTTATGAATTTTGTGGACCATAAATCTTCTTATGCTTCCTTCCCCTTCTTAATGTCCTACAGCTATATCATCAGATTAGCCAGCTATGACTGAATCTGCACCATTCCTGTAGCACCGTCTCTAATTGGCAAGGCCTCTAATTTCATTTCTAATTCTAGCACTCTTGTCTATGATATAATATTTTGTTGCATCAACGACCCTCATATGTGTGGTAATAATGCAGCAATAAACCACTCTTTATGTTGTACATCCAACATTTGAAAACTTTCTTTTGCCATCAAAGTTTTAAGCCATTGAGCAAAGTCTCATACAGTATCATCTAATGATTTCTTTATCTCCTTGATCTCGGTGATACACTGTTGAATTTTCATATGCTAAGCTAGATCATTATTATTTCATTTCAATTTCATAACAAAAGCATATAAACAAGATCACTAAAAGATAGACAAGCACAACCATACAAGAAGAACACAAAGATTTATCCTGGGAAAACCCTAAAGGGAAAAACCCAGCAAAAGCTTCCTCAATATATATGCCCCAAAAGATAAAAGATAAAACCAAAAAAGGAGATAAAATCCTGATCCTCCTCCTTCTCTAGCTACTTCTCTCTTCTCCACTAATGCACTACACAAGTGAGAGTGTGTGTCTCAAATGAGGAGCGCCACACCTCTATTTATATTCATCCGTTCACTTTAATAATTAAATCCGACATGTAGGCTCGAGTTAATCATGTAGGCTCGAGTTACACATGTAGGCTCAAGTAACCACATTGGGGTGCTAATGACCCACCTTTACAATTAGAGGGGCCTACCTCATAACTCTTATTAGTTCTTCCGATTAGAAGCATCAGGGTACAAAATAATACAAGTGGTTCTCCCAATAGGACGATCGGGGACCACAAAAGATACATATAGAATATTCTTTGAAGTTAGAATATTTCAACACTCCCCCTTAACGAGAAGGGTATTCTACAACAACATCAACAACAACAATAGTAGAAGAGAGATAGAGGACATCATCAACATCATCAAGGTAACACATCTATAAATCATTGGAATCTTTCCAAACTCATGTAATATTAATCTTCAAACTTCAGTCTTCAGTAATACCAGCACTTTGACTATTTTGATCAGCAACAACTTCTTCAGCATTTTGACTTTTTGAACAGCATCATCATCATCATCATATTCTGATCTTTCGATCAGAAATATCAGCAATATCATCATCAGCACTTTGACCTTTTGAACAGCAACATCATCATCATCATATTCTGATCTTACGATCAAAAACATCATCATCAACACTTCGACCTTTCGATCAGCAACAACATCTTCAATACTTTGACCTTTTGATCAGTAGCAACATCTTCAGCACTTTGACCTTTCAATCAGCAACAACTTCAGCACATTGACCTTTCGATCAGAAACAACATCTTCAATACTTTGACCTTTCGATCAGCAGGAACATCATCATTAAAGCATCATCATATTCTGATCTTTCGATCAAAAACATCATCATCATCACACTCTGATCTTTTGATCAGAAACATCATCATCACACTCTGATCTTTTGATCAAAAACATCATCATCATCATACTCTAATCTTTCGATCAGAAACATCATCATCATCATCATCATACTCTGATCTTTCGATTAGAAACATCATCATCATCATCATCATCATCACACTCTGATCTTTCGATCAGAAACATCATCATCATCATACTCTGATCTTTCGATCGGAAACATCATCATCATCATACTCTAATCTTTCGATCAGAAATATCATCATCATCATACTCTGATCGTTCAATCAAGAACATCATCATCATCATACTTTGATCTTTCGATCAGAAACATCATCATCATCACATTATGATCTTTATATCAGAAACATCATCATCATCATACTCTAATCTTTCGATCAGGACCATCATCATCATCAGCAACAATCTGTAAAATACAAAGAAGTATTTGGATCTCTTTTGGACTTAAAGTCCAGGGATGATGCAATCCTACCAAATTCTTGACAATCGAAGTTACCAGATCCATTCTGAACCGAATTTCAAGGATGATACAATCCTACCACCTTCTCGATGACCGAAATTCACCGGATCCGTTCTGAACCGAAATTCAAGGATGATACAATCCTGCCACCTTCTCGATGACCAAATTTCACCGTATCCATTCTGAACCGAAGTTCACTGGATTTGTTCTGAACCGAAGTTCAAGAATGATACAATCCAGCCACCTTCTTGATGATCGAAGTTCACCGGATCCGTTATGAACCGAAGTTCAAGGATGATACAGTCCTGCCACGTTCTTGATGACTGAACTTCACTGGATTCGTTCTGAACTCAATTTCAAGGATGATACAATCCTACCACCTTCTCGATCACCAAAGTTCACTGGATCCATTATTAATCGAAGTTCAAGGAAGATACAATCCTTCCACATTCTCGATGACCAAAGTTCACCAGATCTGTTCTGAACCGAAGTTCAAGGATGATACAATCCTACCACATTCTCGATGACCGAGGTCACTGGATCACTTCTGGACATATGTCCCAGGATGATACAATCCCTCTTCATTCTCGAGGACTGAGTTCTCCGGAACTCTTTAGGGAAAGTACCCAGGGATGATACAATCCCACTACATTCTCAAAGACCGAAGTCACGAGATCCATTATGGACATATGTCTCAGGATGATACAATCCCTCTTCATTCTCGAGGACCAAGGTCACCAAATCACTTTAGAGAAAATGCGTAGGGATGATACAATCCCACTGCAACACCACTACTCCCCTTTTCAAGGAAGGCCTTTCCAAACAACACCAAGCTTGTCTCAAAAGTGTTTGAACTTTAACCAAGATAGAGGCTTTGTCAACACATCATCATCTAAATCATCATCATCTACATCTTCAGTATGTGGATACTAAAATATCACCCTCTGTATCTCCAATATGTGAATACTAAAAGCATCGTCATCTATATCTTCAGTATAGAAATACTGAAAGCATCATCACCTCTATATTCAGTATAGAAGTACAAAATCACCATCATCTGAATCTATAGTATGCAAATACTGAAACATCATCTATATCTTCAGTATGGGAATATTGAAATCATCATCATCTATATCTTCAGTATGGGAATGCTGAAACATCATCATCTCTATATTAAGTATAGAAATATTGAACCACCATCATATGTATCTCACATGTATCTACAGTATGTAAATACTGAAACATCATCATCTACATCTTATCTTGTATGTAGAAATACTGTATTTCTATGTGTTACGATGGAACACAGGGTTCTCTATCATCACAACTCTAGTTATCACATAGAATCATTGTAGTATCCATATTCAGGTCAAAGGGACCTGATATTAGCTTTCGAAGCCATATGGCTTCACAACTTAGCAGAGCAATCTACTATGTATTCTGCTTCAACCTTGCTAAGAGAAACACTGGACTATTTCCTGCTAAACCATGAACTCATAACAGAACACAAACAAAAGCATGTACCTGATGTGCTTTTCATGTCTGAGATACTTCCACCCCATTCTGCATCTGTATAGCCATACAATCTGCAGTCATGGCTTCCATCATAGTATAGACCAAATTCTATAGTCCCTTTCAGATATCTCATCACATGTTTTGCAGCTATTTGGTGAACGCGTCTAGGTTGAACTAGATACTGACTCAAGTTGTTCACAACAAAACAAATGTCTGGTCATTTAACGACCCAAAAATATGTCTGTATTGAGTCACATCCACTAACTCTTATGATTCATCAGCTAATAACTTCAAGTTGGAATCCATGGGTGTGGACATCGCTTTGTATTCCAACATATCGAATCTTTTCAATATCTCTACTGCATACTTTCCCTAGTTGAGAAAGATTCCTTCTGAATTTTTCCATACTTCGAGACCATGGAAATAATGCATTAACCAACGGTCTTTCATCTAAAATTCTTTAGTGATCTTCTTCTTGCATTCTACAATTTGTTTCTCATTCCCTGTTAGAAATAGATTATCCACATACAGTAATAGTATGACATGTTCATCTTCTACAACCTTGAGATAAAGGTTAGGATCAACTTTACTCTTGGTAAATCCCATGCTCAACAGGAAACTATCTATCCTTTCATACCAAGCTCGAGGAGCTTATTTAAGGCAATACAAGGCCTTCTTCAACTTCCATACGTGAGTATGTCTATCTTCAACTTCAAATCCTTGTGGATGCTCTATGTATACTTCTTCTTTGATCACACCATTCAGAAAAGCTGCTTTCACATCCATCTGGTGTAAGTCCCACTTCATCATGGATTGCAAGTGCCATGATAGCTCTAATCGAAGTATACCATGCTACTGGGGCAAATGACTCTTCATAATTAGTTCCCTCTTTCTTATAGAAACCACATCTGTGACATAATTTATCTTCTATCTGTGACATAATTTATCTTGCTAATCCATTTGGAAGATACCACATCTTTGCTTTCTGGTTTGAGTACTATATCCCAAACATCACTCTAGTATTCTTTCTTCATAACATATTCCATGAGTTCATCTTGTCAGGTTATCAACATATCCTAGTCTTCTGCATTCAACCTTGAAGGTTGGAACCCACTTTACTCTTGGTAAAGTCTCGATGCATTAGGAAGTTGTCCATCATGTCGCACCATGTCGAACTTAGATATCTTCTGTAGTCACTCCCCCTAAAGTGGAGTATCATCTTTCCTCTTCATTCTGTACAGATGGTTCTATGCTTGATATATACTTGTCAATAGAGTATGTCATGTCATAGTCTATTCTTTCTGAGGCAAATCATGAACCTTGCTTTGTACACTTGTTCTTGTAGATCCATATGGAAGATACTACGTACTTCCCTTTATGTCTCGAAGCCATTTCGAATACATCATTCCTCATGATCAATTGTTAATCTTTGATCATAGCTTCTTTCATAGCCATGGTGGTCTTCATCCTTTGAGGTGGATCTACTGCTCTTTGAAGCTCTTTCCTTCATCATGATGTCTTTAACCCTAGGAGCTTCAGATTCATGTTTATTGAATTGTAATCACTTATTCTTCGGAACAAGCCTCATCCTTCTTTTCTTGTAAGTGGTTGTATATTGACCTTTACTAAAACTCAAATGCACCAGTTGCATGGTTAGAACTATTTCATAAAACATATGCATAACGACAAATTCTTATGCATCATGCAACTATTTAGCCAACACAACATTCATCCATATCTCACGACTATCATTAATGCAACCAGTCTATCATGCATAACACATCAACTGAATATAATCAAATGTATAACAAAACAATATCACAAAATGACAATTGAATACTTATCTTTTATTCATTTCGTGGGTAGACTCCTTCTTGATCCTTCTACTTCATCATCTTCTTCATTCATGACATCATCATTTCTTATCCAAATGATAAGATGGATAAGAGGTTCTTCAAGAATTGAGTTCTTCATATTCCTCATCGCTTGAGGAATATTCTTTGAATGGTGAGAGATTGATCTTCAATTGCTCCCATATTCTTCTTCTTATGAGTCGAGCTTCTTCTTCTTCCCAAGGTCAGCTGAAAGTAATCACTTCCTTCTGGCACACATTCCTCGCATGAATGAATCCCATGATCCTGGGAGGCCATTATCACCACTTCCACATTCTTCACTTCTTATTTTACCCCTTCAATTTATTTCTTAAGGTCATCTTCTGATGTATGATATTTCCTTCAAATATCTTGGTGAAGGAATCAAACATATCTTTTGGTGTCTTTAGGAAAGACACTTGTGGTACAAGTTGATCCATGACTGAATCAACAATGACCTTCTTGGCCTTAACCAAGTTCTTTTGGTGTAAGGTTTTGAGCCTCATATCCCTCTATAAATGGAACCTCTCTACTCATGTAGGTGTCCAATTCATTTTATTCAGAGAGATAAAATAATTCCATACTTAGAATTTGTCAACTTCACCAAGCTTATCAACAAGCTGATGAGAACCTCAAATGGAAATAGCAAAATATTAGATCTTACCAATTTGAGGTGTCCGTCCTAATTCTGAAGCTGGCCGATCTAGGGTTTGTCAAAGAAACCCTAACATATATGATTGGATATAAATATATATCTCTTCAAGCTGAGCTGTCCAATGTACTCCTTTTCTGAAAAATATCGAGGGAAGCTCCCGAAACAGGAAGCCCTAGTTTTCCAATTTCTCCTACAGAAATTCCTGATAATGTTTTTGCACTATCTCCAAAATTGCTATTTATCTATGTCTGAAACTTTGTACTGAGTTACCCTCACATGTACCTATCCTAAAACCATAGGTTTCATCAGAATTGGTTTCACCAATCAGTACTTATGATCATTTTCCCAAGGTGACCTGTTTCAGGACTGTTCCAAACAGCAAAGTTGTACGGACTGCCACGTGTCACTGTTTCATCTTCTGAGTCTGAAAATTAGAAAAAATAAATTAAATTCCATGCCCATTCTATAAAATCTTCCAAATTTTAATTTGGACCTTTGTAGCCCAAAATATATCAATTATCCCCAAGTGTCTTGTTTAGGGATGAGTCCTGGAAGAGGATGGAACCCTAACGTGGAGGGATCATATCTCCCAGAATATGGAGAATATAAGGATGAATATTGGATACAGTGTACATCATGATTTTTTATTTGACCTATACAATTTTCAGCTCCTAATTGTTTTTCAATCCTAAGATATAGCGAATGTACCAAAACGTATCAGTTTTAGTATTTAGGGTTTTTCCAGCTCGGGGTCAAACTAGGGTTTGACTTTCCTAGAGTTTCAGCCAACCAAAAATATTGATCCAGGTCTCTAAAAGTCGATTTTAATGAGGATATGAATCCTATTCCAGGCTCACTCAAAATTTCTTCTTCTTTAGAAAGCCCTAATTTCTCGCACCGAAAACTGAAAATGCTCGGAATCGAATTCCGCTTTGACAGAACGATGCGCCCTTCAATGGAGAGTCAACCTAGCCTTCTTTTTCTGATCAATTGTGGTGAGAAACCCAAAAATTAAGAAGCCCTAGCTTCTATAGCTGCACAATGTCTTCTTTCAGGGTGGCTCTGATACCATGTTGAACTTTCATATGCTAATCTAGATCATTAGTATTTCATTTCAATTTCATAACAAAAGCATATAAATAGGATCACTAAAATATAGACAAGCACAACCATACAAGAAGAACACAAATATTTATCTTGGGAAAACCCTAAAAGGAAAAACCCAGCAAAAGCTTCCTCAATATAGATTCCCCAAAAGATAAAAGATAAAACCAAAAAGGAGATCAAAGCCTGATCCTCCTCCTTCTCCAGCTACTTCTCTCTTCTCCACTAATGCGCTACACAAGTGAGAGTGTGTGTCTCAAATGAGGAGCACCACACCTCTATTTATATTCATCTGTTCACTTTAATAATTAAATCCGACATGTAGGCTCGAGTTAATCATGTAGGCTCGAGTTACACATGTAGGCTCAAGTAACCACACTGGGGTGCTAATAACCCACCTTTACAATTAGAGGGGACTACCTCATGACTCTTATTAGTTCTTCTGATTAGAAGCATTGGGGTAAAAATTAATACAATTGGTTCTCCCGGTAGGACCATAGGGGACCACAAAAGATACATATAGAATATTCTTCAAAGATACAATATTTCAACATACACTACAACTCAGACTTAGGTTTTCTAAACTGAGAGATCAATGTGGCTCAGATCTGATCAAGATTATTATGTGGTGTCCTGGTCAGTGCGGCACTAAACTTAATAAACCAATATAGTGCACAACCCCTCAGAGTCGTAATCATCTACGCCTTTCTTATGTCCGCATTATGGAATAAATGAACCATCCAAACATCTTCACAGAGGAACCAATGCTGCTCTGGATCTTCTATTCCATTCCCATTGAATGTGGGTAACCGAATATCTTCCCCATCCCTTGAGTTGGATTCTGGGTTCTCTGCTAAGGGATTCAAAGGGGGTGAACCCTCTTACGCGCTATTCATAGTAATAGTACTATCAGTATTAGCATTCCTTTACAGGGATGAGACTCTAGATCTTGCCTATGGTGATACTCCTAGTGTGATGTAGTTGCGTCCTGACCTTAGTGTCTCCATAGACCTTCAAACTCCTCTGTTTTTTCCAATATTGGGCTATATTCCTCCTCTTCATCACAATACCCTTCGTCTTCCTGTGACCAAAGTTTGTGTTCACTCTCCTCGAACAGAATAGGATTCCTTTTCCCTCTTTTGGTATTTCTTTGTTTCCCTGATCTGAATGTTCTTCCACTCCTTAGGAATCAAAATTCTAGTTCAGGTTCTGTACTCCCTAGGAACATATCAAATCAACATTTTCCATTTTCTTGATAGGATATCTATGACATAGCCTTCTTCTTGGGTATGCAACTCAACTACTCAACTGCAAGATACCCTTCTAATAGACGAGCATATTGATCAATGTAATAATAGATAACAAATATCTTCTTCAAGGTCCTTGGCAAAAATTTATTTCAACCTCACGATATGAGGTTATAGCTAGCCTCTACTACAAACTCAGTAATGTATCCTTGCAAAATAATGTCAACCCAAAAATAAATAGCTTTAGATATGGTGTTATTTACACTGGTTACTTCACAAACCAACTGATCATTCCACTCAATTGCTTCTCTTCTCTAGAAATATGTCTGCCTTGTGGAAAATATTGGCAACCACTTGTGTAGTATAATGGGGAACTCTGCAAAGAAGATCTCATCGATATCAGAATATATATGTGTGTCCACCCAGTTTTCTACACTCAGCTGAGATCATGTGCTCTCTTCTTGCACGAACACTAGCGTCTTGGACTCTAGCCAGTCCTCTATTTCATTCTTTGTTGGATGCCACAACATTTCCCTTGACTCAAATGGTTAACATTCCCGGTAACATAACCATTTGTTGGCCTCTTTATCCTTCTTGTCTCGACCCATGGTTCAACAACAACACAATACCAACAAGACACCACAAGATATTGACCCAATAGAGCAAGCTCAGTCAGAAATACCTGCGAGGTAGGTGTAGTGTCACCCGATATATTCTACCACTAGCGTTATCCTGGGAAAACCCTAAAGGGAAAAACCCAGCAAAATCTTCCTAAATATAGATGCCCCAAAAGATAAAAGATAAAACCAAAAAGGAGATTAAAGCCTAATCCTCCTCCTTCTCCAGCTACTTCTCTCTTCTCCACTAATGCGCTATACAAGTGAGAGTGTGTGTCTCAAATGAGGAGTTCCACACCTCTATTTATATTCATCCATTCACTTTAATAATTAAATTCGACATGTAGGCTCGATTTAATCATGTAGGCTCGAGTTACACATGTAGACTCAAGTAACCACACTAGGGTGCTAATGACCCACCTTTACAGTTAGAGGGGCCTACCTCATGACTCGTATTAGTTATTCTGATTAGAAGCATCGGGGTACAAAGTAATACAAGTGGTTCTCCCGGTAGGACCATCGAGGACCACAAAAGATACATATAGAATATTCTTTGAAGTTACAATATTTCAACACTCCCCCTTAATGAGAAGGGTATTCTACAATAACATCAACAACAACAATAGTAGGAGAGAGATAAAGGACATCATCAACATCATCAGGGTAACACATCTATAAATCATTGGAAGCTTTTCAACATCATGTAGTCTTCATCTTCAAACTTCAATATTTAGTAACAACAACACTTTAACTGTTTTGATCAGCAACAACTTCTTCAGCATTTTGAATTTTCGAATAGCATCATCATATTCTGATCTTACAATCAGCAACATCATCATCAACACTTTGACCTTTTGATCACAAACAACATCTTCAATACTTTGACCTTTCGATCAGCAACAACATCTTCAGCACTTTGACCTTTCGATCAGCAACAAATTCAGCACTTTGACCTTTCAATCAGCAACAACATCTTTAGCACTTTGACCTTTCGATCAGCAGCAACATCATCATCAAACTATGATCTTTTGATTAGAAACATCATCATCATCACACTCTGATCTTTCGATCAGAAACATCATCATCAAAACATCATCATCATCACACTCTGATCTTTCGATCAGAAACATCATCATCATCACACTCAGATCTTTCGATCAGAAACATCATCATCATCATACTCTGATATTTCGATCAAAAACATCATCATCATCATCATCATACTCTGATCTTTCAGTCAGAAACATCATCATCATCATCATCATGACACTATGATCTTTCGATCAGAAGCATCATCATCATCATACTCTGATCTTTCGATCAGAAACATCATCATCATCATACTCTAATATTTTGATCAGAAATATCATCACCATCATACTCTGATCTTTCGATTAGGAACATCATCATCATCATACTTTGATATTTCGATCAAGAACATCATCATCATCACATTCTGATCTTTCAATCAGAAACATCATCATCATCATACTCTGATCTTTCAATTAGGACCATCATCATCATCAGCAACAATCTGCAAAAGACAAAGAATTCTTTGGATCTCTTTTAGAATTAAAGTCCAGGGATGATGCAATCCTACCACATTCTCGACAACCAAAGTTACCGGATCCGTTCTGAACCAAAGTTCAAGGATGATACAATCTTGCCACCTTCTCGATGACTGAAGTTCACCGGATCCATTCTGAACCGATGTTCAAGGATGATACAATCCTAACACCTTCTCGATGATCTAAGTTCACCGGATCCATTCTGAACTGAAGTTCAAGGATGATACAATCCTTCCACCTTCTCGATGACCAAAGTTCACTGGATCCATTCTAAACCGAAGTTCAAGGATGATACAATCCTGCCACCTTCTCGATGACCGAATTTCACTGGATCCATTCTGAACTGAAGTGTAAGGATGATACAATCCTGCCACCTTCTTGATGACCGAAGTTCACCATATCCGTTCTGAACCAAAGTTCAAGGATGATACAATCCTGCCACCTTCTCGATTACCGAAGTTCACCGGATCCGTTCTGAACTGAAGTTCAAGGATGATACAATCCTGCCACCTTCTTGATGACCGAAGTTCACCGGATCCATTCTGAACCAAAGTTCAAGGATGATACAATATTTCCACCTTCTCGATGACTGAATTTCACCGAATCTGTTCTAAACCGAAGTTCAAGGATGATACAATCCTGCCACCTTCTCAATGATTGAAGTTCACCGAATCCGTTCTGAACCAAAGTTCAAGGATGATACAATCCTGCCACATTCTCGATGACTAAAGTTCATTGGATCCATTTTGAACTGAAGTTCAAGGATGATACAATCTTGCCACATTCTCAATGATCAAGGTCACCATGTCACTTCTAGACATATGTCCCCAGATGATACAATCCCTCTTCACTCTCGAGGGCCGAGGTCCTCAGATCTCTTTAGGGAAAGTTCCCAAAGATGACACAATCCCACTACATTCTTGAGGACCAAAGTCACTGGATCCAGTATGGACATATGTCCTGGGATGATAAAATCCCTCTACATTCTCGAGGACCGAGGTCACCAGATCACTTTAAAGCAAATGCCCAGGGATGATACAATCCCACTACAACACCACTACTCCCCCTTTCGTGGAAGGTCTTTCTGAACAACACCAAGCTTGTCTCGAAAGTGTTTGAACTTTACTCGAGATAGAGGCTTTGTCAACACATCATCATCTACATCTTCAATGTGTGGATACTGAACTATCACTATCTGTATCTCCAGTATGTGAATACTAAAAGCATCATCATCTATATCTTCAGTATAGAAATACTGAAAGAATCATCACCTCTATATTCACTATAGAAGTACAGAATCACCATCATCTGAATCTACAGTATGTAAATACTGAAACATCATCATCTGCATCTTATCTCGTATGTAGAAATATCGGATTTCTATGTGTTATGATGGAACATGGGTTTCTCTATCATCACAACTCTAGTTATCACATATAATCATTGTAGTATCCATATTCAGGTTAAAGGGACCTGATATCACCTTCCGAAGCCATATGGCTTCACAACTTAGCTGAGCAATCTGCTATGTATTTTGCTTAAGCCATGCTAAGAGAAACACTGGACTATTTCCTGCTAAACCATGAACTCATAACAGACCACAAACAAAAGAATATACCTAATGTGATTTTCCTGTTTGAGATACTTACAGCCCAATCTGCATCTGTATAGCCATACAATCTGTAGTCATGGTTTCCATCATAGTATAGACCAAAGTCTATAGTCCCTTTCAGATATCTCATCACATGTTTTGCAGCTATCTGGTGAACACGTCTAGGTTGAACTAGATACTAACTCAAGATGTTCATAGAAAAACAAATGTCTAGTCATTTAATGACCCAATAATATGTTTGTATTGAGTCACATCCACTAACTCTTATGAGTCATCAGCTAATAACTTCAAGTTGGAATCCATGGGTGTGGACATGGCTTTGTATTCCAACATATCGAATCTTTTCAATATCTCTACTGCATACTTTCCCTAGTCGAGAAATATTCCTTCTGAATTTTTCCATACTTCCAGACCATGGAAATAATGCGTTAACCCAAGGTATTTCATCTAAAATTCTTCAGCGAGCTTATTCTTGCATTCTACAATATGTTTTTCATTCCCTGTCAGGAATAGATTATCCACATACAATAATAGTATGACATGTTCATCTTCTACAACCTTGAGACAACGGTTAGGATCAGCTTTACTCTTGGTAAAGCCCAAGCTCAACAGGAAACTATCTATCCTTTTATACCAAGCTCGAGGATCTTGTTTAAGGACATACAAGGCCTTCTTCAACTTGCATACGTGAGTATGTCTATCTTCAACCTCAAATCCTTGTGGCTGTTCTATGTATACTTCTTCTTTGATCACAACATTCAGAAAAGCTGTTTTCACATCCATCTGGTGTATGTCCCACTTCATCATGGATTGCAAGTGCCATGATAGCTCTAATTGAAGTATACCATGCTACTTGGGAAAATGACTCTTCATAATTAGTTCCCTCTTTTTGATAGAAACCTCTAGCCACAAGTCTTTCCTTACTTCTATCTACGAAATATTTTATCTTGCAAATCCATTTGGAAGATACCACATCTTTGGTTTCTGGTTTGAGTACTATATCCCAAACATTATTCTATTATTCTTTCATCATAACATCTTCCATGAGTTTGTCTTGTCAGGTCATCACCATATCCTAGTATTCTACATTCAACCTTGAAGGTTGGAACCCACTTTACTCTTGGTAAAGTCTCGATCCATCAGGAAATTGTCCATCATGTCGCACCATGTCGAGCTCAGATATCTTATGTAGTCACTCCCCCTGAAGTGGAGTATGATCTTTCTTCTTCATTCTGTACAGATGATTCTATGCTTGATATATAATTTTCAATAGAGTATGTCTTGTCATAGTCTATTCGTTCTGAGGCAAATCACGAACCTTGATTTGTACACTTGTTCTGGTAGATCCATATGGAAGATACTATGTACTTCCCTTTATGTCTTGAAACCATATCGAATACATCATTCCTCATGATCAATTTTTACTCTTTGATCATAGCTTCTTTCATATCCATGGTGGTCTTCATCCTTTGAGGTGGATCTACCGCTCTCTGAATCTCTTTCCTTTGTCATGATGTCTCTAACCCTGGGAGCTTCAGATTCATGTTTATTGAATTGTCATCACTTCTTCTTCGGAACAAGTCTCATCCTTCTTTTCTTGTAAGCGGTTGTATAGTGACCTTTCCTACAACTCAAATGCACCAGTTGCATGGTTAGAACTATTTCATAAAACATATGCATAACCACAAATTCTTATGCATCATGCAACTGTTTAGCCAACAAAACATTCATCCATATCTCACTACTATCATTAATGCAACCAGTCTATCATGCATAACACATCAACTGAATATAATCAAATGTATAACAAAACAATATCATGAAATGACAATTGAATACTTATCTTTTATTCGTTTTGTGGGTAGACCCCTTCTTGATCCTTCTAGTTCATCATCTTCTTCATTCATGACATCATCATTTCTTATCCAAATGATAAGATGGATAAGAGGTCATTCAAGAGTTGAGTTCTTCATATTCCTCATTGCTTGAGGGATCTTCTTTGAATGGTGAGAGCTTGATCTTCAATTTCTCCCATATTATTCTTCTTATGAGTCGATCTTCTTCTTCTTCCCAAGGTCAGCTGAAAGTAATCACTTCCTTCTGGCACAGATTCCTCGCATGAATGAATCCCATGATCCTAGGAGGCCATTATCACCACTTCTGCATTCTTCACTTCTTCTTTTACCTCTTCAATTTATTTCTTAAGGTCATATTCTGATGTATGTTATTTCCTTCAAATAGCTTGGTGAAGGAATCAAACATCTCTTTTGTTGTCTTTAGGGAAGACACTTGTGGTACAAGTTGATCCATGACTAAATCAACAATGATATTCTTGGCCTTGACCAAGTTCTATTGGTGTAAGGTTTTGAGCCTCATCTCCCTCTCGAACTAGAACCTCTCTACTCATGTAGGTGTCCAAGTCATTTTCGTCAGAGAGATAAAATACTTCCATACTTGGAAGTTGTCAAATTCACCAAGCTTATCAACAAGCTGATGAGAACCTCAAATGGAAATAGCAAAAGATTAGATCTTACCGATTTGAGGTGTCCATCCTGGTTCTGGAGTTGGTTGATCTAGGGTTTGTCAAAGAAACCCTAATTTTCAAAACTTGGAATATTTCATATCTAATTGGATAGAAATATAGATCTCTTCAATCTGAGCTATCCAATTTATTGCTTCTCTGAAAACTGTGGAGGGAAGGTCCTGAAACAGGAAGCCCTAGTTTTCCAATTTCTCCTCCAGAAATTCCTGATACTGTTTCTGCTCTATCTCTGAAATTACTGCTCCCTTGTGTCTAAAACTTCATACGGAGGTACCCGCAAATGTCCCTGTTCTAGAACCATAGGTTTCATCAGAATTGGTTTCACCAATTAGTACTGATGATCATTTTCCCAAGGTGACCTGTTTCAAGACTGTTCAGAACAGCGAAGTTGTACAGACTGCCACGTGTCACTATTTCATCTTCTGAATCTGAAACTCAGACCAAATAAATTAAATTTTTCTCCCATTCTATAACATCTTCCAAAATTTCATTTGGAACTTTGTAGCCCAAGATATAGCAATTATCCCCAAGTGTCATGTTTAGGGATGAATCCTAGAAGAGGCTGGAATGCTAACGTGGAGGGATCATATCTCCCAGAATATGGCGAATATGAGGCTAAATTTGTGACACAGTGTACATCATTGTTTTTTATTCGACCTATGAAACTTTCAGTGCTTTATCGTTTTCCAATCCCAAGATATAGTGAATGTACCAACACATATCAGTTTTAGTATTTAGGGTTTTTCCAGCTCGGGGTCAAACTAGGGTTTGACTTTCGCGGAGTTTCTCCCAACCAAAAATATTGATCCAGGTCTATAAATTTATATTTTGATGAGGATATCAATCTTATTCCAAGCTCACTCAAAAATTCTTCTTCTGTAGAAAGCCCCAATTTCTCGCACCGAAAACTGAAAATGCTTGGAATCAAATTCTGCTTCGACAGAAAGATTTGCCCTTCAATGGAGAGTCAACCTAGCCTTTCTTTGCTGATCGAGTGTGGAGAGAGACCCAAAAAGTAAGAAGCCCTATATTTTGTAGCTGCATGATGTCTTCTTTCAGGGTGGCTCTGATACCATGGTTAATTTTCATATGCTAAGCTAGATCATTAGTATTTCATTTCAATTTCATAACAAAAGCATATAAATAGGATCACTGAAAGATAGACAAGCACAACCATACAAGAAGAACACAAATATTTATCCTGGGAAAACCCTAAAGGGAAAAACCTAGCAAACGCTTCCTCAATATAGATGCCCCAAAAGATAAAAGAAGAAACCAAAAAGGAGATCAAAGCCTGATCCTCCTCCTTCTCCAGCTACTTCTCTCTTCTCCACTAATGCACTACACAAGTGAGAGTGTGTGTCTCAAATGTGGAGCGCCACACCTCTAGTTATATTCATCCATTCACTTTAAAAATTAAATCTGACATGTAGGCTTGAGTTAATCATGTAGGCTTGAGTTACACATGTAGGCTCAAGTAACCAGACTAGGGTGCTAATGACCCACCTTTACAATTAGATGGGACTACCTCATGACTCTTATTAGTTCTTTCGATTAGAATCATTGGGGTACAAAGTAATACAAGTGGTTTTCCCAATAGGACCATTGGGGACCACAAAAGATACATATAGAATATTCTTCAAAGTTACAATATTTCAACATACACTGCGACTCAGACTTAGGTTTTCTAAACTGAGAGATCATTGCCGCTCGGATCCGATCAAGAGTATTCTGCAGTGTCCTGGTTGGTGCAGCACAGAACTTCATAAAACTATCTAGCACACAACCCCTTAGAGTTGTAATCCTCTGCACCTTTCTTATGTCCACATTATGGAATAAACGAACCATGCAAACATCTTCACAGAGGAACCAATGCTGCTCTGGATCTTATGTTCCATTACCATTGAATGTGGGTAACCAAATATCTTCCCCGTCCATTGAGTTGGGGTCTTGGTTCTCTGCTAAGGGATTCAAAGGGGGTGAACCCTCTTGTGTGCTATTCATAGTACTAGTACTATCAGTATTAGTAGTCCTTTCCAGGGATGAGACTCTAGATCTTACCTATGGTGATACTCCTGGTGTGATGTAGTTGTGTCCTGACCTTGGTGTCTCCACAGACCTTCAAACTCCTATGCTCCTTCCAATATTGGGCTATAGTCCTCCTCTTCATCGCAATACCCTTCATCTTCCTATGACCAAAGTTCATGTTCACTCTCCTCGAATAGACTAGGATTCCTCTGCCCTCTTTCGGTCTTTCTTCGTTTCCCTGATCTGAATCTTCTTCCACTCCTTAGGAATCCAACTTCTAGTTCAGGTTCTATACTCCCTGGGAACATCTCAAATCAACATTTCCCATTTTCTTGACAAGACATCTGCGACATAGCCTTCTTCCTGGGTATGCGACTCAACTACTCAACTGCAAGATACCCTTCTAACAGACGAGCATCTTGATCAATGTAATTATAGATAACAAATATCTTCTTTGGGGTCCTTGGAAAAAATTTCTTTCAGCCTCACTATATGAGGTTATAGCCTCTACTGCAAACTCAGTAATGTATCCTTGCAAAATAATGTCAACCCAAAAATAAATAGCTCTAAAGATGGTGTTACTTACACTGGTTACTTCACGAACCAACTGATCACGCAATTGCTTCTCTTCTCTGGAAATTTGTTTTCCTTGTGGAAAACCTTGACAACCAATCGTGTAGTAGAACGGGGAAAGCTACAAAGAAGATCTCGTTGATATCAAAATATATATATATGTGTCCACCCAGTTTTCTACACTCAGCTGAGATCCTATGCTCTCTTCTTGCGTGAACACTAGAGTCTTGGACTCTAGCAAATCCTCTATTTCATTCTTTGTTGGATGCCACAACATTTCCCTTGACTCAAATGGTTAATGTTCCCAGTAACGTAACCATTTGTTGGCCTCTTTATCCTTCTTGTCTCAACCCATGGTTCAACAACAACACAATACCAACAAGACACCACAAGATATCGACCCAATAGAGCAAGCTTAGTCAGAAATGCCTGCGAGGAAGGTGTAGTCTCACCCGACATATCGACCCAATAGATCAACAAGACACCACAAGATATCGAGAAGTGGAAGTGAACGCTAGTGGTAGAAGATATATTACTTTGCAACTGAGCAACAGGACACCACAAGATATCTTACTTCTACCACTCAGCTGCAAATTACTTCTACCACTAGCGTGCACACCTACAAGCTCGCCTTTCCTCCGTCATGTGCATGTCCTATCCTTCTATGTCGGTCCCTTTTCTTCCTTCATGGCCTACTCTCCTCCTCATTGCATGTGCAAATTTCCTTCCTTGCTTGCACTCTAGATTCTTCTTTGTGCACCTTTCATGGCCCAACACTGAGATATACCTTACTAAGGAGGATCATAATCTATTTTCTCAAGAAGATCATAGTTCTATTTCAAAAATCAACTTAGAATAATACCAGAAAGGATACCAAAATGCCATTGATGATTTTCAAAGAAAAAAAAATGAAATGGAGAAGTCGTGATGTAATCATAAATAAAGAAAAGCTCAATCCAAATTAGCTTTCCACTAGCTAACAAAATTCAAAATACCAAAAAGACAAACAGAAAGATACCACTCTACAAAAGAATCCAAAAAATAAAGAACAAAAATCAAAAGAAAATAAACAGCCAGTGCCAGTTGATGTAGATAGACAAATTTCATCCTTCAATCTGCAATCTGAATTGTAAAATAGTAAGATTTATATTCCCTTTAATGAATTGTTGAGAAATAATGAATATAGGGAGAAAATCACTAAAATGGTAAAAAATCAAGGTGATGATTAGCCAGATATTCTAAAAGTGACAGATAACTTTCCCACTATTGTCCTTGGAACTAAAATTGAAGATACAAATGATGAGGAGGTTCCTCCTTTTTATTTGAGTCTTAATCTACATTATATGATCTTGCACAATGCCATGTTAGATTCAGGTGCATCTCATAATCTAACTCCAAGGGTGGTAGTATAGATTCTGGGATTAGAGACTACTAGGCCTTACAAAGACCTGTATTATTTTGATTCCAGAAAAGTCTAATGTCTGGGATTGATAAAAGATATGGTGATAACCCTTGCACAACTTCTAGCCACAAGCATTTTTATGGATGTTGTAGTAGCTGACATTCAAGCCAATTTTGGCATGTTTTTGTCAATATCCTGGGCATCAAAGTTGAAAGGGACCTTATAAATGGATATTTCTTATGCCACCATTCCTTTATTCGGAGGAAACAAAATATTATATAGAGAGAAGAGATTAGCCTATGTGATCAGCAGTCAAGATAAGCCTGGGAATCATCCTATTTATGATGTTGATACTGATTTAGGATCATCTATATTTTTTAATGATGGTCCTCACACTGATCCTAAAGTTTCTATACACATAGAGTTAAAAGAGGATAAGGAATTTGCAAAAAGATAGGAAGTTTTAGAAAAGAAAAATAATGAAGAAGGATTGTGGACTATGTATTTTGATGGTCCATAGGTAAGAATGTTGGTGTTTACATTATGTCTCCAATTAGGGATTTTAAAGCTTTATCTTATAAATTGAATTTTGAATGTACTAATAATGTGGTTGAGTATAAAGCTCTGCTGCTGGGTTTAAATGATTTGAAGGATATGGGAGTAAAGAAAATAGAAGTATTTGGGGATTCAGAACTTGTGATAAATTAGGTGAATGATAGTTAACAAAGACAACATCCCAGGATGAGGGCCTACAGGAATGAAGTCTCAAACATGTTTGGAAATTATTTTACAGAGCATAAAATCATAGTGGTCCCCAGAAATGAAAATCAAGCAGTTGATTATTTAGCTACAACTACTGGTAATTTCAAAAATCCCATTTATTCTCAGAAAAATTATAAATTCCAAGTTTTAATTATACCTTCTATACCACTAACTCCAAGTACTGGCAATTTTTTAATGATGATATGCATATAAAAATATTTTTTGAGAGGAAGGATGAATTTTTAAATACTCAGATTGATATAGAGAATGAAACTTAGAAAACTTCCAAGATGATGCACTATTGTAATCATTCAGATTGCAAGGTTACCAATGATACACATAAGAATCATATAACAATAGCATAACAAGAGACAAGAATGGTAGACATAATAACAGATTATATTACTCAATTACACATGTGGGTTCATAAAACAAATCGAACCAAGTATATATCTGGCTCAACGACCTATATATATGTTTACAAAATAGTTACAGAAACTACCTGTCGATTCAACCAACCGACACGACTTATGAGGTAGACCTAATTTACAATTAGTCGACTAGATCCTACAACATATCCCTTAGCAAAAAATATTTCTTCATCCTAAAGAAACAAGGAGCTAACAAAATTTATGTCTTGAGTAATTCTATAATGATTTTTCATGGGTTGTGTTGCCTAATAGATGGTTGCTTTTGAAAGTAGACTTCCACAATAGATTCTGCAGTAATTGCTAATTGGCGTTGGAATTCCTCCCAAGTGTGAGGTGCCTTTTGGATGTCTATGGTTAGAGTAGTGAGACTCAACAAATTCTCTACCTTTTGATGTATGTCTATGTTAAAGATGTTGCTCATGTCGGTCCCCAGAAGTTGTGTTTTTTCTTCGGCAGCCTCTAGTAATATTTTCATGTGAGGGAGGATCTTGTCGAGATTGACTAGGCTTGGTCTAGCTTGGCTAATCCATTGATGTTATTTTTTCTCCATTTTTTTTTACTTTTCCATTTCTAGCACAAGTTTGTCCTAAATTGTTTTCACCGTTGATTATATGCTTTCTTGATGGATCTGCAGTGAACTAATGAGCTCCTAAGTATTTCGTACCTACTGAAACACTTGGCCATAGTATGTGAACCAATTTCTCAATATTTCTTCTGTTACAATGGATTCTATGATATGCTCTCTCAGTACATTGTAGGCTGTTGAAAATGTTGCATACTAATTTCTCAGTAATATAGTAGTTTCTTCTGCCTATTCTTATTTCCTTTCTTGAAGTTGTGCTTGAAATTTCGACACGACACTTTCAAATAGTTGGTATGCTTTGTCCAAGGATTTGTCGGTGTCAACCCCTTCTGGGATTGAAATGAATTGCCTCACCATATTTTCACATTTTGTCAGGAATATAGTCTGCTCTGTCTTTATTTTTTCTATTTGTTCTTTTAGTTTCTCTCTTATTATTCTTGACTCTTTATTGATTGTGTCCACCAGTCAGTCTAGCTCCTCTTCTCTTTCCTTCTGCGTGTTGATTCTTGTTGTCAATCCTAACTAGGACAGGTGAATTACTGATGGTATCTGTTGTTGAGCCAACTATAGTTGTTTTTGGTGTTCTTTTTCTTGTTTCTTTATTTCTTTTCTATCTTTTCTTCTTTGCCTCTCTTGTTCTATATTCTGTCTTTCATCTTGGTCTGTTAGCGGAGGTATGGTTTTATTTTCTCTGTAGTTGTGTTAGGTAAAGTAGGATTTATTAGATGAATTTATGGTGGAGGAATGATAGATAATGGTGGTGTAGGTGAAGGTGGTGTGGGTGAAGGGAGAGGTGGTGGTGGTTCGAAGGTTTATGGTAAAAAATTCAGGATGGAATTTGTCAACGGAGGATTTTCGACACTTTCTGGTGATTCAACAGTTTTAGAGGCTTCAGTAGATTTATTGTTTTTACCATTTATTGGATTGGTTCTATTGTTTTGATTCAATCGAGGTCGACAATATCTTCATAAATGGCTCACTCGGATTCTTCATAGGTTATGTTAGGGAGCGAAGGGATTTCAATGGATTGTGGAATAAATGAGGATATTTGTTTTTCTACAATCTCGGTGGTTTTATCTGGGTTTTGGGGGAATGGCTAGAATTTGTTGTAGGGTATATAAAATGATAAATGGTTTCATTATCATTATTTGTTGAACAATGGGGAAAATAGACGGAAGTTGGTTAAGGAAATCTTGAAGGTCAATATCTTTCTACTATGGTACGGATATTTTCTGGTAATGCTTGAAAATATGGGTTGATGGAATTTGTTGGTGTAATGGCAATCGAAGTTGTAAATATTCTTTGACTATTTGAAATGGGGATGGAGGTGGTGGGGTGGAAGTGAGGTCAACTAGATCAACATCAGGTAGAGTAACAATTTTTGTTTTCTTTTCTTTTGGTTGAGGTTTCTTTTCTTCTTTTGCGATGAACTTCTTGAACTGTTCCTCGACTGGTACTTTATTTTTGGCAGCATCCTCTAGAATTTGTACAGCACTAGCATATAGCTCATCATCATCATCTGACTATTATGTAAGTATAATATTGCACTTCCCTTTTCCTCTTTCCAGATTCTTCCTTTTCTGTCGAGCCTTAGACAACTCAACAGCTAGCTAACAAATGTATTCTTTTGTCATTGGGAAGAGGGTTGTTGGATTGGGTGTCTTCATCTGTCTGTATTGCTTCTTCCTTTTGTTGTTGTGTTGGTGGTATTTTGGAAACCGCTAGAGGGTTGAATTATTCTATGCTAGTATCATCTAGAGTAAAATTATGAATATGAAGTCAAACTTCATAATCCTCTTCTTTCTCCTGGTCAGTCATAGGTTTGATTATAGCTTGATTAACCTTCTTTGCAATTGGTGGTATGTCTAACTTAGTGTTAGACTGTCGACTTAGCTAGACAAATATTTATTTGAATGACGGGTAAAATTTGAGGGGTTCAGGATTTCCTCTAACACCCTGTAAGTACCATACCGAAGTGTGGTATAATTCTAACTGAATGTGTGCAGTCGACGTCAATTAATGTTGGATATTCTGTGATACCCTCCATCTCACCGTTTTAATTTTTACTTTTTGGAACCAAGTATCCAACCAAATATTGTATTGATTTGATTCATGTTGAATCTTATCCATTGAAAAATATTAAAAGTTCCACATGCCAATTCTATTCAGTTCATTGAAGTTCGGATCTCTGACTGGTCGAATATTGTACATTGTTATCTATGTGATTAATGACGGAAATTTAATTGGTGTGTCATCCTCCTGACATTTTGCGCAAGTGTGCTTGATAAATTTTTCTAGGTGTTCTACCCACTGGTAGAATTTCCCCCTTTCTGCTACATTCATAACGGCTTCAAACATGTCTATATTTAAGTCAAAACCTCGCCATGTGATTGTCATGGCCTGCAGAAACAATCTTCGCCACTATATTGGGTGTGGCAAACTGAAATTGGCTAATTATTAGTCCCCTTGAATTATTTCCTGCTGGTGTTCCTGTTAGCTTTTAGAATAGGCCTGGGTTTGATCTCATAGGTGTCGGTTATCCTTTGTTTGACAACCTAGTAAGCGTGTAAATTATGTCACCAGATAGTTCTAAAGGTCTGTCGAAATAGAATTTTCCATTGTGATATCTTCTAACAATGAACTGCAATATGATGTCCTTTGTTCCTGCAAAACTTGCCATGAGAGGTGCATTCATGTAACTGAAGATTGTGCTTGTACTATATTTTGAGATTCCACTGTCATTTTTCCATCTTTGTATGACCACTTCTTGATTTCCTTCCATAATCTTTCCTGTGAAGTTTCTATAACTTTCGCTTTGCAAACATTATGCAATCATTGTACAAATGGAGTTGTAATTTTTTCTAGCTCTTTCATCTTGCTCGTTGCATATCTTCTAGTTGTCTTTTTGGGTTTCATTGTGTCGTTTGAATTCTCTAGTTCACACACATGTATCATGCCAAGATTTGTGTTGTTGATTTTGGATCTCTTGGTGTTCTATTGTGATTAGTTGATATTCTTCTAGTTTAGGCAATTGTATTACTTGTTCTTTCCTAGCCTCTTCAACATCAATGTGTAATATGTTGATTATTATAGGTGTTTGTTGTAGAAAGTGCAAAGGAACGCGTGCTTGATGTCCATAAACAAGTCGGAAGGGTGTCTGATCTATCGATCATTTGTATGTCATTCTGTGTTCCCATAGGACAACAGGAATTTTCTCATCCCAATTATCTTTGTCGATATTGCATATTTTTGTTAGGCCTCTAGTCAGATTTTTGTTAAATGCTTCAATTGCACCATTGGATTGAACAGGGTATGTTGTGCTCTTTCTATGTTCAATTTTAATTTGTTTTGTCAAAGCTGCAATTGTTTTGTTTATAAAATGTAACCCATGATCGATGATCAAGGTCAGTGGACAACTGAAGATAGTAATAATATTTTCATATATAAATTTCGTGGCTACTTCACTTGAGAAGGTTTCGACAGGTTCTGTTTCTTTGCACTTAGTGACGTATTCGACTATTGTAATGATATATCATGCTCTTGTCCTTCTAGTCATTATTGGAAATGTTCCTATAAAGTCGATCACCCAAATTTCAAATGTTAAACTTGGGTCTAATGATATTAAAGTTATTTCGGTACTTGGTAGAGGCCAACCTAGTCGCTGGCAATGGTCACATTTGCTTACAAATCTTCGACAATATTGGTATAATGTTGGCCACCATAATCCTGACTGTTGAATTTTCTTAGCAATCATGTCAGACTAAAAGTGTCCTCCAGCTGAACCATATTGTTCTTCATGCATTATAATTTCTCTTTCATGATCCAAAACACATCGATGAAGTACCTCATCTAAACCAATTTTACAGAAGAACCTATTTATTATACTATAAGGTGTAGCTTTAATTGCTAAGATTTTCTTCTTTTTATCACTCATTCCTTTTGGTGCTTGTATTTTTTCTAGGAATTGAGATATTTCTTCTAGTTTGGAAGTTACCACTTCAATTTTGAACAGATGTGCATCTGGTCGGCCATATTCTATTCCAGACGGTTCTTCCCCTATGTCGATTCTCGACAAGTGGTTGGGTCCGACATTTTATTTCCCTGGTCGAACTATGACTTTGAACTCAGATTATTGAAATAATAGTAACCAACTACAGATTCTACAATAATGTAAATGTTTATTGACTAAGTATTTGAATGATTGGTGATCGGTGTAAAACAAAAAGGGATTAGCTAGTAAGTAGTGTCGATACTTTTGAAGCGCGAAGACAATTCCTAGTGCTTCCCTTTCTGTTGTCAAGTAATTTCGTTCATCTTTATTTAGTTTTCTGCTACTATATACAATCGGATAATACATTGCATAATCTACCAGTTGTTTCAATATCACACCGATTTCTATACCGGGTATGTTGATATGTACATGAAAATTTACCGACCAATTCGAAAATCGTAGAATAGGTTCTTTGACTAGTTTTTTTTTAAATGTCTAATGATGCATCATATTCTTCTTTCCATTCATATACTTGATTTTTTTTAATAATTTCTCTAACAGATATGTCATATCTAAGTTATGTCAAATGAATTTTATGTAATACCCTGTATGCCCAAGTAAGACTCTTACTTGCTTTTGATTGACTAGCGGTTTTAAGTCGAGAATAATTTTAATTTTTGCAAAGTCGACCTTAATCCCTTCTTTACACACAATGTGTCCTAGTATGATTCCTATAGGAGTTATGAAAACACATTTTTTATATTAAGGGATAACTAAATTTGTCAGCATATTTCTGGCATTAATCTCAGCCATTTATAGTGGTCTTTTAACATAGATTAAATTGTCCAATCGTCAAAATACATAGCCATTGTTTTGTAGATATATTCTTGGAATGCTTTAACCACTATTCGTGAAAACAAAGATGGTGCATTTTTCAGACCAAATGGAATGACTTTTAATGCGAATCACATATGAACATTGTTTTATTTTGGTAGTCCTTGGTGATCGGTACTTGATTATAACCTGAGAAACCATCTATAAATTAGTAACACTCATGTCCTGTGACTTCATTAAGAATTTATTCTGCAAAAGGAGTCAGAAATGGGTCTATAAGAGTGACTTTTTTTAGTTCACATAAATCTACAGAGATTCTTAGTTGTGTCAATTCATGCTTATTTAGTTGCACAACCATTGGGATTTCCCATTCTGACTGGTCGATAGGTTAGATAATTCCAGCCCCTAACATATTGCCCATTTCTTTCTTCACTATTTCTTTATATTTATGAGCAAGTTTATATGGTCGCTTCTTTATGGGTCTTGCATAGGGTTTTTTGTCGATCTTCATTTCTCCCATTTCTTAAACTAACCCTTTAAGATCCTTATAATATTAACCAAAAACATCTTGAAATTCTTTTAGCAAATTGATGGTTTTTGTTTTTTTGTTCTTCATTCCAGTAATCTCTGATTTTTGCAAGTTTAGGTCTATCATCGTTAGAAATGTCAACTTCTTTTGTTTTAATTTTTGTGTCCAACCACTCTGACGCCTTGATTTCATTAATTTGTCAAATTCCTTCTTTAAATTGTGAAAATGTTGTTGGGAAGTCTTCTGATGTCATTCGTTTAGGCTCTTCTTTCTCTGTTGATTCAAATTTTTGTATCATTTTGATAGGTCTTTTCGTTTTAGGATGTGGCATATTTCCATTGAAATATTTTTCCACTTTTATGTTATGATTCTAGTCAAACTCTTGTATACTATGGTACTTTAGTTAACTGAATATTATGACATGAGGCATTCAGTCGGTTGTGAGTTCCTGTCGAACTACTACTAACAGTTAGTTTATAAATGTTTCTATTTGCTTCGTAGCTTTGACTAGTTGGTCATCTTCAGGTATAAATTTGAAGTCCTTGATGAAATTCTTTTAGCTCTTTCCATAAGAACGTTTCACCTTCTGCTTCTACCATTTTGTAACATTTGTTTGGTAAATCGTCTAATGTCGATGGGAATAGGTGCGGTCATATTCGTTCATCTTTATATCCCAGTATTTTCCATTCTTTTTCACATATAATAATGTGTTTTACAGGATCCTGTCCTTGTGTAAAGACTAGTATTTGTGCTTTATTTGTTAGCTTCTTTCCTCCAAATCTTTCGACAAAGTACATTGAAGTTGTCAACCATGTTTGTAGTCTTGACACTAGGGTATCCCACCACCGAGCAGTTTATCCCATAAATGTTTTGACTAGACCTTGAAGTCGGCCCTATTCACCTATATTTTTATATACTTGTTCAATTTGAAGGACTGGTGATTCCCGTTCTTTATACCTAAGTGGAAGTCGTCTTGATGTTTCTTTTTTCAGTGGTTCTAGGGATGCATATTCCCTAACTTCTTGTTCAAATATTTTTTGTATTATAAACACAAAGAAACATTGTCGTGTTTGGTTTTTCGGAATAACTTAGATGGTCCAACATTCCCTTGCTTGTATTTCATAATTTTCCATTTCCCAATTATATAATTCCATGTCTAAGTTATGACTGATAGAATCTGGGTTTCCTAAGTGAAGCTCTCCATATATGTTCGGTTCGACGTAATCCTCATTATTTTGTATTTGGTATAGTTGTCAAACATCGAATTTTTTTTCTATAGGTTTTATCCAAGGTTCACCTTGTGATGGATGAATTGGAACAATCACCATCTTCCCATTTCCTTTAAGTTTTATTCTTTCTTTGTTTAGTGAAATTGATGCTTTCACCTTTCGACACCATGGTCAACCTACTAGGGATGGAAAGGAATTGGATCCTTCCTTATGATTAATAATTTTGAAGTCAAATTTTGTGGTGATACCTCTTATAGTTGTGTTGAAATTCTTCCAAACACCAATTGGTTCAATTAGTCCTTGATCTACTAACTTCAAATATATTCCAGATTTGTTAAATCGAGGTTTACCTAATTGTTCCCATGTGTCCCTGGTCATGATGTTTACCTGTGATCTGAAGTAAAGAATGACTTTTCGGACATGGTAACCTTCGATTTCCAGGTCAACTAAAGTGTCAGCATCATTTTTATCTTTTTTATTTAATCTACATATGCTTTTGGCTTGCCTATCTATACCAGATTTACTCTTAAGATTGTACAATAAGTCGATTAATTTTGCAACAGAATTATCTGTATTTATTAAATTAATTAATTCTTGATACATATTCTATCGAGCATCATCAATTACTTCTTGTGCATCTAATTACTTAAATATGTCTGCCTTGTCATTATATAATTTTCTTTGTATGAGAGGCTTAGGATAGTCTTCTTTATTCTTTATTTTACTTATTTGGGGATTATCCATGCCAGTTTGTGTGCCTTGACAGGTGAGAATTTGTAAACTTTTAGTTCAATCAACATCACATTTTTTCACACTAGACAAGACATTAATGTTTTTCTTATTATTGATCTTTTCAAGCACGGTGGGTAAATCCTCTAAAGAGTGATCACCGACACCACAACTTGTACATAATTTAAGGTAGGTTCGATCCTTGTATGGACACTCACCATGTCAATTCCATTTGTTTAAGAACATATAATGTTGGATCAGTCGGCATGGTTTGTTCTCTCGATTCCCAAAGTATCAGCCTCGACCTAAAAAATCATCCATGACGATTGTTGTCATACCGATGCTCATACCTTCGGCCGTCACATATTTGATTGTTTTTCTCATTCCGATCATTAGTTTTCCTTGTATTATTGAGATTATTATTTTGTGCAACAACGTTTGTCTGGTAAACTGCATGATAACTATGTTGATTTTTCAATTTTAGTTGACATTCCGTAGTTGAATGGATTTTGACTTCACATATTGCACACCAGCGAGATTTTTTGTTATTCATATTGTATGGACAGTATTTTGTCACTTGTGGATTGTGCTCCTGCAAAATGTCACAGAAACATTTCAAATAAATGAACTGGACGTCTTGTCGATAGTAGTCTTTTGTATGTCTGGCCATATACAATTTTGTACACCATAATTCATGTCCCTTAAGGCTTATTTCCCATATTGACTTCTACATAATATCTAGTTGTTCTTCAATACAACTATTAACAGGTTTTACTGGATAATCCTCATCCATCTCTACTGGTAATGCATTAGTTAATGCATCTTCATAAGTATTAAAATTGTCCAGTCTGATACGCATCCATATTTTCTATAAAATTCCTGCAACAAACCATTAGATTGGAAATTGTTCATCTATATTATACTCCAACTAGCTTCGTAGGTATTTGAATCTTTTATCATACTCTTCAACTGTCTCGATCAGTTTTTGGACTGTGGTTTTCAATTTCTTTGCTTCCATATGTTTTTCATTTGGAGTCTTGAAGAATGACATGAACTGTTGTTTTATTTTTTCCTTAGTGGCATTCGACATTTTTTCTTTGTACGGTATGTAACATGTTAGTTCTTGTTTTCATAGAGCTCTAGCAAATTGAGCCATCTGTCGATCTTCATTAGTAATAAGGTTTTCTTCCCAAGTCAACTCACAGACAAACCAATGTCATGTGGGATCTTCATCTCCCTCATAGAGGGGAATGAGTGAAGAAACATGTGCCCTATATTCAGCATCAATGTCTTCTCCAGATGATGGAGGGGGTGGTGGTGGGTTAGTTCCTATGACTATGTTTTCTTCACATCTATTCTCGACAGAACTTTCGTTTCTGTAAGAAGTTTTATCTATAGCAGTCGATGCACCTTCGACTAGAAGTCGATTTATGTCGACTCCTTCTGATGATACCCACGTAAATTATTGATAATGGGATATCCTCTCTTGTGAATCTGACTAGTCTAGTGTGTTACTTTAAGCTGTAATTGGATGGGGGGGTGTTGCTCCATGTTCTGAGTAGAGTAGGTGAATACTTCAATTAGATGAAAAGGGTTGAAAGGTAACCCAATTTTCTTCATGCGTTCAATGAATTACAAGAATTTCAACATCATTTTCTTCTTAGTATAATCGAATTCATACACCTAGCTCACCAACTCGTAGTCCCAAATCTTCTTGAACAATATCCTGCACTCGGGCACTCTAGCTAGAATTCAATAGGGAATGAGGTGTGATGTTCTAGGGTATATCAACTTAGAGATCTATACAATGCTCCATCCACAAGTATTCCTCCATTAGTCACACTTCTTCATAAACACCTTCTTCATGTTGGTCATGAATTGACTCTGGTGGATTCTCTTCTTGTTATTTCACTCTATTCATCATTCTCCATTGTTGGAGCACAGTATCCTTCTCTCTAATATCTTCCCTTCTCATTCTCCTCTTCTCTTGTTCTATCTTCTGTATATCCAGAGTGCTTTTGTGAGTAACTGTTCTAATTTTCTCCTTTTTGGCCCGAATTTGCATCGTTGGTGGTGGTTTTTTCATAAGACGACTAGAACTCCTCTACTCTACTCAGGAACATGACCAACTACCCCCCAATAGTCGACTCAAAATCTTTTAGTAAGCGCAGGTGGAGATGTCTATTTGTTTAGAAATCACTCCCACTCTCTTTATTTGATAATTTTTTCCCACTCCTTATGTCTGGCCACCGAGTTTGTGTTAGATGGCATATTTATTAGTAACAGGTGAGGTTCGACAATGACCCTCACCCTTGTTGATAAAAAATTTGACCAAAATTGTCGGCAACAAACACAGGAAATGTTTGGTTAGGTCATTGTAGAATATCTCTTTGATACTATCAACATAGACCCTTTCTTGGACTGCTCTTTCCTCATAGAACTAGTCAGCAATTCTTTCGAACCACTTCGACAAATTTGTACGGCCTCCCCTTGTTAATTTCTAGAGAAATTGTTGGTATTTATTTTCTGTTAGTTGTTTCACCTAATAGCTTCTTCAAAGACTGAGGTAACGACTCAACAAAATTTTCATATGTTTTAGAGAAAAAATTCTCCTTTACTTGTGCAATATTCAGTCTATTTCTTCTGGCATAATTCTTCAAATAATTTGCAATCTTACATTCCCACCAGTTCTTAATATCCTGCTCTAATATCATCTAGTCATAACCATATCATCCGTATATGTACCACCGAAAATGAAACCAATGTTGTAATCAATCAGATTGCAAGGTTACCAATGACACACATAAGAATCATACTGCAATAACAAAGCAATATATGAGAATGGTAGACATAATAACATATTATATTACTCAATTACACATGTGGGTTCATACAACAAACCGAACCAAGTATCTATCTGGATCAACAACCCATATATATTTTTACAAAATAGTTATAGAAACTACCTATCGTTTCAACCAACCAACATGACCTATGAGGTCGACCTAATCTACAATTAGTCAACTAGTGAGTCTAGTCGGCTTAGCTGACTAGCTCCTCCAACATGTACAAACTGAAGATGAAAATAAAAAATTAAAAAACATGATAGGGGGAAAAGACATAATTCAATTGAAGAGTAATTTATTCCAATAGGTTTGATTCCCCTAAAGAAGTTATTTGACCAAAATGATGTGAAAAATCCCAAAGTTCAACCTATTGATAATGTTGTTGAAGATCAGAATGTAGGTACTAAAGAAACACCCAGAATTATAAAACTATCCAAAAAAATTCCTACCAAATAAAAAGAGGAATACATAAAATTTATGTAGCAAGACTTTTGTGGTGGTTAATTACAACAGGAATCAGAAAAACAACAGTATTCATAATTGTATATCAACGTTTTGAATCCAAAACAGGATCCATCATCAAGACAGTTTGCTAAGTATCATGAAGAGTGAAAGAACTGAATAAATAGTGATGGAATGTGGTGATAAGAGGATGTCAGTTCAGAGAGTTCATGCGTAGAAGAAACGACTAAAAACCCTAAATTGTTTAAGGTAGCAAATGTTAATTTTAAAATATCTTTATATGTTGTAATTACCAATATTTAAATTTACTATTGTTCAAAATATTGTTAATTATAGTTATTAACCAATTTTCAATTTTAGGTTTACACTAAAATGTAATTTGAATTAGTTTAATCCAATGTAGGTTATTAAAGTATTGTTTGCAATTTTTTTAATCATATTTCTTTATTTAGTGTTTTTTATAAAGATTTTGAAATATTAACCATTCTTTTTAAATTATATAAAACTTTATTAAAAATTTTGTTAACCATTGTCCTTAAATTTTTATAAATCTTTATTAAAAAATTTTAAATAATTCCTACCAATACTATTATTGGTATTTAATATTCATACCAATCCTATTATTGGTCAAAGTTAGAATAGGTTATGATTTATATGTTAATTATATAATTCTAACCTTTACTACAATTATAAACTTATAGTTTTAATTTATTTTAGTTATGATTTATTTAAAACGTTTTTTATAAAATTATTTTTTATTAGTTATAAATTTTAATTGTTAAGTAGGGTTTGAGATTTTCAAAAGTTGACATTCACAATTTAAACTTGGAATTTAATATTTTTATTTTTTAAGTAGGGTTACCTGACTTTAAGGGACGAAGCATTATCTACTTAGTTTAGTTTTGAGGATAGAGGGAAGCCAATTTGTGTTGACTTCGAGGCCTCCATCTCTATTCAAATTGTTTGGATGTTTGATGATTTCCAGGGCTTCCCTAAATTTTCTTTTAAAATAGTGGTTTTCTTTGGCTAGGATTTTGGTGTTTTCAAGGTAAATTTGATGTTTGGTTTTGGCACAATGTTCTGCCAAGGCCGAGGTATGGACTCGTTCAATCCTCATGTCGGCTTCATGTTCTTTAAGTCTGGTGTGGAACGATCATCCAGTCTCACCTATATAGCTAATATTGCATGAACACAGGATGTTGTAGACTCCCCTAAATTGTTTTGGGTCAATCGGGTCTTTTACAGATTTCATTTTTTGTTTAATAGTTTCTAAGGGTTTGAATGAATTCGTAATATTACTCTTTTTAAGGATTCTGGATATCTTGTCGATGACCCCTTGGATGTAAGGTAAGTAGGCTCTTGTGCCACAAGTATGGTTATTGTGGTCGTCAGTCAAATATTTAGGTGTTGCATGGTTATATGAATGTCCATTATTGGCCTTATCCAAGGCTTTCTTAATTTTCCTAGGCTCTTACCCTATGTTCGAAAAGACCTCTTTGAGGTTGTCTTTTTCTTCTTGGAGATGGTCGGTATCTGAAATTCTAGAAGACCTAATTGCCAAAGTGTTGATGACTCCCATTTTCTGGGAGGGGTGGTGGTGGGAATATGCATGGAGGTAGATTTTTGTATTTGTTTTCTTCCTAAAATCCCTATGTCCTAAGGTCTCATCTTCTTTCCTAGTTATCAAGACATCAAGAAATGGGATGCTCCCATTCTCCTCCAGTTCCATTGTGAACTTGATATCTTCTGAATGATTATTAAGGTGTTCAAAAACATTTTGAGCTCATTTTACCCATGCAGCCAAATCACATTTGTATCATCCACGTATGTCTTCCAAAGTGAAGGATTTAGTGGGTAGGATTTTAGAGCTTCTTTCTCAAATTTTTCCATGTAGAGGTTTGCCACTATGGGTGAGAGGGGGGATCCCATGGCTACCCCAATGGTTTGCTCATAGAATTCTCCTTGGAAACTGAAGAAAGTGGATCTAAGACAAAATTTTGCTAACCTTGCTGTGTCCGGGTCTATTACTTCTTTGATGACTTTGTTGATGTATTTGTAACTTCGGAATGTATTCATCTATTTATCTTATGTATTGTAACCCGATGTTTATTCTGAGATGTATCTATAATGTAATTGAGTCATATTGTCATGCCCTGATGTTCCGATTGGGAGGATCAATAATGTAAACAAGTCATGTCAAGTCATAGTGAGTAACCCTCCGATTGTCTAAGGGCTAAAGTCCCCGCATTTCCGGGGCACTAGGATTATTAGACTCTCCTAGTTGAGGTCAGCCCTTGTAGGGTTTTAGTCATGTTGGGATGAGTATAAATAGAGAAATGGAGTCTCTATTTATCACACAACTCATCGACACTCAAGTGTAGCACATAGTTGAGGAAGGATAAGACACTAGGGCTAGTTAAGAAGAAGATTACTGCTGTTAGGAGATCACTTACTATTTTGGGGCTTTTACAGTTTTGGTGTTGATTCTATCTCTGAGGAAGTTGCGGGGTTTTCTCCTTTATGGTTTCCCCAAGGAAAAACACTATGTTCATTGTCTCTTGTGTTTGATTGGTGTACTTGTTATTCTCTCAGTTAAAGATCCTAATAATGCTAGCTTAATGTTGAAAAACTAACATGGTATCAGATCTAACCTGAGAAGAAGACACTATGCAGCTGCAGGAACTAGGGATTCCTAGTTTGTGGATCTTCCTCCATAGATTTTCAGCAAAAGTAAGGTGCAATAACTCTCCTCCTTAGGGTGCATCTTTCTGTCGAAGCGAAAGCAAAGCAAAAGGAATCTTGGAAATCATCCACTCCGATGTATGCGGTCCTATGTCATCAAGCTCACTAAGCGGGTATGCATATTATGTTTCTTTTATTGATGATTTTTCTAGGAAGACATGGGTTTACTTCATGAAGAACAAAGACGAAGTATTCAGCAAGTTCAAGGAATTCAAAGCCTTTATTGAGAACCATACTGAAAAGAAGATTAAGACTTTTCGATCAGATAATGGAGGAGAATTCACTTTGAATGAATTCAAAGAGCTATGCAAAGAATCATGGATTAAGAGGTAGTTGTCCACTCCTTATAATCCACAACATAATGGGATTGCGGAACAGAAGAACAAAACCATCATGGAAGCTGCTAGAGCCATGCTCCATGATCAAGATCTTCCTATGCATCTTTGGGCTGAAGCTACTAGAACAACGATGTATGTACAGAACCATACTCCACATAGAGTACTCAAAAACAAGACTCCTAAAGAAGTCTTCTCCGACAAGAAACTAGAAGTCAGCCATCTTAGAATATTCGGCTGTCCTGTGTTCATACACATCCCAAAGGAGAAAAGGACAAAATTAGATCCTTCAGGAAAGAAGGGTATATTCGTGGGATACTCTAAAAGCTCGAAGGCTTACAGAACCTATTACCCAGGATACAAGAAGATTGACATCAGCAGGTATGTGACATTTGATGAAGACACAAGTTACAACAAATCCATAAAGATACCTACTGAAGAACTTGAAGAAGCAAAAGTAGAAGCACCCAGAATTCATGATACAACCATGAATGAAGAAGCTCAAGAAGAATATCGAGAATTTGAAGAACCACAAAGACCTATAGATCCACCTATGGAGAAGAATCCTCATAAGAGGAAACCTACTTGGGTACAAGAACTTATCCAAGGTGCGGAAAGATATGGGGCTCCAGAAGAGAATCACAGAGAAAGAAAAAGGATTAGATCCTGCTCCGGGTATGTAGCTTTATTATGTGACTTCATTGATAAAGAACCTTCCAGTTATGAAAAAGCGACAGAACGGAAAGAATGGAAGGATGCTATGATCAAAGAATACCAATCAATCATGAATAATAATGTTTGGTATGTTGTCCCAAGACTTGAAGGGAATTCAGTTGTAAATTCCAAATGGATCTACAAGATCAAGCATGCTGCAGACAGTAGCATTGAAAAATATAAAGAAAGATTTGTAGCTCGAGGTTTCTCTTAGAAAGAAGGAATAGACTATGAAGAAACATTTACACCTATAGCCAGATACACTTCCATCAGATCAGTACTTGCACTGGCTGCAGTGATGAAATGGAAGATACACCAGATGGATGTCAAGACCACTTTCTTGAATGGTGTAGTGGAAGATGAAGTGTATGTAGAATAGCCACTCGGTTTTGAGACACATGATAGAGAGTCTCATGTATGCAGATTGAAGAAATCCCTGTATGGTTTGAAACAGGAACCTAGGACCTGGTACAGTAGAATTGACAGCTTTCTATCTGGTCTAGGCTTTACCAAGAGTAAAACAGATTCCAACCTTTACTATAAGGTTGAGGATGGAAACCCAGTGATGCTTCTACTATATGTAGATGATCTATTTGTGATAGGTACGGATGGGTTGATTGCTGATATGAAGAGAAAGCTTGCTGCTGAGTTAGAAATGAAGAACTTGGGGATGATGCATTACTTTCTAAGTATGGAGGTGTGGCAGAATACAGATGGAATCTTCCTTGGACAAGGGAAGTATGCAGTAGAGATCCTAAAGAGGTTTGGGATGATGGACTGCAAGGCTATGACCACACCTATGGCATCGAACCTGAAACTATTGAGTGATGCTTCATCAGAGTCCGTTGATGCTACGATGTATCGTCAGGTGATTGGGTCATTAATGTACCTGACGAACATGAGACTAGACATTTGCTTTGATGTGAACACCTTGAGCCAGTTCTTGACAGATCCAATAAATGTTCACTTGATTGCTACAAAGCATATTCTGAGATACCTAGAGGGTACAGTTGATTATGGGATCAAGTACGATGCAAATCAGAAGATTAACCTGGAGGGTTATGTTGATTCAGATTGGGCATGCAATGCCATTGATAGGAAGAGCACTTCAAGGTGTTGCTTCAGTATGGGTTCAGGTGTGATCTCTTGGTTTAGTAGGAAGCAATCTTGTGTGGCACTGAGTACAGCTAAAGCAGAGTATGTTGTAGTTTGTTCAGCTAGTTGTGAGGTAGTATGGCTGCGGAAGCTACTGTCTGATGTATTTGATCTCCAGTTAGATGCTACTTGTATACATTGTGACAACCAGAGTTGCATGAAGTTGTCAAAGAATCCAGTGTTCCATGACAAGTCGAAGCATATCGAGATCAAGTATCACTATATCAGAGATATGGTGCAGAGGGGAGCAGTGAAGCTCCAGTATGTTGAGACAGAGGAACAGATAGCCGATGTATGACGAAGCCATTGGCTAGGCTGTAGTTCGAGTAATTCAGGGAGAAGCTTGGTGTTCTCCAGATCGAGGTTTCCTCCAAGAGAAAGTGATGAGACCCATAGCCATTCTGACATGGTGAGAGGATTGGTTCCTTCCATGGTCAGATATAAGGGCTAAACCATTCTGTCATGGTGAGAGGATTGGTTCCTTCCATGTCAGATGTGAGTGCTAATCCATTCTGATATGACTGTAGGATTGGTTCCTACATGATAAGATATAAGGGCTATTGCCATTCTTGGAATGGAGCTGCCTGGTGAGGTACCAGGAAAACTCAATTTATGACTGAGGGCCGTTCTGATATGACCGTGAGATTTGATCTCACATGATAAAATATGAGTGCATGGCCATTCTGATGTGACAGAGGGATGTGTTCCCATTTGATCAGATGTAAGGGCTGAAGCCATTCTATCATGGCTAAAGGATTAGGTTCCTCCCATGTCAGATATGAGTGCTAAGCCATTCTGACTTAGTGTCAGATATAAGGGCTACCGCCATTCTTTGAATGGAGCTACCTGGTGAGGTACTAGGGATCCTCAGTCTAGGAATGAAAGACTTTCTAATGTGACTGAGGGATGTGTTCCCATGTACTCAGATGTAAGTGCAGTGACATTTTCACAGATGATAGTAGTTTGGGTTCCTATCATGCTAGTGACTATAAGTGATGTGCCTTTTCACAGATGGTAGTAGTTTTAGTTCCTACCATGCTGGTGATTGTAAGTGCTGAGCCTTTCCATAGATGGTAGAAGTTTGAGTTCATACCATGATGGTGGATGTGACTGCTGTGCATTTCCACAGATGATAGTAGTTTGGGTTCCTATCATGCTGGTGGTTGTAAGTGCTGAGCCATTTCACAGATGATAGTAGTTTGAGTTCCTATCATGCTGGTGAATGTAAGTGTTGGGCCTTTCTGATATGATTCTAGGATTGGTTCCTACATGATCAGATGTGAGTGATGGGTGTGCCTTTCTAACGAGTAGGTCAGATGTAAGTGCTGGGCGGGCCATTCTGATGTAGTGTCAGATATAAGCACTGAAGAAAGAACTACATGGAGGCTAGGACTACAACCAGCATGAAAAAGGGCTGGCTTTGTATAACTTCCTCTGACGAGAAGAATCATGAGATAGCACCCGTGATGATGATTCTCAGTGATGATCCATATTGAGTGATGATTGATATCCAGTGATGATGATCTAGCAGTGATGATCCAGATCCAGTGATGATGCCCAGTGATGATCTAGATCCAATGATGATATCCTATGATGACCCAGATCGAGAGATGATCCAGATCTGATGACTTGAAGGAGAAGATGACTTGAAGACTCAGAATACTTGATATGCAGATGAGATGCAAATGAAAAGATGATCCCGTTGATGCAGAGAAGAAGACCAGTGCTGAAAATTATGTCGAAAGAATACCTTCCTAGTTAAGAGGGAGTGTTGATGTATTTGTAATTTCAGAATGTATTCATCTATGTATCTTATGTATTGTAACCCGATGTTTATTCTGGGATGTATCTATAATGTAATTGAGTCATATTGTCATGCCCCGATGTTCCGATCGGGAGGATCAATAATGTAAACAATTCATGCCAATTCATAGTGAGTAACCCTCTGATTGTCTAAGGGTTAAAGTCCCCACAATTCTGGGGCATTAGGGTTATTAGACTCTCCTAGTAGAGGTTGGCCCTGGTAGGGTTTTAGTCATGTCGGGATTAGTATAAATAGAGAACTGGAGTCTCTATTTATCACACAACTCATCCACACTCAAGTGTAGAGCATAGTTGAGGAAGGAGAAGACACTGGGGCTAGTCAAGAAGAAGATTACTGTTGTTAGGATATCACTTATTGTTTTGGGGCTTTTACTATTTTGGTGTTGATTCTATCTCTGAGGAAGTTGCGGGGTTTTCTCCTTTATGGTTTCCCTGAGGAAAAAGACTTTGTTCATTGTCTCTTGTGTTTGATTGCTATACTTGTTATTCTCTCAGTTAAAGATCCTAATAATGCTAGCTTAATGTTGAAAAACTAACAGACTTGAATGGACTCATTTAAAGGTATCTTAGTGAATAGGGAGACCACATAAAAACTCAAGATTATGTCATTGGGTTCTACTTTCTTCTTTTTTATCAACTCCACAAATTCACTTGAGTCTTTAATGAATGAGTCTGTGTTACCTACCAGGGGGCCTAGGATTTTGGCTATGTGTTTTGCCAGCTCATAAGTGGGGCAGTCTATGGTATTAACGATGGGCCGGAGGGGTACTCCTTATTTGTGAATTTTTGGGAGGCCATGTATTCTGGGTGTAATATCACGGTTAGGGGTAAGACATTTCTTAATTATTTCATCAAGGTTTGAGTTTTTAATAGTTCTTTTTACCTCTCTTATTATTTTAGAAATAGGGTTTTTGTTAATTTTTTTATAGCTCCCACTAGTAGTAAGATGATGTAACATCTTTTTGTTGTAAGTTGCTTTGTCTAAGATGATCGTAGCACCTCCTTTGTTTGCTTTTAATATAACTATGTCATTGTTAGACTTGAGGTTTTTTAATACTAATTGTTCTTCTTTAGTGATGTTGTTCTTGGGTAGTTTGGCTTTCCTTAGGACAAGAGCACAATCTTGTCTGATGGTTTCCTTATCCAAAGCATTCAAATTATGAATTCAGCCCTCTATATTGCATATGATGGTCTTAGTGGGGATGGATTTGGGCACTAAGGTGAAGTTCAGGAATTTCTTTAGAATACTGCTCTCAATGTCAGTCAGTGCGTGGCTCGAGAGGTTAACTACCTTCTTGTCATGATTGTTGGCGTGTCCATTTTCAGGCTTCTCACTGGGACCAAACCACTTCTCCCTAATGCCCATGATCTTCTTCTCATCCCTTATGCCAGCAATCTCATTCTCCATGTCATTAGCGTGTTCATTATCAGATTTCATGCTGGGACCAAAACTCTTCACCTTAATGCCAACGATCTTCTTCTCCCTTATGCCAGCGATCTTATTCTCCATGCCAACGATTTTTATTTGTTGTTTGTCACACGTCAATCATTTTTTATTGTTGACTTTGAGGGCTATATTGGCATCCACTATTTTCCATAAATCCGGACTGATAGTGGCCGAAAGCTTGAGCTATGAATACCTAAAATAGTATGATACCTCTATAATATAGCACTCTATTCCAATTAAACCTAGAGAAAATACGTTTAGACAAAAGTTGAGAAGAATAAACCCCATGTTGTTTCCTATGATAGAGAAAGAAATCAAAAGTTGTTCAATGCTAAAATTATTGTAACTATGATATTTTCTAAATGAGTAGTTGATTTAGTACCTGTTAGAAACAAGAATGGTGAAATTATACTTTGTGTGGATTTCAGAAATATTAACAAAGTTTCATTAAAAGACAACTACCCTTTACCAAAGATGGATCACATTCTGCAAATAGTAGTGGGAGCTGCGAGGATTTCTAACATGGATGGATTATCAAGTTATAACCTAATCAAGGTGCTTCCTCAAGACCAAGAGAAGATTGTTTTTACTACACCATGGGGTACATTCATGTATTCCAAGATGACCTTTGTTTTGATGAATGCAGGGGCTACATTTCACCGAGCCATGGATATTGCTTTTGTAGAAGAGAAAGATAAGTTTGTAGTTGTTTACATGGATGATATAGGTGTTTATTCCAGCTCTGAAAGGGAACATGTTAAAAATTTGGATAAGGTCTTTCTGAAGTGCAGAAAGTATGGTATCTCACTGAATCTTGGAAATTATAATTTTGCATTGAAAGAGGGAAAATTGCTAGGACATATCAATTCAAAAGATGGAATTAAAATTGATCTAGAAAGAGTCAATGCAATTCTGAAGGTTAAAGAGCCCACGAGCAAGAAAGAGGTGCAGTCATTTATTGGACAGGTAAATTTTATGAGGAGATTAATTCCCAGTTTTACTAAAATACTGAGAAACATTACCGATATGCTAAAAAAAGAGAATGAAATAAAATGGACAATGGATGCTAGGAAATCCTTTAAAGATATAAAAAAGGCCATCACTGAAGCCCCAGTTTTGGTAAGGCCATATTTTGCTAAATATTTCCTTGTATTTTCTTAAGCATTTGATCATACTATAGTTGGAGTCCTACTGCAGAAGAACAACCAGAACATTGAGAAACCTATTGCTTTCTTCAGGAAGGTGTTGAGGGATGGAGAGATAAAATATGATATCATTGAAAAACATGCCTATGCTTTGGCAAAATCTTTGAAGGATTTTAGAGTGTATATTCTTCATTCACATATTGTTGCATGTGTCCCAAGTAATGTGGTAAAGAGCATCCTCACTCAACCAGATCCAAAAGGTAAGAGAGAAAAATGGATTCTTGTACTATTGGAGTATGATCTTGAAATCAAGCCTACAAAATTTGATCAAGGGAAAACAAATTAATGACAAATTCTAATTTTGAATCTTTACATCTCAACTTCTTGTCAAATAATTCAAACCATCTTGATGTAGGGTTACAGGTATTTCCATATTTTCTCTTTCTCCATGGTACAGTGACATCATATATGTGCAGAAAAATTTACAAGCTCCTCCAGTGTTTAGTAAAACTAGAGCCATATTTGTAAAATTGAGGGATGCTAAGTTTTGCATTATGAATCAATACCTATACTGGAAGGACCCTGGTGGTTTGTCGTTAAATTTCCTTTTTTTAAATGAATCTTAGCAAATAATGAAAGAATTTCATCGAGGAGATTGTGGAGGTCATCACTCTAGGAAGGTGACAACTAATATGGTTTTGAGAGCTGGTTTTTGATGGACTTCTATGTTTTCTAACATCTACAAGGACATCACTACATGTCATCAGTGTCATATTTTTATGGTAAGAGAAAGTTAGTGCCACTCCCTCTTAATCCAATCTCAGTAGAGGCACCCTTTCAACATTGGGGGTTAGATTTCATTAGGGAAATCAACCCAAATTCTTCAGGTCAGCATAGGTGGATTCTCATAGCAACAAATTACTTTACAAAATGGATTGAAGATATGCCCAAAAGGAGAGCCATTGATGCTATGATCATGGAACTTTTAGAAAATAACATTTTGGCCCGGTTTGGTTGTCCAAGGAGAATTGTGACAGATAATGCACCTTCCTTCAAATAAAAAAAGATGATAAGCTTCTATCATAAGTACCACATCAATTTGAATCATTCTACTTCTTATTATGCACAAGGAAATGGACTGGAAGAATCTTCCAATAAGAGCTTGGAAAGGATAATTAATAAGTTGTTTGAAGAAAATAAAAGAGATTGACATACAAAGCTGAAATATGTTTTGTGTGCAGATATGATCAGTACCAAGAGAGCAATTGAAATGTCACCATTTTAGTTGGTTTATGGGGTTGAAGTAGTCTTTCCAGCATCTTAGGATTTTCCTATCATGAAGTTATTGCAAGAGTAGGAGGATGAGCCAAATCATATGAAAAGAAGGATCAATAAAATAATAGAGTTGAATGAAATGAGAGACAAAGCCTATGACAAAATACAAATCCATCAAGAAAAGATGAAGAAAACTTGACAGGAAAATTAAAGAAGAACAGTCCTAGATTGATGATTTGGTTTTGAAGTGGGATGCACTTAGAGAAGAAAATCATGGAAAATTTCATCATATATGGGTAGGTCCATATATTATTTCAGCATATAGAGGGGATAATTCATTAATTTTGCAGTATCAGGATGGGTCTCAGCGGAAAGGTAAATGGAATATTTCTAAAACATTACTTGTCTTGAGGGTAGAAGGTAATTTTTGTACCATAGACTGTATATATTTATTTACATTTGAATCAGTACAGATGGTGAGCCAAGTGTTAACACCCAAAAAGGGTTCACTACCTCATCTACCCCATTACATGGCTCATTTGTCCATTTTCCTACCATATTTCCATCAAAAACCCATAAAACCATCTGAAAAGCCTCCAAAAGGCTTAAAATGCCTCAAAAAGGCCATAAAACCCTCTTTTCCTCCAAAACATATCCAAAATTCCTCCAAAAAAGAAAAAATCTCCAAAAAGGAAGAAAAAATATAAAATAATGAGGGAAAGGAGGAAAAAACCCTAAACAGCTGAAACGCTAACCCTAAACCGCCACTCCACCACTATAAATAAGTGATGAAGACCCCTCATTCAATATCCACAATCACAAGTATCCTGCCTCTGCCAAAATTGCTCTTGAAATCCTAGCTCACCATTGAGTTGGTTTCACCATGAGAGCCCCTTTTGGCCCATTTCCACCATTGGAGAAAGAGAAGGAGCAGCTAGAGCTCGAAGCAACATCTTGGATCAGTGCAACGGGATTCACCAACCTCCACATTAGAGGTCAGATCAATAAAAAAATCATTCTTTACTTTTTACTATTTTGCTTCATGAACATGTTTAGATTAATTTTTATTAATTTTTATTTCACATATTATTGAACTGCTACTAAGGAATCAATTCTCCTTAGTAGGTGCTCATTCACACAAGCTAGGGGTAAAACCCTAGCAACAGTTTTGGCGACTCCACTGGTTTTTTAATTTATTTTATTTCCCGTTTTGTCCTTTCGGCTGTCGTTTTTGGCCACCGCAAACCGCTGTTTTTTGTTTCACAGTCGCATTCCGACCGCGTCTTTCCATCCCTTAGGTGCGACCAGACTGCGCCTTCCCAACTCTTAGCTACGACTCGACCGCGTCCTTTTCCCTGTTTGTTGCGCTCCGACCGCGCCTTTCCATAATTAACCCGCGACCTGAGCGCGCCTATTTTTTCCAAACCTGCTGTCCGCCCACGTCTGTTCTTTAGAAACCCGCGACCTGTGCGCGCCTGTTTCCTCTAAACCTGCGGTCCACCTGCATCTATTCTCCAAAAACCCGCGATCTATTCGCGCCTGTTTCCTTCAAACCCGCGGTCTGATCTGACTTTTGCACTTGTTCCTGCTTTTGAACCCAGCCCCTTTGCTGCCATATTTTCTACACCTACAAAGCCATCTGTTCTACCTGCACTTTTGTCCCCCTTTACAAATTTTTTACAAATTTCAGCATTGTTTATTCAAATAATTTTGCATGATAAAATTTTTCTTTCAGTATTATTGATATTTAGGAAGTTGCCCTGGCACTTCTCTTCTGGGATTCATAACCTCACAAGCACACAATCTGTCACCTAATTCAAGTGAGACTTAAAAACTACTTAACTCAACCAACATTCTAACCCCACTTGGGGAACACAAAAGAATTTTTGTAGTTAGGTAGGATCGGGGGGATAGGCTTCCAAAAACACCCCTCGGTTACTTACACTTGAGACATAGTTGTTGTCCATTAGGGAACCAAAATCCCCTAGTATTTTTTGACACGGTCACAACCGGTTTATCAGAGGGCCTCTCCCTTAGGAGGGTTGAAGTCGTGAGATTGGTTCTGGAGGTCTGAGTGGAATACCGAACTCCATTCAGTAACTGAAGGGATACCTTTCGCAGTTCTCGGGATATCCCTGTATAGGGGTATTGTAGTAAAAGGACCAAGCGGCAGATTTACCTTTCTGGACGTGTCATGAACGGGGTATCTTAGTTGCCATTCTTTTAGGATTTGACTACCCGATGTTCCTCCCGGTAGGGGGATACCTTAGCCACTTGGATTTCCTATTCGTATTGTCTGACTTGGATTTCATCACCTTGCAGAGGATATGTCTAGTTGAGTCATAATACTTTTAGTTAGGTGTTTGCATGCTCCCTTGCCTCCTTTTGGTCTAGTGAGTCCACCATTTTTTTATTTTGTAGGCAACCTGCTGTTTTTTTGTATTTTGACCATTTATGTTGACACTCCGCCTATTGTAGCATGCAGTTACAATGGGTGTTTTGAGTTGGTTGTTGGCCTGAGCGCCCTATTTTTTGAGCTCTCCTTCTGCACACTCGGTTGCATTAGAGTTTTTGAGCTGATTTGTAGTTACCTCAACCCACATATATTTGAATCCATTTGTCACCATTGAGTCTCTGAGACATTCGCGGTGCCTCAAAGGCGAGCCTCCATAGCACGGTTCACTTGACACCACCCGTCATCGACACAAGTCATCATCACTTGATACCACTCATCATAGATCTCGAGCCTTGTGACTTGACTCCACTCGTCAGCGGCATAGAGCTCCGTCACCAGATACTGACGCCCCTTATTTTACCTCTGATTCTGAGCCAGAATCCGAGAACCCCCTTACACTGCTCCTACTAGCCCCATGGCTGGTGTGACTCCCATCTTGGTAGGGACCGTTGGTGGCACATCCACCACGACACCAGTTACCACACCTACTTTGGGTATGCCCTCCATGGGGGCCCCCTCTACTGTTCCCCTCACAGTATCGATTCCCATAGTGGGAATACCTATCCCCACTCCATTAGTGACCCATACTACCCATGGTGGTGCAGGACCGTCCTATACCCCCTTAGTTCCCCCACTTGGGGGCAACCTCCCTCACATGACCTCTCCACTTGGGGGCACTGGCCCCAATTTGACCCAACCCACTACCGTGTCACATCCTTCGTCCAGTTTGCCATTCATGGCTAGCCTCAACCTGCCTGACCTAGCCAGATTAACCAATGACCCCATCCGACACGACCCTGCGTGGCCTCACATGCCCACCAAGCTCCCCTCGGACATCCCTAAGTTCGAGGGCAAGGCAGGTGAGGACCCACAGAACCATATCATGTCCTTCCATCTATGGTGTTCCTCCAACTCCATAGTAGACGACTCTATTCGCCTCCGTTTATTACAGCGCACTTTCACTGGCTCTGCTGCCAAGTGGTATATCGAATAACCCCATGGAACCCATGCCACCTTTACTTCCCTTTCCTCGACCTTCCTGCAGTTCTTCCAGTTACCTATCTGCTATGACGCAGGCATTGAGATCCTACTATCATGCAGACAAAATACGGCTACCCACATCACAGACCACATTCATGAATGGCACCGGCGCCGTAGCCTATGCAAAATCAAGTTAGATGACCAGATCTTCCTAGATCGGTTCCTCAAATCCCTCCTTCCTATCATTACTAAGGATGTGGCATCCGAAAGACCCCAGTATGAAGAAGAGGCTATCCTTAAATCCCAACAGTTCGATCTCATTTACGCCCAGTCGGGTTATCTTTATACCATAATACCTGATGCCCCTCGGGACGATTCCTCCTAGCGCGATGCGCCGGGGGCATCCCATGCTGCCGATGGCATCATTGGCTGTGTCTCTTCGCAGCCTCAACCATTTTCCATAGCCCTTCCTACCCCTGGCCCTGACCCTTCGCGGGCTACATCACAGTCTGGAGCAAACAACCCGTATGCTCCCATGACACATCACCACCATACCCATGGACCCTCATGTCCACCACAGTGTTTTGGTCATGCAACTCCTGCTCACGCCCCCCCTGTCGCACCTCAGTCCTACTATCACCAGCAGGCTGGACCAACCCCTGCGGTACACCCACAATCCGCTCCACAGCACTATCAACAACCCCCTCAGGTTGCTGCACCTGCGCAACCTCCACCTACATATCATCCACCGCAGCATGCTCCCACCCACGCGCAACCTCAGAATCCACCTACTGTCCAAGGGCAAGTTTATGCTCAACAAAACCCGCAGCAAAACCAGAACAACCAACGCAACCAGGGCCAACAAAACCGCGGCAGAGGCCGAAATCATGGGAACAACCAACCGACCGAGCAAGATGGTCAACACCCTAATCCCCCCGCTAGTAATAAGGCGGCCCCTGATAACCAAAACCCTGATCGCCCGCCCAAGCAGGATAAAAACCCCAATTTGCACAAAAACTATCCTTGTTCTTTTTGCGGGGTCTATGGCCACTACACACATTTTTGTCTGCATATGGAGCGAGTTCGGAAACTTTTGGCTACGGATGTACACCGCCAAGGGTAGGCGGCTCCTCAAGCACCACCCAACCCCCCACAACCTCAGCAGACACCTTTGGTGCTGCAAAACCCCTTACCAACCCAAGGCGTAGTGAACATTGAACCGTTGGCTCCCCCTCAAACTAACGCACCAACCCAACAAATCACTTACGCTGCTCCTGATCAACCCATGTTCGATTCAGGGACCCACCACTTGTTGATGATGTCCTCCGATGAGGTCAACCTCCAAACCCGGCGGAACCACTATGGCTCCACCCCTGAAGCCCCTCCTGTCGATACACCTACTAACACTCATCCCACTGATCAGGCGTTACGTATACCTCCACCTCCATTAGATGGCGCTCCCAGAGCGCCCCGTTTCCCACTTTGTGGTATCAACAATAACCCCAATGCGCGGGCTGCGTCAAACTACAACATTGTCGATGACTTAGCCCAATCCCCCGCAGCCATGTCTGCGTTAGAAGTCTTAAAAAAATGCCCTTCGCAGTGCAAGAATTTACTCTCAGCCATTGGGGCTATTGATCCAAATGATTCGCAGTTAATGGCATTTGATTTGGACCAATCCGAACCCCGCCTGCCTTCCACTTTGGCATTCCAAGTTTCTGTTTCCATTCGGAATTTTGTCATCCATCGATGCATTATTGATGAAGGTGCCTCTACATGTGTCATGCCCACCTCCATCTGGCAGAAAATGGGATCCCCCCCTCTACAGCAGTCCTCTACTGCGTTGCGAGCCTATGACGGCCATTCAGCTCAACCCCAAGGCCTATTAACTAACATCCCCATCTCACTGGCTGGAAAAATTGTCCTCATAAACATTGAGGTTATCAATGCACAGCTTGATTACAACCTTTTACTTGGCCGCAGCTACATGTATGCCATGCGGGTAGTTGCTTCTACTGTTTTTTGTACCATGATGTTCCCCCATGAGGGACGCGTGGTCAAAGTTAACCAACTCACTTACCATGATCCCAATGCCCTCGTGGCACCCAAAAATGTTCTCCCCATGGTTGAACAACCTGTTTCGGGTGCCACCACCTCATTCGTTTCTTCTATGGGGCCCGGAGTTTACTCAGACGCACCAATGACCTTGACCTTCCCATCTCTTCCACCCCCGTCACCTACCACTGAAGTGTCTGACCTATGTACCCTGTCCCATAACACACGAAATCCTACTAATCAGCCACCCTTGTTGCCTCAACCCCCTTTGGTACCTAGTCACATTGGTGCTACACCCATCCATACCATTCCTTTCCTCTTCCCTCCCTCAGGAGTAGTTAGCGCCCCGGTCATGGCCACCCTCAGCCTTCCTGGGTTAACCCTAGGATTACCCATTTGGTATCTTTCGCCTCTCGGTCGTCCACCAACACCAGATGTCATCCTACAACCGGTGCAACCCATTGTCACTACTAGTCAACCACCTCCCAGTGTCGCTACCTCGTCATCCTTCGCGAAACCCCCCCCTCTTCTTACCAAACCCACTGGGGGCAGAAGCCCCCAACCTTACACTGCTGTCCCACCTCCTAAGACAGTTAAAAATCCCCCTGTGTTTCATGCTCCTCCCAAATGCGCGCTGTGCGATGAGTTGGGCCATGCGACTCACCTATGTCCTCAGTTACCGGCGTTACAGGAATACATGCAACTGCTTGACAACCACCCCACTATCTCGGTTGTCCATCTAGATTCAACCCCTATGCCTCGCGACAAATCCCTGCGCACTAACCACTCCTGTTCCTTATGCGGTGTCTACGGGCATTACTCACATCACTGTCCCGATCTCTCCGAGTACAGAGCAGCTCTCTTTGAAATGAACAATTTGGATCTTGAGACGGCACCACCCACCATTGTGGAAATCCATTCCCCGGTCTCTTCCCCTTCCGGAGAGGTCAATACCACTCTCTTTGAGATGAACAATCTGGATCTTGAGACGGCACCACCCACCATGGTAGAAATCCACCCCCCGGACTCTTCCTCTTTCGAAGAGGTTAATACCATTTATATGATCTCTTCCACCACTACTCCTTCGTCAACCGATTTGATGACACAAACATTCCGTAAGGATGAGGAGATTTTTGAGGCTCTCACTACCTCAGATTATCCTTGGGATGACATGCACCATCGTTCCTACTTCCTCCCAAATGAATCTTCCTCTAACACTGCTACCCAATTTGCAGTTGAATCCAAAGACTTCCTTCCCCCCAAGGTTGACTGGTTCAAGGACCCTATTCCTGCTCCGGACGCCTTCGAAGAGGGTAACATGGCCAACATCTCACCTGTCATCCAAATTGATATCGCTGCCCCCGGAGGCACCCCCGAACTCATCGCTTTAGGAGCATCTTGCACTAAGCAGGAGATTGAGGAATACAAAACACTCTTCAAAGAATTTCGTGATGTCTTTGCCTAGTCCTATACCGAAATGCCTAGTCTTGACCCTGCCATTATAGAGCACCACATTGACACGTGGCCTGATGTACCCACTGTTCGTCAGAAACAGCATCCCATTCATCCCTCAAAACTCCCAGCTGTCAAAGCAGAGATTGAGAAGCTTCGCACGGCAGGATTCATTTATCCTATTGCCTATACCACTTGGGTTTCAAACCCTGTTCCTGTCAACAAGAAACAAGGCACCATTAGAGTATGCATTCACTTCCGAGACTTAAACTGCACCTGTCCCAAAGACAATTTCCCTACTCCATTTATTGACTAGCTCATTGATGCGTGTGCGGGGCATGAAGTCCTCTCGTTCATGGACGGTTTTTCCGGATACAATCAGATCCAAATCCGCAAGGAAGACCAGTACAAAACTGCTTTCACTACCCCATGGGGCACCTTTGCCTATCGCGTCATGCCTTTCAACCTAAAAAATGCTGGTGCCACATTCCAGCAGGCCATGACCTATTGCTTTCATGATTTGGTCCATATCCTACTCGTCTACCTTGATGACCTTACAGCTCGTTCCCGAAAACGATCAGACCACCTTGATGACCTTCGGCAAGTTTTTCTGCGTTGTCGCAAATATCAAATCCACTTGAACCCACACAAGTGCGTCTTTTGCGTTCCGGCAGGCCGATTGTTAGGTTTCATTATTTCCCAGAAAGGAATTACTGTTGATTCCCTGAAAGTCCAAGCCATCTTAGACCTTCCATCTCCTCGAATGCTCCGGCAACTCCAAAGTCTGCAAGGGCGATCCAATTTTCTTGGACGCTTCGTTCCTGATTACGCCACAACCATTCATGGTTTCTTGCGCCTGCTCCGTACCCACATACCCTTTGTCTAGGACGAGCAAGCCGAAGCTGCATTCGAAACCCTCAAGAAAGCTCTCACACAAGCCCCCTTGATCTCCCCTCCGGATTTCTCTCAGGACTTCATCCTTTACGTCTCGGCATCCGAGCATACTGTGTCCGGAGTCTTGGTTCAAGAAGATGCCTCACGCCAAGAGCGTGTCATTTACTACGTTAGCCAGACCTTGTCCGTCCCACCCCTACATTACCCATATGAGGAGAGACTAGCCCTAGCAGTGGTCTTTTCCGTCCAAAAGTTGCGACACTACATTTTACTTAGTCATACCACAGTCATCGCCGATTCTAACCCCATGGTATATCTCTTAAACCGGCGGCTCCTGCAAGGTCGTGTGGCTAAATGGGTCATTATCCTCCAGGAATATGACCTCACATTCCGAACACCTAAGAGCACTAAAGCCCTTGCGCTTTCCCAGCTCATCACTAATCTCCCTTCCTTTCTCCCGACCCCACCTATCTCCGAGGAGTTACCCGATAATCACTTGTTCATTATCTCATCCGATGACCCGTGGTATGGTGATATCTTGTTATACCTGTGCATGCAAAAGTTCTAATCCACCGTCACCCGTAATGGATGTCGTCGTATCCGCCACTAGGCCTCTCGCTACCTCCTCCTAGGAGATGTCCTTTACCAATGAGGAGTCGACACAATTCTTCGTCATTGCCTTACACACGAGGAAGCTGAACAGGTCCTTAATGATTGTCATAGCGGTGCCTGCGGCGGCCATTTCTCAGGGATGGCCACTACCCAAAAGGTCGTCCACGCCGGATACTTCTGGCCCACACTTTTCATCGACTGCATCACTCCGGTCAAGCATTGCCATAACTGCCAACTTTTTGCCCCCAAGGCCCGGACACCACCTGCTCCGTTACACCCAGTCGTCACCGTTGGTCCCTTTTGCAAGTGGGCCATCGACTTCATGGAGTGTAGACCCCCATCTGCTAATGGCCATAAGTACATTGTTGTCGCCGTTGATTACTTCACCAAATGGGCGGAAGCCATGCCCACTTTCAACTGTACCGCTGACACCACTGCCCGTTTCTTTTTCAACCATGTTATCACTCGCTTCGGGGTCCCTAAACAGTTGGTCTCAGACCATGGATCACACTTCGAAGATTCCGTTTGGCGCGAGCTATCCACCTTTCTCAAGTTTGAGCACCAATTTTCCTCTGCTTACTACCCTCAAGGGAACGGTCAAGTCGAAGCTGTTAACAAAATACTGAAAACCATACTCCAACGCACTGTTGATCGGCATAAGTCCAATTGGAACCATATGCTATTCCCTGCCTTATGGGCTTACCGTACCTCCACCAAGACCGCCACTGGTTTTACCCCGTTTCATTTAGTTCACGGTGTAGAGTCTGTCCTCCCCATCGAGTGTCAGATACCTGCCTTACACATCGCCATTGAGCTTCTCCCCGATACCTCCCCCCTTGAGCAACATCTGCTATATCTCGAACAAGCCGATGAAGATCGTCGTGCCACTCTCCAGAACATCGAAGCTGCCAAAAACCGCTCCAAAGCCAGTTATGATAAACATGTTCACCCTCAAACTTTCCATGAAGGGGACCTCATCCTCGCCTATGACCAAGCCCACGACAAAACTGGTAAAGGAAAGTTTGAGTCCATGTCGCAAGGCCCTTACATTGTGCAGACTTGCCTCGGCAAGGGGGCATACATTTTAGCTGACTCTGAAGGCCACCCTTTCCGCAACCCTCGTAACGGGTTGTATATTAAACGTTTTTACCCATAACTGAAACCGCGAACTCATTGGTCCGCATTGTACAGTTTGCTCCCTTTTTGTTTTTTACCTTTTTTACCATAATCTCACGTTCATCGTTTTTTGCATGCCCACAGATGGACCATTTTCCACCTCGTTACATTGGCTTCGCTGATGGCGCAAGCCGCTAGTCTCCCAACCTGGCTTCTACAGCGTGGGTCTTGTATTCCCCTTCCAACGAATTGATTCACCTTGGCGGAACATGTATAGGCACTGCTACCAATAACCAGGCGGAGTATGATGCTGTGACCGGTCTCCTGACTACTGCCCTCCAGATGGGCATACGTCACCTTCATGTGTTCTTGGACTCCCAGCGACTTGTCTCCCAGATCAACAACTGCTACCAGGTGCACGATCCTTGCCTATTTAGAAAATTCCTGCATACAAAACAACTCAGCCGACAATTTGAATCCATCACATTCACACATGTCCCAAGAGCTCAAAATAGTGTCGCAGATCAAATGGAAAATAACATCCTAGATTGGCATATCAATCACACCATATAACATCTCCACCACACATCATAGCATCTCATCCAACTATATAAAAAACCAAAAAGACTGCATTGCATAAACATTTGCATCCATAGGGGCATCCACGTGCCTAATCATAACTAAATCATATCACATCACATCACATAAAACACACAGGAGGCATCCACATGCCCAACACCCTAAACTACTTGCATCCACGTGCAATACAAACATACAACACATCATCAAGCGCATCCATGTGCGTACAAATGAAACAACATCACACAAAGGTGCATCCATGTGCATAAATATATACATATCAAAAAATACATGTTACAAAGATATATATGTCCTGAGTACCCCTGTACTCAGCTCTACAAAAAATGTATATACATCCCTAAAAGCCTCATAAGGTACAGGCCGTAGCTACAAAAAATCGGGGGGAGTCCCCTACTCTCCCTAATGAGAGTCGTACCCTGCATCACTGTCAGTGTCTGCAGCCTCTGACTCCTCCCCCCGCTCCTCCTCCGTCGAGTCCTCATCTCGTCTGGGCTCCTGTGTCCGTGCCCTGTCCGCCAATAGGGCCACCCGGATCGCGATCGATCTAAAATCCCGGGGTGCCCTCATACACTCCTGGACCACGTCCGGATCCAGGTCCCACCATCCCTCGTCAGTCATTCCCACCAGTAGACGGTCGAGTAGTTCCCATACGGACTCCAGTGTCCCCTCTGCATCTCGACGACGCACCTCCCCCCGCCCAGGCAAAGCTGGAACGGCCACAATCCCTCTGCACACCACATGACCTGGCGGCGGCCTCAGGCCCACATCTACAGATCAACCATTTGTCAGTAACAATATACCAAATGACTATCATACATACAAAATTGACAATGCAATTAAAATATACATACCATCTGGCCGCCATGCCTGTCCAGGCGGCCGTGGTGCCTCTGGATCTCCCGTATAGTCCATATCTCTATATGGATAGTCGTCCAGGGTCAACGGTAGTTGCAGCCACTACATGTACAGCTCCTGTGTGAAGTATCTCCCAACATCGCCACCACCGCGGCGGCGCATCATCTTCCCCCACCACACCATCCGCGGCTCCTGCACACCTCCCACTCTGATCGGCACTCGTGGCCGCAGTGTGGGTACCCGCTCCATGAAAAACGTGCATAGAAAGGAACCATAGCAGAACCCCTTGCCAGATTCCTTCACCGCGGTCAACTGGCGCTGCACGTAGGTCAGGAACATCTGGCCCCAAGCATAATACACACCACCCAGCAAACGCTCCACAAGCTACATCTGGCCCCCAGACACCTTCTCAGGTGCCTGGGATCCCAGAACGCGCACCACACACTCTGCCATGGCCCGCACCACTGGCTCCTGCAAGTCTCTCACCATAAATGCATTCCTATGCACCTGAGAATCTGGCCTACAGAACTGCTCCAGCATATCATCCATATCGATGTCTGCAGACACCCGCAGCTGAGTATCCGATACCCGACCCAAATAGGGCAGCCCTGTCAAGAAGTACACATCAGTCAGGGTGAGGTCCACCCTCTCACCCTGTACACGGAACGCCTGGATCTCTGGCTCCCAAAAACTAACCAGGCGGTTCAGCAGTAATCCTGCTGACCGAATCATAGGTATCTGCACGAACTTCAATAGTCCGAACAACCCCAGCATCGACCGCACTCGACGGTCCTCTTGGACGATGGTCATAATATCGTCTGGTATCTCCCGCTCCCTCCATAGCACCTGCGGCATCCTGTCAATCACACAATGAAGTTTCATCAGACTCATCTCAAACTAATAGACCTTCCCTTTCATCCCAAAAAACCGGAACAGCTCGGCCCCCGACCGCGGCTGTCTGGCCTACAGCCGCGGCCTCCGGCCGTGGCTATCAGGCTACAGCTGCGGTCTCCGGCTGCGGCTGTCAGGCCTACAGCCGCGGCTGTCAGGCCTATAGCCGCGGTCTCCGGCCGCGGCTGTCAGGCCTACAGCTGCGGTCTCCGGCCGCGGCTGTCAAGCCTACAGCCGCGGTCTCCGGTCGCGGCTGTCAAACCTACAGCCGCGGTCTACAGCCGCGGCTGTCAGGCCAGAACCTGCGGTCCGCAACCGTGGCTGTCCCGGTCTAAACCCGCGGTCTGCGACCACTGTTTCGACCCCCTAACCCGCGGTCCACCCACGTGGACCATACAAATCATCCCCTGGGACCCACTACCCCCCCCCCCAAACCCAAAAACAATGCAGGTATGAGTTTAACGGAATACCTGTATCTCCCGACTCTGTAATCGACTGGTCAGATCGTCCAGAAATGACACCTCAGCTCTGGTCCACTGCGATCCCGAGTCAACATCCACTAGTCAAATGACACATGTCATGTTGGGCCCACTTACTATTTATAGTCCGTTGACTTTTCTCTTGTTTGGCCATTCTAAACCCAGACGGAGTCCGTTTTCAGAACCGTTTCCACCATTGGAATCAGCACGACGAAACCATCACAATGGTCACCTCGTTGCATTATTTTTTACTGCACCATTTTTGCCCATTTTTTCGATACCAATAGTCACCTCGGTTTTGCGCACCACTTCGGCCGCTCTCCGTTTTTAACACTTTTCATATCACCGGATTCATTTTTCCGAGCTCGTGATGATGCTCGAGATCATTTCTCGCTCTCACTTGGTACAATTTCAAACATTGTGTTCCTACACCTTGCCGCATCGATTTGCGCGCCACATTGGCCGTCATCAGATTATTTCACACTTTTTACATGAGCCATCCACTCCTGTCATACTGCAAATGTTTCATTATTTTTCCACCATTCATTCACCCCGCAAGGAGGCCCATCAGTGTTCCCTCCCACCCTCAGTCCTGGTCATCATACATATTCCTTGATTGAACACTTCCTCCTTGCCTAGCCATTAATTCAGAGTCTTCTTATTTGCTTTCAGACTCCTTAAAATTGAAAGCAACCACGAGCATGAACTGTCATGGGCTCGTAAAATCCACATGACAGTACCATTTCATCAATACAGAGTCTTCTTATTTGCTTTCAGACTCCTTAAAATTGAAAGCAACCACGAGCATGTACTGTCGTGGGCTCGTAAAATCCACACGACAGTATCATTCCATTACTTCAGAGTCTTCTTATTTGCTTTCAGACTCCTTAAAATTGAAAGCAACCACGAGCATGAACTGTCCTGGGCTTGTAAAATCCACATGACAGTACCATTTTATATCCACACTTCTTCTAGTTCCCTAACCCATGAAGAAGCCCCCCCGCGCTTCTGGGCGCTATGATCAATCCTCTCAACAGCACCCCCAATCAGGTCGCCTTTGTTCAGAGTATTCTGCAGTCTCCTGCCATTTTACCATAGCTTGAGTCTCCCTCATCCCATTCACCCTCAGATCCTATACCGCTATGATCCCTTTACCACCAGTCAGTCTCATATGCTGCCCGATCATCCCCGCCATCATACTCTAAACAAAGGAAGTTTGAGTCCACCCACTCTACTTGCCCAGTTATTCCCCCCAGTTTATCACTCCCGCTATCAGTACTATCACAGTTCGGTTTTTCACCTCGCGCTCCCGTCAAGGAAACATCATTGCCTTGATAGTTGCAGGTCTCCCTCTCTCGACGACAGCCCCTCTATTCCAGAGGATAGACCCAGAGGCCCCTGCGCCTTGGACCCATCACCATCTGTGGTGAGTGCCTACGGACCATTTTGGGAGGAGTCATCATTGCCTCTCCGAATAGTTGTTTCTCACATGCTCGACTTCAGCACCTTAATCGCATCATTGAGAATCACGCAGGATGTATATCCTTTCCATTATGTGTCGAAGACCCCGAATTTCCCCCAACTCTAGCACATCGGTGAGTCACTTTGGAATGCACAGTGATATGTTCCCGTGGATGTCCGAGCTACATTGGAGATTGTATTTGGATGCCATCTAGTTCCATGCTTCCTTGAGTACCCAGTTCAGTTCCAGATCAGTGTACCATTGCACTTATGACCGTTTTCGCTTTGATCCAGCAGCTCATTAGTTCCTTTGGAACCACATTCAGTAGCACTGCTATCATTCCAGTGCATCAGTTGTTCAGTTCAGACATGGTCAGCCCAGCAGTATGTTCCAGATTTGTGTCCCCTCTGGACACTTATGATATACACAGTGGTTTTCTATGTATCCTACAGGTCCCTCTTTTCGGGCCTCACAGTTATTTTTATGTATCTTGATATGAGCATGGGTATGCCCACCTCATCCAGATGATCAGATGATTCCTCATCCATTATTGAGGTTATGTACTTTTCAGTCCTTGCAGTTGGTTCAAGATCGATGTTCCGGGCTTCAGTTGGTTCCTTCTCTTCTCCACACCCCAGGAAAAACAAATATGACTTATGATGTCCATCGGCCATACGATGAGCTCCTGCCCTCGCACATCAGGGGGCAATCTGTTAACACCCAAAAATGGTTCACTACCTCATCTACCCCATTGCATGGCTCATTTGTCCATTTTCCTACCATATTTCCATCAAAAACCCATAAAACCATCTGAAAAGCCTCCAAAAGGCTTAAAATGCCTCAAAAAGGCCATAAAACCCTCTTTTCCTCCAAAACATATCCAAAATTCCTCCAAAAAAGAAAAAATCTCCAAAAAGGAAGAAAAAATATAAAATAATGAGGAAAAGGAGGAAAAAACCCTAAACAGCTGAAACCCTAACCCTAAACCGGCACTCCACCACTATAAATAAGTGATGGAGACCCCTCATTCAATATCCACAATCACAAGTATCCTGCCTCTACCAAAATTGCTCTTGAAATCCTAGCTCACCATTGAGCTTCTTTCACCGTGAGAGCCCCTTTTGGCCCATTTCCACCATTGGAGAAAGAAAAGGAGCAGCTGGAGCTCAAAGCAACCTCTCGGATCAGCGCAATGGGCTTCACCAACCTCCACATTGGAGGTCAGATCAATAAAAAAATCATTCTTTACTTTTTACTATTTTGCTTAATGAACATGTTTAGATTAATTTTTATTACTGTTTAGCATCTTTTATTTCACATATTATTGAACTGCTACTAAGGAATCAATTCTCCTTAGTAGGTGCTCATTCACACAAGCTAGGGGTAAAACCCTAGCAACACCAAGAGATTTGAATCCCATAGAGAAGGCCCTAAGATCTTGAGGGGTAACTATATTTCTTTATTTTTATTTTTATATACAGAAAAATAAAAAATAGATGTATGAGTTTTGAAGTTTTTGAGTCACGCACTGGTATGTAGGTTATTTGCTACCTCACAGGGAGGATAGCATCCCCAATTGGAGCCAGTTGTTAGCACCATTTTTGGTTTAAGTAGTTGGAAGGGGTTAGACCATAGAATATGAAAGGCGAGCTCTAAAAATTTAGCATCATATGACCTAGAGGTGTGTAGAAAGGGGTTTTTAATGCTTTGAGGGATTTTTTCGTAGGTTTGAAATGAAAAATATGAAAAAATTCCTAAGTGTGACCTTGGAGAAAAGTCGCATATGAGAAATTTGCCATTAATTGTTATGTTGCGGTAAGAATCGATGGTGTAGATCTATTGCAGGGGATATTGATGGCTACAAATAAATATGTCGAGGTAAGTTGCACGGGTTAAATAATTTTTATTACCTACGGAATGGTGATAACTTACATATAAAATCAATCGTCATATCAGCAGATGGATAAAGATCTACGACCATCAAAATTTCTGCTGATTAAACATGCTCAGAGCAATAAAATTTCAGGATCGGTGGAATCAGGTAGATCCCTCACCTTTCAACAGTGGATATTTAAAGATAAAAGAGATCTATGGTGGATATCAATTCCACTACAAGAACATGCACAAAGAAATAAACTTTGGATATTTGTCAAATTTAGTAGGCCCGTAAATATTCAACGGCGAAGATTTAAAGAGGTTTTTGATCAACAATTCAAATGTATTCCACTGTGTGAACAAACCCGGGGTAAGTTAAGTTGTAAATCATCGGAATCAGGTAGGATCCTCATGTTTCGATAGCTCAGATCAAATCCTGATCTAGATCAACGGTCAGTAATAATTTCACAACTAAAAAGTGCATGAATAAATTAAATCAGTGGGGCTCAACAAAATGTGGTAGGGATCGCATTGTTCAACAATCCAGATGAAGGTATGATTAAGATCAATGGTCGATAGTTTTTCCGCTGATCAAAGGCGCAGGGAGGAAGAAACTTGGTAAGGTTTTGGAATGAACTAAAGGGCACATGAAAGCAAGGGCATGGATTAAATCTGAAACAGATCTATGGCTTGAAACAATTCCTCCCATGGAACATGCACACTATAAATTGAAAGGAGGATCAATGGAATTCAGTAGACAAGAGAATAATTGAATGGTTTAGATCAAGGTGGATTTAGATGTATGGCTGATAACCTTTCCGCAAAGGTAAAATGCATGTTTCTTAGGAGACTAAGGCTAAGTGGGAAAGTTAAAGAGGTAACTAAAAAGGTGAAAATGATTGACAATTAAAATTAGTTAGAGGATAGATCTGTGGTTATAATTCAATCCATAGTTGGAAGTTGTAAGAAGAATAGGGAGGGTAGCATAATAGAGAATAAGGATAGTGGTTTAAATGGAAACAAGGGATCAACGATTCAGGATGAAGGGTACAAGATGGATGGAAGGGAGGTGTTTCTGATGACAAAGACGCATGGTTTATAAGAAAGATGAAAATAATATAAAAGTACAGGCACACGGATTTATGTCATTTTTTTAATTATGCATTGGAAAGCGAAAGAATAGGACTGTGCAGAAAAACACAGCTCAAACAAAATACTTGGACCACTTGTCAATGAAACAGGTAGGATATTTATCCTCAGTAAGAAAGTATTTAAAATGGTTGAAGTAGAAGAGGTAGAGGACCCATATCCTAGAATTTCATAGGATATAAGAGTTGTTTGAGGATAAAGACTCAGAGATTTTTGACACCATATTGTTAAATGGTCCAATAGGTACTGTTAAAAATAAATTAGAACTCCTCAAATACCAGGGGACTGAGGTTCAAGGTGTGTTTAATTCATGTTTTCATTATTTTTCCATAGAGAAAACCCTAAACTTCCCTAAGTCTGTCACTTGGTGCGCTTGTAATTAATCCTCTTCTGAGAGGTTAATTATGGATACAACCAAGTCTAAAATCCTGTGTCCAAATATACCTCTTGTTATTAGAAACACTTTATATGTTACTGTCGAGTTTGCTCAAATGTCCAAACAAAATAATGAAGAAAGTATAATTCAGTATTTCAAAGAGTCTACCATTGAAAAAAAACAATCTTTCTTCAATACTTTTTTGAAATCCGATACCCAATTAGAAAACCAACCATTCCATGTTGATTCTATCTTATTCAATGAAGAAACCCAATGTGTTATAACCCTCATAGGTAATTTTTTAGGGTTAGCTACCGATAAATATGTCATAGGACCTTTAATGAGCCTGATTTTTACCCTTGGCACTAATGAAATTCAATCAGAACAGTCAGTTCATTCAGTCTAGTCATCTTTCCTTAAATTTGATGAGTTTCTAGTAGAAAATCTTCATTCTTAGCTAGTTGACTTCCACAAAACAAGATGCTTTAGGTTCCAGTCGTATTTGCTGAAAATGTTCCTATCATTTAATGAAGAGACTTACAACTCCCTCAAATGGTACTTACAGAAGACATGAATAGGGATTACATCAAATACATGAATTTTCTCATGTCAAAAGTTCATAATGCCTTTTTTTAGAAGAAATTTCCCAGGGTGCTACCATAGATGAAGGAAATTCTAGATTTCTCTCTTGAAAAGAGAATAGGAGATTAGTTTCTATTGGAGCAGGGTACAATACTTATATTATATGGGTTTGTTCATCAGCCTTATGTTTTGCCTACAGTTTTTATTGTTAGAGTGTTTTCTTTAGATTTAATCCGATAGAAGCTGATGGTGGAGAATGAACATTTTCCTAATTTCAAGAACTCTTCAATGATCAAGTTCCCATGGGTTGTAGGTCCATTCATTATAAATAATAGGTATGCATTACCAATGATAGAGAGATTGTTAATAGAAATGGGGTTTCAAACAGAGGTTTCCATAAATTATGGTCCTTATCATATTATTTCTATCAGGAGACAAGTCAATAAGAATAATCCCTTTGAGCATTTTGAGGTTCTAGGTATATCTAAGACTGCAAACTGGATATACAACCCTCATGAGACTCAGGGGATGTCAATATGAAAGAGGATTCCACTTCCTTAGTGAAGTAATTTAGCTCATTAAAACCAGGAACTTCAAGCACAGTTCCAGTAGCATAAAGAATTACACCAATAGCCAGTTGCTCTAAGAAAACCAATAAAAGAGACTTCTTTGATGTCATGGAAATAGAGGAGGAAGATACAACAAAAACACCTAAGAATCAAAAGGTTGAAGAAATAGGATAGTGGTTGAAAATAACCGAAGTCAAGGGCAAGAAGAAGCCAATGAATGTGAAAGGACCTGCATTTGAGATCAAAGAATATGTTTTTGCTAAAATACCCACTGATTTCACCTCCCAATTCAAGAATATATATGAATTATTTGATAAATACAAAGATGATAAGGGGGTGGTTTCAGATGAAGCTCTAAAATTCTATGCATAGGTTAGAAAAATTTCTAGTAAGGATGTATCCCTAGTGTCTATTAGGGATCACACTCGGAATACATTTAATTTGGTGATAGAAACTAAGAATAAAATTGCTGAAATGAAAATAAGCTTGGAGAATATCCCCATTCGTGACATGACCCACTTGCATAAACAAACCGGGGATATTATATAGATTGATCTGCTGAAGGAAGCATTGAAAGTATCAAGATTATAATCTAGTAAAAGCAAGAATGAAAATCAGCTCATGCAAGAGAAGGTGGAAAATAAGGCCCGCCAAGCACAGATAAAAAAATTACAGATGGATTTGTTGGTTGTTGGAAGTCAAGAAGACAAAGGGTATAAAACACAAAAATTATTGAATGAAAAGGAAAGCACTATCCAATTATTGAAGAAGAAGTGAAAGATTCCATCCACCTAACTGATACAAGATTCTGAGCTAACAGAGAGTGAGAAAGAGAAAGAAAATCTATCTGGTGAGCTAACTAACTATGAAGCAAAATTTGCAGAGAAAGGAAAAATAGTGGGAATGAGATATGATGAATTATAAAATAAGCTGCAATAAAAAGAAAAGGATCTTGAAAGTAGAATCATTCCTCCTTCTATAGAACCTGGTGAACAATCCATTGTTCAAGCTATGTAATGGGTTAGTTTGAAATAATTGGAGGTTGATGGGTTAAAGAACCAGAACACAAATTTGGAGAATTTAGATTTAAAGAGAGAACAAGAAATAAAATCATGGGAAGCAAAGTGCTAGTAATTTTAGAATAAAAACGATAAATTAATAAAACATGTTACAGGTAAGTTTCCAGTACAAGTGGCTAAGCATATAATTTGGGATGCACTCGTATCAGAAGAAAGTAAATTGAGACCCTACTTGGACTACATTTTGGATAAGGAGATGGTACTACAGACAACCAAACAGAGTGTGACAACTATGAATGAAAGGGAGAATAAAAATCCCATAGATTATGCCAAAAATAACATATATTTTTTTAAATGGGGTGACAGAAGAAAATTTGAAGAAAACCAATATTAAAGACAAAATATATATTATAACATGGGCTAGAAAAGTGGTCAATAAACACCATCATTTAGACACTATTGAAGAAAATATTGGGATCATGGCACATCAGGTTAAACTCTTCATGGACATGTTTGATCCTTTGTTCAAAAAGGGACTGCCTTTCTTTTGGGAAGAGAAAGGTAGCATGATGTCATAGTGTTGGGGCACGCACCCTAATGGTCCTTAAGGTGGGTAACTCCACAGGTTTATGGGAGTTGTAAGCGAAGTTACGACTCAAAATAGTCTTAGGGGTGTCAGGGTTGAGTCAAAGTCCTATTTTTGTAATAAACCCATGGTTTAAGTCCAGGGTTTAGGGTTCGGGGTGCCCATGGTTTAAACCCATGGTTTTGTAATAAGTGCAATGTATAAATAAGCACTCTTGTAAAGAAGTCAGGTTAGGCTTTTGATGTAAGATGAATTGATGTGAAGCTAAGGCTTGTTTGTAAGAAGGTTAAGTCCCAACTGTGTGCGTGTACAACCTCTGCAACTGTGTGCGCATAGGGTTTTGGGTGATTAAGGATATCTGTAGCTGTGTGCGCAGAGGCCTGCAGCTGTGTGCGTGGCTTTGAGGACTTGAAGGGATCTGCAGCTGAGTGCGCAGATCAGAACTGTGGTTTTTGTAAAGAGTTGAATAAAACACAGTTCTGTGGATGTAACCCCTAAACTGGGGGTGAACCACGTTATATCGTGTGTTGTGGTTTTTGTTGTGTTGTTTTTATGTTCTGTTATTCATTGATAAATATATAACTGATAAGTAAGATCACTGCTAAATACGAACTTCGCTAGAATTCCCAGTAAAGGGTTAAGCAAGACATTGTTTGTTTATCTAACCGCGAAGCTAAATAAGTAACTATTAAAGCTCTGCATTTTATGATTATAATTGTTAGAAGCTAAAGGTACAGTAATATCCCTCTTCTGCTTGCAGAAACTTGATTCTGTGGCACCCCATAGTTGTTTCGGGTGATACTGCAACCTATTCGCAGGTTGTTGTCGAAAGGGCCAAGACTGTGGGTCTTTTGTTGGTGCGAAGTTAATGGTATAAAGCCCGGGTCTGCCCTATAGCCCAACAAATTGGTTCTGTTGCCGATTGAACTCAGTATCTGCTCAAGAGGGGTTTACGTCGTACCTCGAGGGCTATGTTTTGGAGACCCTCAATGAAATAAATTGGTGATTGGATTGAAGAGACTTATCTGAACTTTGTTGTACAAGAGAACAAAGATCTGCGTCGTAGTGCAAACAAATTTTTACAAAGGTGTGTTTTTTCTGACGTATATGAAATTTTCTTTGGTAGTATCCACATAGAGTTGCACCAGTGGTTATCCAGGTTAACAGAGAGAAGGATGAACTTCCAATAACGTCAGTTTCCCGATTTGACCCCTGCAAGAATTAATATACTGAAAAGGGTGAACAACGAGATATCTCGCGTTGTTGATTTCTGGACAACGCGAACCCTTGAAGCATTTGTGACGAAGTTCTCCATTGACACAAATACATCCTTCAGCAAAGCTAAATGGAAATTATTCAAAGGACCAAGGGGTAAGTACTTGAATTCATTTAGTTTGATAATTAAAATGCTATTAGCTGAAAAAGGTATATTGCTCATTGAATCAGACTGTTAGATTTAGCACTACTAACTTATGTTTGCAAGTGAAAGTACCCTCAACGAGCAAAGTGGTTTGCTGTGAAGTGGAAAAAGTTACAAGAGAAATTTTGAGTCCTATACCCTAGTTCAGAATACCGAGTCTAACCCCGTAAGTCCAACAGTCTCAGAGCCCGAAGAAACCCCTTTTGTTGGAAACCCTCCGGTAACCCCGCAGTGAAGACCTATTATCCCTGAGAACCCATCGCAGTCTTAAAGTAACCTAGCCCAAGTATTCATGTCGCAGGTCAGTCTACCCCAGTAAGTTCCCCCCCGCCTACTACCAGTCCCCCTCCCTCCCCCCCTAGACCCGCGATGGCCCATATGAATGGCGAAATTAAGCTCCCTATTTTCAAAGGAACTGGATTACAGGATCCAGAACAGTTCTAGTTTTTATGCAAAGCAGTGTGCACTGCTAAGAACATTACGGCTCAAGATACAAAAAGAGCGCAGCTGGTTACTTCTTTCAGAGACCACGCTCTGACCTAGTTCATGAATTTTTCCAGCACTCAGAACCATGTCTTGGTTGATATAAAAGCAGCAATGATAAAGTAATTTAAGAATCCTAAATCAAAGTCACAGTGTATCACTGAACTAAAGGAAATCCAGCAGAGGCGAGGAGAATCGGTGTGGGACTTTGATCAGAGGTTCAAAGTTCTACTAGATCAAGTTAGTTTCACTATTGGCCCAGCGCAGCATAAGGAATGGTTCATCACAGCTCTGTTACCACACATCAGGACTCCACTCATGCAACAGAAGGTTGCAGATCAGCAGGAGGCCTTGGAAATCGCTATGAAGCTTGAAACAGCCCCAGTCGAAGATAATTCTGGTATCGCTCAAATACAAGCACAGTTGGCAGCGATGGCTCTGGAGCTTTGTGATCTGAAAAAAGGGACAGCTAGTCACGAAGAGGTTTGGTGTACACGATGTTAGACAGAGGGTCACGATAAGGAACAGTGTCCTACGGTAAGAAATTTCCTAAATTCTGGTGCACCAAACCCATTCAACCCTAGTGTTCTATATTATGAGATCTATAGGACAACTAGCCAGCATCGACCTGAAGACTACTATCTTCTACAGAGGTATGTGCAAGTCCTTAAGAACCCTTATTGTAAGTTTTGTAAATCAGTGGGACACAACGAATATGAATGTCACAGCTTTGACCTCATGAGAGAACAAACTTACGATGCTTATCGGGTACAAAATGATGGCTAAGGCAATGATGGATATGGTTACCATGGTAGTACATCAGTTAATGGAGCTTTTGGAGGTCGTGGTCGTGGTGGTATGGTTGGAAGAGATCGAGGCCAGGTTGTGTGCTATAACTGTAACTAGGCAGGACATCTCGCTAGAGACTGTCGGAACCCAACTACGACATGCCGATATTGCAGAGCTGTCGACCATGTGATTAAGCAATGCCCGCAGCTGATAGCGAAGATTCAAGAAATAAATAGTGCCCCTACTTAGAATATTCAGCTGATTGCTGTGGAGAAATGACCTGTCCCACCCATTAATGTTGTTACCAGGAGTGGAGCTATGACGGAAGTACAGAACAAGGAGAAACAACCTGCTGAGGCTTGGGTTCGGAAGGCCTCAGAACAAATCCCTGCATTTGATGTCGAAAGAGAAAAAGAGACATTTATGGAAGCCAAGAGAGACTTTGATGACCCCAACACATCAGTAGTACCTGCACAACAACCTCAGCAGCAATCGCAGGCGCAAGAATCTTCGATAGATAAAGTAAGTACAATGTCCTCCTTTTTACAGAGTTGTATGAAGCTCTTGAGAAATCATAATGCTTTAAATGAGTTGCAGAAAGTTATTGATTCTTGCGAACCTCAGCGAAGTTCTAGTAAGGAAAAACCTGTGCATAGAGTCAGAAGAACTGGTAGGGAAATGAGATTGAATGCTCAGATAGGAGAATATGACATGACTGATGTCATCCTATACCTAGGATCAGAAGTAAATGTCTTAACTAAGCAGACATGGGAACAAATGGGAAAACATACTCTGGAATGGTCCCCTATACATTTGAGATTAGCCAATCAGTAGAAGATTGTGGCCCTAGGAAGACTCCCTAGTGTATCAGTAGATATTGATGGAGTCAGTACCTTAGCAAACTTTGAGGTAATTGAAATAATTGATGACAGCAACCCCTATCTAGCACTACTAGGCATTGAATGGGAAATAGATAATGATGCAGTAATCAATCTGAAGAAGAGATAGATGACTTTCGAAGGGAAAGGACTGAGAGTCATAGTCCCATTGGATCCTTCTCAAGGAGAGAGATACACAGAGCCAGTAAGAGATGAAGACCAGGATTTTTTGAACCACATCTACAATATCACAGCGAAGGAAGAATATTATGTTGATCCTACTACCGAAGGTATCATGGATTGGTAGTGTGACAGCTCTTGCATGACAGATTCAGATGATGGCCTAGAGAATTGGTAGAATAGACTGTATGAGCTACATGGCCATCGATGTGCCAGAATTACCAAGTCTCTCAGATGGATTGGCTCACAGACAAGAACCTTACCTATTTTTGATCGTTCGACAGACCCAGAAGAGTTTATTGTGCAATTCTAAAAGTAGGTACCAGACTCACAGAAAATGGAGACTCTGGATTCAGCATTCAGAGCCATGGCATCTAGATGGTGGGATGGTCACAAAAATTACATTCATAATTGGGAAACGTGCCAGAAGTCCCTTTGCCTAAGATTCAGGGACCAACCTCAGGAGGTGCGAAGCAGTTTTAATGGTAAGACCAGTCCTCAGGGACACTTGGAGCAATGCTACGAGGCATGGAAGCATGTACCTCATGAATAATGGGTACATAGGTTTTTGCACACCCTGGAACCTATAGCAAAGAACTGGTATGCGGAGGTTGAGCTTCGCCATGGTACTGTAAGTTGGGATTGTCTTATTGATAGTTTTGTGCTAACATTTTCGATTAATGAGGTTTCTTTTGCTTTGGACGCAGCTGTTAGGATGATCCATACTAAAGTATTTGATGATCAAGAAATAGAAGAATACCAACCTGATTGGAAGGCACAAGAATCCAATACAGTAGAATGTTATAACCTCGCAATTGAGGAGGATGACGATCTGCGCAACATTAACATTCCTGAGTCAGAAGGACACTGCGAAGTACATGGGCCAGTAGTTGAAGCACTTGAAGTGACTCAACCCATGAAGACGCGGACCGTAAACATTGGGTCAAAAGAAAACCCTAAGTATGCTACCATTGGAGATTATTGGGATGACGAAAAGGTAAGCAAGGTGACCCAACTTATCCATGAATATCAAGATTTATTTCCAATGAAGTTCTCACAGATGAAAGGTATTCTTGGTGATATAGGAGTGATAAAGATCCCTTTGAAACCTGAAGCGAAGCCTGTGAAACAGCGCCCTTATAGGCTGAACCCTAAGTATAAGGAAAAAGTCCGAATGGAGCTGGATAAGATGATTGCTGCGGGAATCATTGAGCCTGTTGAAGAGTCCGAGTGGGTCAGTCCTATGGTGGTGCAAGAAAAGAAGACTAAGGGAGAAATCAGAATCTATGTCGATCTGAGGAAGCTGAATGATGCCTGTTTGCATGATCCT
>LPNX010776567.1:194195-338912 GCA_001517045.1 Pseudotsuga menziesii
ACCCCCAGTGTACGGGCTACGTCCACAAACTGTGTTTTATTCCTCTTTCCTCAAAACCAAAGTTGATCTGCGCACTCAGCTGCAGATCCCTTCAGTCCTTAACAGCCGCGCACTCAGCAGCAGGCTTCTGCGCACACAGCTGCATATCTTTCTTCCTTTTCTTACAAAACCCTCTGCACACACAGCTGCAGAGGTCGTCCACGCACACAGCTGGGACTTATCCTTTCCTTACAAAAACCAACCTTACTTNACCCATGCTTCTATGCTGTCTTCCATTAGTTTTGCGACACTAGCCACGTTGTCTGATATTTTTGTTGTTGAAGCCTTGATATCCTGCTGGCGGTGTTCTCGGACCTCTGGTGGAGTCTCAGGGGGAATGCGCAGTTGAAGTTCTGCAATCTGTTGCTGATGTTCTATCTTCATCCTTTCCAGCTCACTGCGGGACTGCTGGGCATAGTCTTTCATCTTAGCAATCTTCTGCTTTGGTTCCTCTGTTTCCTGTATGTTGGAGTCAGAAAGACTCTGACATGCCTCATCCAATGCTTGCATTAGCGTAGTTGTTGTCTGTTCAGCCTCTTTCTTCTGTTGTGCGATCTCTTCTAGGCGTGCGATGAAAGTTTTGTTTTGCTTGATGGAGTCTTCCAGTTGGATTTGTGACACTTGAGTTCGGGTATGGATCTCCTTTGTAATCGCAAGCTGACGAAGGTGCAACTCTGACATAGGAATCTTTGTATAATCAAGCTCCGTGGTTATATTTGTCTGGGGTCGAGAATCGATGTCAGGCTGCATCAGAGTTGCACTTGATACTTGTCCCTGGGTATCCCTAAGTGGCCATTGCCTAATGTCCTACTGCGTGGGTGCCATAGTGCTGCTTGTCGCAGTACTGGGCGCTAATTTTGCGGTTAGCTCTTTTAACTCCGATACCCTGTTTGCGATACCTGCGAGGCCGATAAGATGTAGTTCCGTGAATTCGGACCATTTTTTAGTAAGCGCTGTTGTAGACTGTTCGAGAGCATGCTCCAGTGCATCCATCGTGACAGTGGCTTCTTCCTCGATATCTTTATCCTTTGATGCTTTTACCTTTTTGCGGTACTGTGGCTTGGTTACCTCGGCTACTTCTGGTGACTTGCGCTTCGTTGGTGGGGTAGGATCTGTTATGGTCTTGACCAACTCCTCATCCTGTTCATCCTGCTCATCCTGTTCACTATCTCCACCCTGGCCGTTGTCATTTATCTGTGAATCACTTGGGTCTTCGCTATCTTCCAATGGGCTTTGCTGCTGCGCCTGACTAGTACCTGCGCCAATATTGGTGGCTGGAGGAACCGGAATAGAGGGTTTTTTCCCTAAATCTTTCAGCCATTCGTCCGGCCATTGCTGAACGATCCGCTGGATATCTGGTTCGGTGACTACATATGGTAATTTGAAACATTGCCGTTGAGGATCTGCACGAGCTTGAATGAAAACATGATGCATGTCGACACTAAAGTGCGCGACCCCCTTGTATTGAGAGAACACTTCGTTGGTAAGTCGAGGTGTTCACACTATCTCATAGTGAAGACTCATAGCATAGAAGACGAACACAGTGTTCGTCATCTGTTGAGTTTCCTTATCTGAGGATACCCAAAGGGAGGCATACTTGCTGCCCTTAGCGTGCCGGGGTTTATTTCGACAAACTGGGCTTCAGTGGGTTCTTTCCACCCAACTAATGCAATAAGGATTATAAGCCAAAATAATGAAAAGGTATACCTTTTTCTTGCGCATCGCGGGCATCCTCCAAAAACTCCTTCGCAAGATAGCCGGCCCAATTATAAATATACCCCTCAGCGCAGTTCATAGCAATCCTGATAACCGGGGCAGGTACTTCAGATGGCCTGCATTTCCTTATGAGTTTGCAGGCTAAGAGTTCAGCTGCAATCCGACTGGGCTGCTCCCGAATCGCGGAAGTATGATACCCCCGTTTCCCTTTTGTCAGGCCAAACCGCTCCTTCATGGTTGCGCGAGCTTTGTGTCGTCATGTTTGGACGGAAACTCGGTTCCCGGATCTGGTCCTGCCATGGGTAAACCTGTGATCCTATGGATGAGGGCGCCGTCAATAGGAATTTGTTGGTCCCCTATCCATAAATAGTCGTCATGCACCAGGGCTAGTAACTGCTTGGCCACTACAGTCACATGTATGCCGCGTCCAAAATGGGGAATGTTGAATAGCTTGAGTAGGCCAGCTTTGTCCAGAGCCGCAGCCCATGTTTGCACTTCCAGTAGTGTGACCTTATGGTCGGGGTACTTGATGCGGTGCAAGTATTCGGCTGGGTCAAACTGTGGGAACTTTCCATGCTCATTGGTGTCATGATCGCTGTACTTAAGCCGATCAATCTTCCCTGTCATATTGCCAATCAGCTGTACTCCTGATGGTAACGAAGGTGTGGCTAATGTAAATTTCTTTGTTCGATGGGGTAACGTGGTGCCTGGGCGAACAGGTGGTAGATATGGTGGCCATGGTGGTGGAATATTCTCCCTTCCCCCGTCCGGGGCCTGTGCGGAACCAGAGGGCTCCATAGGATGAGCCGCTGGTGTTTGCCCTGTTTGCTGCGGCCGGTCTTGGTTGCGCTTGGTGCGAATTTCAGTTCTAGAATTTTTCCTGGCAGACCGTGTCTGCATCGGCCATGGTGGTGCTGGGGGAGTGGCTTCACAGTGAGCTATGGCAAGCGGCCGAGTAGAGCAGGTGATCAGACCCTCTTGCTCGAATTCTCTGACCAAGGCGTCAATCTCGCGTTCGGTGGTCATGGGTTCACTCGAAAATCTTGAAGAAATGCAGGATGCAAGTTTTCCTAACTTAGGCATCTTCTTATACACGCCATCAATCAAATCAGGGAGGAAAGTGCATTGAAGGCACCAAATCTGATGAAAATCTTGTCCATGTGGGGCACGATTGCCGGTACTGGTCTTAGTACAGTCATTTAAAGAACTTAAAATCCCGCCGCTGCCAAACTGGCTGCCTCCCAACGGTCGAATTTTGGGCCTCGCTACATTTTTGGGCTGCGGCAGAAGCATGGTCGCAGCCTCGGGGCAATAAGCAACTTCGTCCCAATAGTGCCCTTCGACCCGACCCGGTAATATCTGCAATAGGACTATTAAATTTGAGGTGCTAGCATCTTGGCTCTGCCCCTTGAACTTACTTCGCACTTCTTGAGCTTGCCTTATAAATGTGGGGCACGCGACTTTCTGGTAGGTTCTCCGACGGAGCTGAGGTTTGGTAGGATCGGCCCCCCATGCTGCGGTAGCATCTATTGCTATTTCTAGATGCTGGATGTTTTGTGACTGAGGTACTTGTTCTGGCATCGGCAGAATAATTTTTCCAGGGTCTGTCATCCCAACCTATGCAGGCACTTCTCAAGGCTATGTGCTAATTCATCGAAGAGACTGAGTGATCTGTGCGCACCTATGGCCATGTAGCTCGTACAGTCATTGCTGCCAATTCTCTGGACCATCGTCTGAATCAGACATGCAGGAGCTATCACATTGCCAATCCATTACACCATCAGCATTAGGCTCGACATAATCTGCATCCATGGTTGTGATGTTATAGATGTGGTCTAGAGTATCCTGCTCCCCTTCATCTCTGAGTGGTTCTGTATATCTTTCCCCTTGGGATGGGTCGAGGGGTATAATAACGTACAGGCCATTTCCTTCGAAGGTCATCTGTCGCCTTTTAAGGTTGATGATTACAGCATTGGCCATGGCCCACTCAATTCCCAGCAGGGCTAGGTAAGGGTTGCTGTCATCAATGATATCAATAACTTCAAAGTCTGCTAGAGTACTGACCCCATCGATGTCGATTGGGACACTAAGAAGTCTCCCTAGCGGTACAATCCTTTGTTGGTTAGCTAGTCGCAGCTGTATAAGTGACCAAACCAGGGAAGGCTTTCCCATTTGTCACCAGGTCTGCTTAGGGAGGAAATTGACGTCTGATCCAAGATCCAGGATGACATCAGTCATATCATATTCTCCTATCTGAACGTTCAACCTCATTTCCCTTCCCGTTCTTCGGACACGACTAACAGTTTTCTCCTGATCAATTCCTCTCTGAGGGTCTGTGACAGCAAGAACTTTTTGCAGCTCGTTTAGAGCGTTCTGATTGCACAAGAGTTTCATACAGCTCTGCAAGAAAGAGGATAGTGTACTTACTTTATCCTTCGAGGCCCCCTGTAGCTGCGAATCCTGCTGGTGTTGCCGCATAGATATTTCTACAGCGCCATCAACATTATCGCACCGTGCCTCCTGGACTGGTGTGTGATCCTTCGCAGGGCCAAGGGCTGGGACTTTTTTGGAGGCCTGTTGTGCGCACATCGTGGCAGGTTGCCTTGGCGAGTCTTGAGTATGTGTCGTAGCTCCACTCCGGGTGACCACATTGAGGGCTGGGACAGGTCTTTGCTCCACGGAAATCAACTGAATACTTGGAGTAGGGCCACGGTTGTTTTCCTGTATCTTTGCAAGGAGCTGGGGGCACTGTTCAATCACGTGATCCACTGCGCGGTAATACCGACATGTCGTAGTGGGGTTCCGACAGTCGCGAGCCAAGTGACCAGCTTGGTTACAATTGTAACACACAACCTGGCCTCTACCTCTGCTGGTCATCCCACCATGGCCGCGACCACCAAAAGCACCTCTACCGGAGGTGCCGCCACGGTATCCGTAGCCATCATTATTCTGGGCTTCATTTTGGACTCGGTAGGCATCAGAGGTGCGCTCTCGCATAAGGTCATAGCTACGAAATTCTTCCTCATTATGCCCAACGGACTTACAAAACTGACAGTAGGGGTTTTTGGGAACTGGGACATATCTCTGGAGAAGAGGGAAGTGCTCAGGGTGATGCTGGCTAGGGGTGCGGAAAATCTCACAATATATCACACCGGCATTGAATTGGGTGGGCATGCCCGTGCTGAGATAGGTTCTGACCATGGGGCATTGGTCCCTATCGTGACCCTCGGACCGACATTGCGTACACCAGACCTCCTCTCGACTGGTTTTAGCTTTCTTCATGTCACGAAGTTCCAGGGCCATCGCTGCCAACTGCGCTTGGATTTGAGCAAGACCAGAATCGTCTCCGACGGGAGCGGTCTCTAGCTTCATTGCGATTTCCAGAGCCTCTTGCTGGTCAGCAACCTTCTGTTGCATGAGCGGCGTTCTGATGTGCGGCAATAACGCAGCGATAAACCATTCCTTGTGCTGCGCAGGACTAATAGTGAAGCTTACTTGGTCTAATAAGGCTTTGAATCTCTGGTCAAAGTCCCACACGGATTCGCCGCGCCGCTGTTGAATCTCTTTGAGTTCAGTGATGCTCTGTCTGATTTTGGTTTCTTAAATTCCTTAATGATGGAGGCCTTGATTTCATCCAAATTGGGGTGCTGATTACTAGAGAATTTCATGAACCAGGTCAAAGCCCGGTCGCGAAAGGAAGTAATAAGCTGCGCAGTTCTCACATCCAGGTCGGTAATACTCTTCGCGTTCCAGATGGCCTCACATAAAAACCAGAACTGTTCTGGATCTTCTGATCCCGTTCCTTTGAAGATGGGCAGTTTAATGTCATCAGCTAGGTGGGCCATGTTGGGTCTGGGAGGGTGGGGAGGGGGGCAGGCCGTTGATGGGGGGGGAGTTACGGGGTTAGGTTGACCTCTGGGCGGTATACTTAGACTTGGTTGCCTGTCACGCTGCGACCGAACTTTAGGGGTAACAAAGTGACGCTGGGGGGTAACAGGAGGGTTTCCGTCGGGGTCGGATTGTGGAGGGTTGACAGGGGGAAGTGCGGTGGTCTGTCCTGAAGAGTAGGATTCAAAATTCATTTTGTACCGTTGCTCACTTCGGGGCAACCCACTTTGCGCGTCGAAAGTATTCTCACTTGAAAGCATATGTTAGTACTACTAAACTAGCAGTCTGACTCAAATAATAAGATACCCTTTTCAACCAATAGTATTTTAATCTTCAAGCTTAAGGAATTTAAAAACTTACCACGGGGCCCTTTAAAGAACTGTCGTTCATCTTCGCTGAAAGAAGTGCTTGTATCAATGTCAAACTCTGTCACGAAGGCCTCCAATGTGCGTGTCATCCAGAAATCGACAGCGCAGGATACCTCATTGTTCACGTGTTGCACAAGGTTGGCCCTTGCGGGGGTCCACACAGGAATCCGTCGAGCTTGAAAGTTCGTCCTCCTCTCTGTTAACCTAGACAACCACTGGTGCAACTCTATGTGGAAACGACCAAAGAAAATTTCATAAGTATCACAAAAAACATACCGTTGTAAAAAGTCACTTGCGCTTCGACACGGATTCGTATTCTCTTGCTGTGCGAATTGCAAACAGATCTCAGCAAACCAATCACTGATGTCCTTCACAGAGGGCCTCCAGAACATAGCCCTTGTGGTACAAGGTAAACCCCTCTTGAGCAGGTACTGAGTTCAACCAGCAACGAAACCAATTTGTTGGGCAATAGGGCATACCCGAGTTAATTCTTATACGTCGCACCAACAAAAGACCCACCGTGTTGGCCCTTTCGGCAACAACCTGCGCGCAGGTTGCAATCTCACCCGAAACAGCAATGGGGTGCCGCAGAATCAGGCTTTTGCATGCAGAAAGGGGTATTACTGTACCTTATCCTTTAAAAGCAATTATTAATCAACACTTATAAATTTTATCATTCATTCACATATGACTTCGCAGCACAATAAAAAAACTAAACTTGCATAACCCACTACGGGGAATTCACAGCGAAGCTTATTACTAGCAGTGATCTTATGTTATTAGATGTATTCAGTTTAATGCATGAAAATAACAGAAACAGAAACAACACAATCAAAACCACGACACCAAATATAACATGGTTCACCCCCATTGTAGGGGCTACGTCCACAAACTGCGTTTTATTCCTCTTTCCTCAAAACCACAGTTGATCTGCGCACTCAGCTGCAGATCCCTTCAGTCCTTAACAGCCGCGCACTCAGCAGCAGGCTTCTACGCACACAGCTGGGACTTATCCTTTCCTTACAAAAACCAACCTTACTTCGCCTTATCTTTCTTTACATCAAAAAGCCTAACCTATCATTTTTACACAAGTGCTTATTTATACTGCGCAGTTTTACAAAACCATGGTCTTAAACCATGGGCACCCAAAAACCCTAAACCCTGGATTGAAACCACGGGTTTATTACAATAAGAGGGTTTTGACTTACCCTGACACCCCTAAGACTATTTTGGCCCATAGCTCCGCTTACAAATTTTCTAATTAACCGCGGAGTTACCCAAACATGGAGTATGCGCCCCAACAGGAATTCATACATAAATTCTTAGAAGTTTATTTTGATGATTGGACTATCTTCGGGTTATTAAAATACCACATAGCTAGTTTAAGACTTATGCTGGACAAATGTAGACAGCATCAGATTTCCTTGAACTTGAAAAAGTGTATCTTCTTTGCCCCTTTTGGAATTCTGCTAGGTCACATTGTATGTAAGAAAGGATTGATGATGGATCCTACAAAGATAGCCATTATTGTGAACCTGCCACCTCCGAAGTCTGTTAAACAACTGCGCACTACGCTTGGTCATACTGGTTATTACAGGAAATTAATTAAAGGATATGCTCAGATAACAGCCCCTATGGAAAAGCAGTTGAAGAAATATATTAGGTTTGAATGGACACCTGAGTGTCAAGCAAGCTTGGATATTTTGAAGGAAAAGATGGTAACTGCCCCTATCTTAGTATTCCCTGATTGGAATAAGGAGTTTCATGTACATGTCGATGCATCCTCCATTGCTCTGGGAATAGTATTGGCTCAGTCAAGTGAAGGTAATATTGATCACCCTATTTCTTTTGCAAGTAGAAAACTGTCAATAGCAGAAAAAAATTATACTACTACAGAACGAGAAGGTTTAGCTATGGTTTATGCATTACAGAAGTTTCGACATTATCTGTTAGGATCTCATTTTAAGATGTTTGCTGATCACTCTGCTTTGAAGTATTTGGTTAACAAGCCTGTGCTAGGTGGACGGATATGCAGATGGTTGATTCTGTTTCAGGAATATGACTTTGAGATCATAGTTAATACTGGAAGACTTAACCTAGGACCTCACCACTTGTCGAGGCTCGAGTCGGGAGAAGAACCCACCAGTTTGGACGAAGGTCTTCTTGATGCCCAGTTGTTTTCCATCCAGATGGTTGATGAATACTTTCAGGATATTGTTAAGTATTTGTCTACAAGTTTTCCACCCGTCGAGATGACAACACAGCAGAAGAAGCAGCTGGTGGTGCGAGAAGCTGAATTTACCCTAATAGCAGGACAGCTATATAAAATGGGACCAGATGAAATATTGCACAGATGTGTCTTGGAGCACGAAAAGTCACTGATTTTGGCTGAGGAACACACCGGAGTAGTAGGAGGTCATTATGCAGGAAAATATACCACACAGAATATTTTGACAACTGGATTGTGGTGGCCCACAATTCACAAGGATGCAAGAGAATATTTCCACAGCTGCGACATCTGTCAAAGGATAGGCAAACCATCCAGGAGGGATGAGATGCCTCTAGCCCCGCGGGTAACTTTACAAGCATTTGACAAGTGGTCTATTGATTTTGTTGGCCCTATCAATCCCTCTGCGAAGAATTCAGGAGCAAGATACATTATTACAGCAACTGACTACCTTACCCATTGGGCTAAAGCTCAACCAGTCAAGAACTGTAGCGCTGCTACAGCTACGAAGTTCATCTTCGAGAACATCTTGTCTAGATTTGGGTGTCCTAGAGTTCTTATGAGTGATCAAGGATCACATTTTCTAAATAAGACTATTGAAGTATTGACTGAAGAATTTCAGGTGTATCATCAGAAGAGTACTGCCTATCATCCACAAGCAAATGGAACTGTCGAAGCTTTTAACAAAATCCTTGAACATGCTCTGACAAAGGTTTGCAATGTTAACAGAAATGACTGGGATCTTAGAATTCCAGTAGTACTATGGCCTTATAGGACTACCTGCAAGAAATTGACAGGCCATACACCTTTTAGGTTGGTCTATGGACAAGAAGCAGTCATGCCCATGGAGTACATTGTTTCTAGCCTCAGAATATCTGCTTTCACAGAGATGGATGACCCAGCTATCATGACAGAAAGGCTGACAAAGATACTAGAACTTGAAGAGGACAGATTTAGTGCAGGGTTCCAGCAGCAAGTGCAAAAAGCTCGAGAAAAAGCATGGCATGATAGACACATCAAGAAGAAGCAGTTCTAGCAGGGTGATCTTGTGCTCTTATATGACAGCAAATTCATGAAATTCCTGGGTAAGTTTAAGACACATTGGAAAGGACCATACATAGTACAGAAAGTTACTGCTGGTGGCACAGTCCAGTTAGCTAAGTTGAATTTAGAAATTTTACCTTCTATGGTAAATGGCAGTTGTTTAAAGAAGTACAGGGACAGGCCAGAACCTCCCAATCAAAAGTAACACCAAGAAGGAAAGTCTAAGTACCAAGAACCATTGAAATTGGGTGCTAGACTATAATGAAGCTGTCCTCAAAGCTACAAAGTGTGGAAGACTGTCAAAGTTCGAAGGTTGAAGTTTGGGTGTCGCATGGGGTCGAAGGTTAATATTGTGTCGAAGGTACTTATCAAGGTGAAGCTGAAGTTAGTGGTTATGTCGAATATCAAAGGTGTGTCGTAGCCTAAAATGTGACGGATGGGACAAACTAGACTTGGCGGCGCCGGCATGAGAACTGCCCTAACTGCCTGCAATGATGAGATTTTGGGAAAATATGGTGCCGTGTGGATAGGATTTCTGCCACTCCATCAAATTCAGTGTCATTATTGCAACATGATGACAGAATCTATTACGGGATTCTATAAGAAGCTACACCGTCCTGCGACTCGTGCATTGTGCATTTCTTTGAGTTTTTTTAGTTAGAACTATGTCAAATGATCGTGAAGTCCAGGAGTTATTTCGAGTGGTCAAGGAAAGAGGTATACTGAACCTTCTGAGCAAACCACCCGTACAGCCATGTTCGACCAAGGCACAAACAAAGGAAAAAGTTCGCTCTAAGAGGAAGGAAGAAAGGCAGAAGCGCGCTCTAAGCTGCACAAAGAAAAGCACTGGTCTTCATAGGAATACTCTGAAACATCCCAATATGTATCCTCCTGGTTTGGCAAAACCGAGGTGGCTGTTTGTCTTATGCACCTTGACACACAATTCTGGGGACCCTAAGTTGTGGATGGTCAAATGTTCGGCAAGCAGATCGAAGGGTGGGGTCACTGATAGATCCATAAGGCCATAACCAGCATAAATATTATGAAGGAAAGGAACACGTAGCTGACAACCGCATGTATGGCTTCAGCAAGCAGCACACTATGTTTCACTAACAAGATTCTACCACCAGAAAAGCAGATGAGTGTCCCGGGATGAGACACTAGTGATTCTTAGGGGCCTGTTTGGGTGCGCACCCTAACGGTCCTTAAGGTGGGTAACTCCATGGGTTTATGGGAGTTTTAAGTGGAGTTACGACTCAAAATAGTCTTAGGGGTGTCGGGGTTGAGTCAAAGTCCTCCTTTTGTAATAAACCCATGCTTTAAGTCCAAGGTTTAGGGTTCGGGGTGCCCATGGTTTAAGCCCATGGTTTTGTAATAAGTGCAATGTATAAATAAGCACTCTTGTAAAGAAGTCAGGTTAGGATTTTGATGTAAGATGAATTGATGCGAATCTAAGTCTTGTTTGTAAGAAGGTTAAGTCCCAGCTGTTTGTGTGGACGACCTCTGCAGCTATGTGCGTAGAGGGTTTTGGGTGATTAAGGAAATCTACAGCTGTGTGCGCAGAGGCCTATAGTTGTGTGCATGGCTTTGAGGACTTGAAGGGATCTGCAGCTGAGTGCGCAGATCAGAACTGTGGTTTTTGTATAGAGTTGAATAAAACACAGTTCTGTGGATGTAACCCCTAAACTGGGGGTGAACCACGTTATATCGTGTGTTGTGGTTTTTGTTTTGTTGTTGTTATGTTCTGTTATGCATTGATAAATATATAACTGATAAGTAAGATCACTGCTAAATACGAACTTCGCTGGAATTCCCAGTAAAGGGTTAAGCAAGACACTATTTGTTTATCTAACCATGAAGCTAAATAAGTAACTATTAAAGCTCTGTATTTAATGATTATAATTGTTAAAAGCTAAAGGTACAGTAATATCCCTCTTCTACTTCCAGAAACCTGATTTTGCGGCACCCCATAGCTGTTTCGGGTGAGACTGCAACCTGTTCACAGGTTGTTGCCGAAAGGGCCAAGACTGTGGGTCTTTTGTTGGTGCGAAGTTAATGGTATAAATCCCGGGTCTGCCCTATAGCCCAACACACAAAAAGAGTATTAGGACAAGTTAATTGAATGCATATTAGACCACACCAAATTTGCAAACATGAAATAGTCAATGTCATGGACAATTGTGTACAAGATGGGAGATGATTTTAAGATGGTATTTTCCTTCAAGGCCATGTGTGCACATTTTCCAAACTATTCATACAAGGAACACGTGGAGCTATATGTGATATCAAAGGACATGTTCACCTTGGATTTGCCATCTGTCAATCAATGGAAAACAACCAAAAAATATGGAATATCCAAGTATACGTTGCATGCTTGAAGATACTAAATTTCATGGAAGAGTTATTTATGAAGAATTAGTTATCTATGAATTTAGTTTACTTTTCAAAAGAAGTTAGTAGTTAATAAATGCAAATGACACATGTAAAGGTGGTTATTCCTAGTTTTAGCAGTTTGTTATTTCAAGTCATGGAGCAATTTGTATAAGAACTAGTCATTGTAATCAAAAAAGGGTTGGAACCCGTGAGAATTGATATTTTTAATTCAAGACCTATGTTTAATAAAATCACAGAGTCGAAGATGGCATTTTGCAAATATTCTTGTGTTGTTTATGTTAGAGACTATTTTTCCCTTTCTCATGTGAATGTATTTCATGTTATTACTTCCATAATGTTTTCTTTGATGTCTGAAATAAGTGTTTGATAGTACATACTTCATACATATATGCTATTTCTATTGATTTCAGATATTCACAAAACCTATTTTACTAATGTTAACATTCGAATCATCTTTTTTATATGCCCATGTTGATGGATTGTTCCTTATTTCTTATGTTTCATGAGACCAAAGAATTTTGACTGTGACTAAATTTCTACCTTGCCTTTGTTATAAATTTCCATGCAAACAACACTATGATTGATATATATTTATTTTGACTCCATTTCCCAATGTATACTTGCCTTTTTTCAACCAGAAATAACAACAATCTGAATTTTATTTTTGTTCATATACCTGGCCTTGTTAAAACAATCATTGAGAGATCCCTCTCTGGAGAGAAAGAAGATAACTTTCTTTCCTAAAGATTGGTTTTGTGGTTACCTTGAGATTACCTTTCACAACCTGAGGTACATTTTGAGTGCTAACACATGGAAATATAGGATTGGTCTCATTCTTAGAGAAAATGATCTTCACAAATACATCAAAAGAGAAGTTGTATAACCGAAAGAAGATGAAGCTAAGGAAAAGCACAAGAATGACCTAATTAGAGAAATGATGATCAATGTTGATTCTATCAAAGATCACTTGATTCCTCAAGTTTCATACAAAGAGACTCTAAAGGAAATGTATGATTCCCTATCTAGAATGTATGAAGGAAGGAACATCAACAGAAAGATGTATTTTCGAGTTCAATTGAAGAGTACCAAGATGAGCCAAGGAGAATCCATTCAAGACTATTTCACAAGGGTCTCTCAGTTTAAGGAGCAACTAAAGTCCATTGAAGACTCCCTTGATGAATATGAACTAGTTATTACTGATCTCAATGGCCTCACTATACCTTGGGATTCATTCATACAGACTATGTGTGCCAGAAAAGAAAGCATGAATTTTGGCATTGTATTGGAAGATTGCATCCAAGAGGAGGATAGAGTAGCCAATAGATAAGATCTACTTAAAGAATATGATCAAGTCGTAGCCACCATATCAAAAGAGGAAGAAGAAAATCTAAATTCAAGAAGGAAATTCATGAGTCTTGACCTCCCAAGAGGTTACAAAGGAAAAGAGAAAATAGTCAGAAAGACTACTCCAAATTTCAATGTTACAACTGTCACAAGATAGGACACATTTCCAGAGAGTGTCCACTAAAGAAAGAATAATATACGAAGAAGAAAAAAAAAATAGATCATGCACACCTAGATGAAGATGAAGAAGAATAAGAAGAAACACCTCAACGAAAATAAGCAAAGAAGAAGATGCAAAATAGTATGTATTATTCTCTACACTCTCTGGGTCTGTAACACCTGGAGAAGATACATGTCTTATTGATAGTGGTTCTTCAAAGCACATGACCGGACAAAAGAAAGTTTTTCAAAACTTGAAGAGAAGAACTCTCCTCAAAAAGTATCATTAGGATATGACTATCAATATCATATCAAAGGTATTGGTGAAGCAAGCTATAAGCTTGACTCTAGAACCCCCATGAAGATGAAGGAAGTCTTATATGTACCATATTTTAAAAAGAACTTACTTTCTATCGTAGCACTAGATAATAAATGATATAGAGTTTCATTTATAGATGGACAAGTACTCATGTGGCCAAAAGGAAAATTAATTGAAGATGCAGTTGTCATTGGTGAAGAAGAAGGAGGACTGTATAAACTCAACGGACATTCAGAAAAATTCCTTGTTCATGATACCAATAGTCCAAGTGAACTATGGCATAGGAGGCTTTCTCACATCAACTACTGTTAGTTTTTCATCATATAAGCTAGCATTATGATCGTAGGATATTTTCATTGAGAGAATAACAAGCACAGCAATAAAACATAAGCACATCACAAGAGACAAGAGACACAAAGAGATTTTCCTTGGGGAAACCATAAAGGAGAAAACCCCACAACTTCCTTAGAGATAGAATCAGCACCAAAACAGTAAGAGATCTCCCAACAGCAGTAATCTTCTTCTTCTGTCTAGTCCCAGTATATTTCCTTCCTCACTAATGCGCCACACTTGAGTGAGTGAATGATGTGTGTGATAAATAGAGTCTCACTCTCTATTTATATTCTTTTGTTCACTTGAAGTGCACTCAATCATGTTGTCCTAACTTAACAATTACTTACTAGAGCCTACATCTCTATGAGTGTATAATAACCCTAGTTCCCTGAAACTGTGGGGACTTTAACAATGACTTGACATGACTTGTTTACATTATTGATCCTCTCGATCGGAACATCGGGGCAAGACAACATGAATCAAATACATAATAGAAACATCATGGAATAAACATCGGGTTACAATACATAAGATACATAGATGAATACATTCTGAAGTTACATATACATCAACACTCCCTCTTAACTAGGAAGGTATTCTTTCGACACAATTTTCAGCACAGGTCTTCTTCTTTGTATCAGCTGGATCATCTTTGTCTTCAATTCATATTCGTCTTCAAGTCATATTCATATTCAAGTCATCTTCATTAATGGATCTAGATCATCTCTCAATCTGGATCATCATAGAACATCATCACTGGATCTGGATCATCACTCAATCTGGATCATCACTGGCTATCATCACTGGATTTGGATCATCTCTCGATCTGGATCATTACTGCTGGATCATCATTATTGGTTCTGGATCATCACTCGATCTGGATCATCACTGGTGCTATCTCATGATTCTTCTCGTCACAGGAAGTTTTACAGAGCCAGTCCTTTTTCATACTAGATGTATCATCTCAGAGCTGGTCCTTTTTCATACAAGATGAGGCAACTACACAGAGCTAGTCCTTTTTCAAACTAGATGGGTCTGCCCATAGCTAGTCCTTTTTCAAACTAGATGAGTCTTCCCAGAGCTAGTCCTTTTTCAAACTAGATGAGGCATCTACACAGAGCTAGTCCTTTTTCAAACTACATGAGTCTTCCCAGAGCTAGTCCTTTTTCAAACTAGATGAGGAATCTACACAGAGCTAGTCCTTTTTCAAACTAGATGAGTCTTCCCAGAGCTAGTCCTTTTTCAAACTAGATGAGGAATCTACATAGAGCTAGTCCTTTTTCAAACTAGATGAGTCTTCCCAGAGCTAGTCCTTTTTCAAACTAGATGAGGAATCACAGAGCTGGTCCTTTTTCAAACTATATGTGGCATCCACATATGCCTGATAATGGAAGGAACCAATCCTCTCACCATGTCGGAATGGCACTGCACTTACATCTGATCATGGAAGGAATCAATCCTCTCACCATGTCAGAATGGCATAGCACAGACACATCACTTCCTCTTGGGAGGAACCTCAATCTGGAGAACACCAAGTCTCTCCCTGAAGTACTTGAACTTCAGCCTAGCCAATGGCTTCATCAATACATCATCTATCTGTTCCTCCATCGCAATATACTGGAGCTTCACTACTCCTCTCTACACCATATCCCTGATATAGTGATACTTGATCTCGATGTGCTTCGACTTGTCATGGAACACTGGATTCTCTGACAACTTGACGCAACTCTGGTTGTCGCAATGTATACAAGTAGCATCCAACTGGAGATCAAATATATCAGACAGTAGCTTCCACAGCCATACTCCCTCACAACTAGCTGAACAAGCTGTGACATACTCTACTTCAGCTATACTCAGTGCCACATAGGATTGCTTCCTACTAAACCAAGAGATCACACCTGATCCCATACTAAAGAAACATCCCGAAGTAATCTTCCTGTCAATGGCATTGCCTGCCCAATCTGAATCAACATAACCCTCTAGGTTAATCTTTTGATTCACATCGTACTTGAGCCCATAATCAACTGTACCCTTCAGGTACCTCAGAATATGCTTTGCAGCAGTCAAGTGAACACTTCTCGGATTTGTCAAGTACTGGCTCAAGGTGTTCACAGCAAAGAAAATATCTGGTCTCGTGTTCGTCAGGTACATCAATGACCCAATCATCTAACAATACATCTTAGCATCAACCAACTCTGATGAAGCATCACTAAATAGCTTCAGGTTCGATGCCATAGGTGTGGCCATAGCCTTGCAGTCCATCATCCCAAACTTCTTTAGGATCTCTATTGCATACTTCCTGTTGGGGCTCCGACCCTAAAGGTCCTTAGTTTTGGTAACTCCGTAGTTTTTGAAGAAGTGTAAGCGGAGTTACAACCTAAAATAGTCTTAGGGGTGTCGCGGGTGGGTCGAACCCCCTTTTGTAATTAACCCTTGGGTTAAATCCAGGGTTAGGGTTTTGGGCGCCCATGGTGTAAATCCATGGTTTTGTAATAGTGCGCTATATAAATAGGCACTTATGTAAAGAAGGAGGGTTAGGTCTTGAATGATTATCTGATGAAGCTATTGTAATGCGAAGATAAGAGATTGTATAAGGGTTGTTGTAAGAAGGTTAAGTCCCAGCTGTGTGCGGGACGACCTCTGCAGCTGTGTATGTAGAGGGATTTTGTGGGTGAAAAGGAAGATCTGCAGCTGTGTGCGTAGAGGCTTGCAGCTGAGTGCGCGGCTTTGAGGACTAAAGGGATCTGCAGCTGAGTGCGCAGATCAGAACTGTTGTTTTAGTTGTAAAGAGTTAAATAAAGTGCAGTTCTGTGGACGTAACCCCTACACTAGGGGTGAACCACGTGACATTTGGTGTTGTGGTTCATTTGTGTGATTTGTTATTATATTTTATGCACTGTTAAGTAAATAACTGATAAAGTAAGACTGTTGTTAATAACTAGCTTCACTGTGAATTCCCAGATAAGGGTTGTGCAAGTAACTATTTATTTATCTAATCGCAAAGATGTATAATTGATATTACAAGCATTGTGTTAAGTGATCGTTAATAGTTAAATACTAAAGGTATAGTAAGATTCTCTCTTCTGCTTGCAGAAACCTGATTCTGTGGCACCCCATAGTTGTTTCGGGTGAGACTGTAGCCTGTTCGCAGGCTGCTACCAAAAGGGCCAACACTATGGTTCTTTTGTTGGTGCGAATTTAAAGGTGAAACCTGGGTCTTCCCAGTTAGCCCAACACTTCCCTTGTCCAAGGAAGATTCCATCTATACTCTACCACATCTCCATACCTAGAAAGTAATGAATCATCCCCAAGTCCTTCATTTCGAACTGAGCAACAAGCTTTCTCTTCGTATCAGCAATCAACCCATCTGTACCTGTCACAAATAGATCATCTACATATAGTAGGAGCATCACTGGGTTGCCATCTTCAACCTTGTAGTAAAGGTTGGAATCTGCTTTACTCTTGGTAAAGCCCAAATTGGATAGAAAGCTGTCAATTCTACCGTACCAGGTCCTGGGTTCCTGTTTCAAACTATACAGGGCTTTCTTCAATCTACATACATGAGACTCTCTGTCATGTGTCTCAAAACCGAGTGGCTGTTCTATGTACACTTCCTCTTCTACTACACCATTCAAGAAGGCAGTCTTGACATCCATTTGGTGTAGCTTCCATTTCATCACTGCAGCCAGAGCAAGTACTGATCTGATGGAAGTGTATCTGGCTATAGGTGCAAATGTTTCTTCATAGTCTATTCCCTCTTTCTGAGAGAAACCTTGAGCTACAAATCTTGCCTTATGCTTTTCAATGCTACCGTCTGCAGCATGCTTGATCTTGTAGATCCATTTGGAGGTTACAACTGACTTCCCTTCTGGTCTTGGGACAACATCCCAAACGTCATTCTTCATGATTGATTGATATTCTTCAATCATAGCATCCTTCCATTCTTTCTGATCTGCTGCTTCTTCATAACTGGAAGGTTCTTTATTAATGAAATCACATAGTAAAGCTACATACCCGGAATTGGATCTGGTTCTCTTTCTTTCTCTGTGATTTTATTCTGGAGCCCCATATCTTTATGCACCTTGGATAAGTTCACGTACCCAAGCAGGTTTCCTCTTATGTGGATTCTTCTCCAGAGGTGGGTCTACAGGTCTTTGTGGTTCCTCGAACTCTCGATCTTCTTCTTGAGCTTCTTCATCCATGATTGTATCATGAATTCTGGGTACTTCTGCTTCAGCTTCTTGAGGTTCTTCAGCAGGTCTCTTTCTGGATTTGTTGTAAGTTGTACCTTCATCAAATGTCACATCTATGCTGATGTCAATCTTCTTGTATCCTAGAAATTAGATTCTGTAAGCCTTCGAGCTTTCAGAGTATCCCACAAATATGCCCTTCTTTCCTGAAGGATCTAATTTTGTTCTCTTTTCTTTTGGAATGTGTATGTACATGGGATAGCCAAATATTCTGAGATGGCTGACTTCTGGTTTCTTGCCGAAGAAGACTTCTTCAAAAGTCTTGTTCTCTAGTACTCTATGTGGAGTACAGTTCTGTACATACACCGCTGTCCTGGTAGCTTCTGCCCAAATATGCATAGGTAGATCTTGATCATGAAGCATAACTCTTGCAACTTCCATGATATTTCTATTCTTCCGTTCCACAATTCCATTCTGTTGTGTATTATAAGGAGTAGACAACTCCCTCTTAATCCCTAATTCTTTGCATAGCTCTTTGAATTCATTCAAAATGAATTCTCCACCATTATCTGATCGAATGGTCTTGATCTTCTTTTCAGTATGGTTTTTGATCAAGGCTTTGAATTCCTTGAACTTACTGAATACTTCATATTTGTTCTTCATAAAGTAAATCCATGTCTTTCTAGAAAAATCATCAATAAAAGAAACATAGTATGGATACCCGCTTAGTGATTTGATGACATAGGACCACATACATCAGAGTGGATGACTTCTAGAATACCTTTGGCTTTGCTTTCGCTGCTAGGAAATGTCTTCTTTGTATTCTTCCCTTTCGCACATCCTTTGCAAACTCCATCATGTTTTGCTTGGAATTCTGGAAGACCTTCAACAACTTTGCTTGCAATAGGTAGTGCTCTGTAATGCACATGTGCAAGCATTATATGCCAAAGTTCATTTGGCTCTACCATGTCATGGATCAAGGCTTGTTATGGATGGCCCTTCAATTTGTACAAGCCTCCTTCTTGTTATCCAATCACTACCGCATCATCGATAGTCTTTCCTTTTGGCCACATGATGACTTGACCATCTATGAATGCAACCCACATTCCTTTTGCATCTAATGCTGAAATGGATAGAAGGTTCTTCTTGAGTCCTGGAACAAACAATACTTCTTTCATTGTTAGAGACTTACCAGAGTCTAGCTTGTATAAATATTCCCCACTACCTTTTATTGGATATTGGTAGTCATCTCCTAGCTTCACCTTGTGAGGTGATTCATGTTCTCATAGTCTTACAAAGGATTCCTTGAATCCTATCATATGTTTGGAAGCCCCACTATCTATAATCCAATCATCACTACCATGAGTAATGTTACCTGTGAGAGCTGATATCAGAACATATTCATCCTCGCTCGAAGAATCTTCACATTCATATCTGGATCTCTTCTTGGATGGTTCATCATCCTCTGCAGCATGAGCATGATGTCTTCTTTTGTTCCCCTTCTTCTTATGATAGTGGCTCTTGTTCTTAGGACAGTCTTTTGCAAAGTTTCCCACCTCATCACATGTATAACATCTTGATTTTGATATGTCTTTCCTAAGATGAGAATCCTTACCTTTGGTGTAATGAGGTCTTCTTCTGCTTTTCTTGGAGTGGGCTGTAAGGGCTTGGTCTTCACTTCCCATCTTCTCTTCTCGAGCTTCTATCTGTGCTTCTTCTTGAGAACATTCTTCCCATAGTTTGCTGAATTTGACTAACTGCTTTCTAGCATAGATTCCTTGGAAGAAAGAATCCCATGACCTAGGAAGGCCATTCAAAGTAGTCATCACAATCTCTGCATTTTCCACTTCTTCATCAACAGCTTCTAATTGTTCCTTGATCTGAGAAACCCTTGTAAAGTAAGACTGAATAGTCTCAGCATTCTGGATCTTCACATTCTTCAATTGGTTTCTCAAGGTCATCTTCCTGTTAATGTTCTTCCCTTCAAACAATTTGGTTAGGGCATCAAACATAGCTTTAGGTGTCTTAAGAGATGATACATGTGGTATGAGATGATCCTTGATAGAATCAGCAATGATTCTCTTTTCCATAACCATCTTTTTCTTATGCAATGCTTTAGCCTCATCTCCCTTTGGGACTGGAACCTCCTCATTGATATAGGAGTCTACTTCATTCTCTTCCAATACCAGGGAGATCCTATACTTCCAAGCTCGAAAGTTTTCATCTCCCTCAAGCTTTTCATCAAGCTTGGTATGATGAGACATCTTTAAATGAGAACCTCAAATGGAAATACAAAGGATTTTAGATCTTACCAGGTTCAAGATGTCGGATCTGAAACTTGAGCTGAAATCCTGTAGAGCTGGTTCAAGAGAAAATTAGGGTTTTACTTTTTCGGAGTTCTATCCACCCAAATGCCTTGAAATTTGTCCCTAACTTTGATTTTGGGGAGGAGATCAATCCAGGCCTAGGCTCACTAAAAAATTCCTCTTTTGTAAAAAAACCCTAATTTCTGACCCTAGTGATAGGCCCAAAACTGAAAAACCTCAGAATTGGATTATGTTTCGATAGAAAGATGCGCCCTAAGGAGGAGAGTTGTTCCACCTTACTTTTGCTGAAAATATATGGAGGAAGGTCCACAAACTAGGAATCCCTAGTTCCCACAGTTGCACAGTGTCTTCTTCTCAGGTTAGCTCTGATACCATGTTAGTTTTTCATCATATAAGCTAGCATTATGATCTTAGGATATTTTCACTGAGAAAATAACAAGCATAGCAATAAAACATAAGCACATCACAAGAGACAAGAGACAAAAAGATATTTTCCTTGGGGAAACCATAAAGGAGAAAACCCCACAAGTTCCTTAGAGATAGAATCAGCACCAAAACAGTAAGAGATCTCCCAACAGCAGTAATCTTCTTCTTCTGTCTAGTCCCAGTATATTTCCTTCCTCACTAATGTGCCACACTTGAGTGATTGAATGATGTGTGTGATAAATAGAGAGTCTCATTCTCTATTTATATTCTTTCGTTCACTTGAAGTGCACTCAATCATGTTGGCCTAACTTAACAATTACTTACTAGAGCCTACATATCTATGAGTGTATAATAACCCTAGTGCCCTGAAACTATGGGGACTTTAACAATGACTTGACATGACTTGTTTACATTATTGATCCTCCCAATCAGAACATCGAGGCAAGACAACATGACACAAATACATAATAGAAACATCCTGGAATAAAAATTGGGTTACAATACATAAGATACATAGATGAATACATTCTGAAGTTACATATACATCAACAACTACAAGGAACTACCTTATGTGAGAAAAGTACTAACAGGTTTAATATATTTGAATATCGATCATGAAGGAACTTGCAAAGGACGTGCAAGAGGAAAGAATATCAAGAATCCATTTTTGAAGAGTGAGACAAACATTAAAGGTACGTTGGAATTAATTCATTCAAATGTATGTGGTCCAATGCCCTCCACATCTGAGTGATTATGAGTATTATGTTACATTTATTTATGATTATTCAAGAAATACATGGATATATTTCTTGAAAATAAAGAATCAAGTATTCGTAAAATTCAAGGAATTCAAATCCTTGATAGAGAATCATTCAGATAGAAGAATCAAAACACTTAGAACAGACAATGGTGGAGAATATACTTCAAAAGAGTTTGAATCCTTTTGTAAAGAAGATGGAATAAATAGGGAACTAACCACTCCCTACAATCCTCAACAGAACGGTGTTGCAAAAAGAAAGAATAGGACCATTATGGAAGCAGTGAAGACAATAATACATGATCAAGATCTTGATATGCATCTATGGGATGAAGCAGCAAGAACAATAGTTTATGCATAGAATATATTATCCCATAGTGCCCTTGGATTCAATCCTCCAAAATAAATGTTCACAGGAAATAATCTTGAAGTTAGTCAACTCAAGATATTTGGTTTCCGAACATATGTTCACATTCCAAAAGAAAAGAGAACAAAGTTGGACCTGTCCAGAAAGAAGGGAATATTTGTTGGATATTGTGAAGACTCCAAAGCCTTTAGAATATACATTTGATTATTCCATCACAAAGAGATTAGTAGGGATGTAACATTTTATGAAGAAGCAGAGAAGTATGGCGCTCTAGAAGGATCCACAAGAATAAGCAAGAGATCAAAGCCATTCTCCAGTTGTGTAGCTCTAATGTGTGATATTGTAGATCAAGAACCTACTAGTTATGAAGAAGTTGTACATAGGAAAGAATGGGTAGAAGCAATGACGAAAGAATACCAATTAATAATGAAGAGTGATGTTTGGTATATAGTTCACAAACTTAAAGGAAAGAGTGTGGTATCTTCCAAGTGGATACACAAGATAAAGCATGCAGTTGATGGGAGTATTGATAAATACAAGAAAAGGTTTGTGGATAGAGGATTCTCTAAGAAAGAGGGAACTGAATATGAAGAGACATTTGCACCAGTAGCAAGGTACACTTCCAATAGAACCATCATGGGAATTGCATCCATGATGAAGTGGAGTCTGCACCAGATGGATGTGAAGAAAGCCTTCCTAAATGGTGTTATTGAGGAAGAAGTGTACAAAGAACAACCACAAGTATTTGAATTCAAAGAAACATGGACTCATGTATGTAAGTTGAAGAAGGTTATGTATGGACTAAAGCAAGATCCTAGAGCTTGGTATGGAAGGATAGATAGCTTCCTAAGGATCTTGGGCTTTACCAAAAGTAAAATCGACCCTAACATTTACTTTAAGGTTATGGATAATGAACTTGTCATATTATTGCTTATGTGGATGACATGTTTATGACAAGAAATGAGAAAGAGGTTGTACAGTGCAAGAAGAATCTTCCTGAAGAATTCGAGATGAAAGATCTTGGATTAATGCACTATTTTCTAGGCCTGCAAGTATGACAGAGCCCATAAGGAATATTTATCAACCAGGGAAAGTATGTTGTGGAAATATTAAGAAGATTTGATATGTTGGATTGTAAATCAATGGTCACCCCCATGGATACCAACCTGAAGTTGTTATCTGATGAATCATCAGAATTAGTGGATGGGACTCTGTGCAAACAAAATATTGGGTCTTGATGTATCTGATGAATATCAAGCTAGATATATTCGTTTTCATGAACACCCTAATTCCGTATATATTTAAACCTAGACATGTTCACTTGATAACTACAAAGCATGTGATGAGGTACCTGAAAGGTACGATAGACTTTGGACTATACTATGATGGAGATCATGAATTCAGATTGTATGGTTATACAGGTTCATATTGGGGAGGAAGTGCCTCAAACAGGAAGAGAACCTTAGGTGGATGTTATTATTTGGGATCCTCCATGATCTCATGGTTTAGTAAGAAGCAATCTAGTATTTCTCTCAGCATGACTGAAGCTGAGTATATAGCATCTTGTTCTACTAGTTGTGAATCCATATGTATTCATAATTTTATGTCGGATCTATGTGATATGGGTTGGATACCACAGTGATTCTATGTGACAACCAGAGTTTTATACAGATTACAGAGAATCCTATGTTCCATGACAAATCAAAGCACGTAGAAATTATGTACAGAAGGGAGACATAAGGGGTACGGTACATAAGGGAGCTATAAAACTCCAATCTATGAGTATCAAGGATCAAGTTGTTGATGTGTTGACTAAGCGTCTTCCTCGAGTAAAGTTTGAATAATTTCATGACAATATTGGTGTAGTCCAAAAAGACCTTCCTCACAAGTAGGAACAATGATGATGATATAGATCCTTCCTCGCAAGGAGGAACATTGATGATTATATAGATCCTTCCTCGAAAGGAGGAACAGTGATGATGTTGTAAATCCTTCCTCGCAAGGAGGAACAATGATGATGTTGTAGATCCTTCCTTGCAAGAAGGAATAGTAATGATGTTGTAGATCCTTCCTCACAAGGAGGAACAATATGATGATTAGAATTTCCTCGTAAGGGGGAGAAGGTTGATGATGTGGAAACTCCTCCAAATGGGGACTAGGCTGATGATGTTGCAGTGGGATTGTATCACACTTGGACATCAGTCCTAAAAGTGATATACAGAATTATATCTTCATGAAAGATCGGGATTGCATCGTCCTTGGAATTATGTCCTAAAGTGATAGGGATTGACCATCCCGTAAGTGGCTCAAGATTGCATTGTCCTTGGACTCGTGTACTAAAGTGATATGGATTGACCATCTCGTAAGTGGATAAGTATTGCATCATCCTTGGAATTATGTCCTAAAGTGATAGGGATTGACCATCCCTATTATAGATGATTTTACCAAACTTGGTAGATCACATCTTTATGGCCTTCCATGTCCCTCTACAGACTTCTTGGACCCCCCTTGCTCAAATTATACTTTGATGTCCCAAGAAAGTCCCCAAAACACATGTTTATGTGTATACATGACTTTTAAAGCATTATCCATGTGTACACACAACTTTTGAGCCAATACCCATGTACATCAGGAAATGTGCATGAAGACAAAACTTTTTGGAGTTTTCCTCATAGAGTCCCGAATAACTTGACTCTTGGCCTTCCATATGCCTTGAGAACTCTTAGCCTCAACCCTACATTGCCTATTTGGAGTGCTATATATTGAGCCTCTTGGATACATTGAAGGGGGAGAATTCAAAGAGCAAGGAAACTATAGTTCATTGTTGCCTCACTTGTTTATGCCTAAGTCTGCATCCCTCTGTCCCTTTGGAGCACATAGTGCTCCTCTTCCCAAGCTTTCATTTTATTTGTATTCTTTCCATCATTATGGAGGATTGAAGTGGTGGAGGCCCAGGTGGATGAATCGATTTCTCTGGTTCGAAGAAGTGCCGACATAGTTTTTCATTGTCCTATCTCTTTCTTTATTAATAGATATATCTATTTCCTGTCCAATACATGTGCATAACTATGAATATTGTATCCATGGATGTAGTTATTTTCTTATACATGATGGTTATATATGCTAGAGTAGGCCTAACACTTTCATATATATCATGATATTCTTTTTTGTTGTTGTTGAGAGCGAATTGTGAATGCAAGCGTGTTGGAAAAGCACAATGGGGATCTACATCAACAATCCGGAATAAGGTACGCTTCATATCCCTTAGTGTTAGATGTTTTTATTTCTCTTGCATATTGGAATGGATTGATTTCTAGTGTCATTTAGTCTATTGTGGTACACCCCAAGCCATTGGAAGTTTCTCTTCATAACAGAATTGGTGACTCCACTAGGGAGGTTCTTGTTTTTTCTTTGGGTATTGGGTGCATAATGTGCTTGGATTTCTCTTTATTTCTTTTCTTATTTGTCGGGTCCATAAGTATGTTTTTCCATTAGTTTCCTATTGTATTTAATTTTGATATTGGCTTATCATTTTACCTCCTCTTTCTTCATGTACGTGAGTTTTTGCTTCACAGTTGTGTATACATGCGGGTTTCTCCTGAATAGCCATGTATACATGTAGGTTTTCTGCGAACAATCATGTATCCCTCTATTTTGAATTTTATTTGGATGATTGAGTGTTTTTGGGTGAACTTTCAATGCTACTGAGTCTTCCTAGGTACATTTGGTGTCTGTATACTGCCTATGTTTCTGACCAGAGACCCTTTTTATTTGCTTTTTAAGATGTTGTTCTTGTCATTTTTTTTCTTTTTGTTTTGGTACTAAGTGCATTAGATTTATTTTATCTTAGTGCCTTTCTTGGATTTTGTCTATGAGTGGTTGCAGGGTCTAAGAGGTGTAGAGTCTTTTGCTGCTTTCAGATATCATTTACTTCAAAAATACAAAAATATTTTATTTTTGGCATGTTTATGTATTTTTACATGTTGCACTTGCATGGTACTTGCATTAGGTTTGCTTACTGAAGTTATAGTCAGGATTTCATATAGGAATGGTTGCATTGTAATTTGAAGGAAACATATGCATCTCATGTAGTGGTATACCCCATTATCACATTTAAAGACAAAATTGCACTTGGCATTGTTTGTTAGGTGTGCACATTTACTTTCACTGCTGAGTCATAACACCATTGGTTGCATGGTCATTCCCTTTGAGTAATCACATCCACTAAAATCAACACTTAATTTAAAATGTATTACACATTTTTATTTGATAGGGTCCATCAACAAGATTAGGTTTTAGAGTCTTGGAATAGTTCATTGTGAGTACATTCTCCAAGACTACTAAACAAAACAATAAGGTGTATGTCCATGTGAGAGATTGAAATCCTTGGTATCATTAGTGTTCTCAGGAGGCTCCTCTTACACAGGAGTTAAGCATGAGAAAATGTACATGATCATGGTTGGGATATCCCCTGGCCACTTTCTATAAGCATCGAAGATATTTCCAAGATCTTATTCATATCTTGGGGCTTTGAGGCACTAGTTGGTGCTTTCGAGCTTCGAGATTTGCTACCCTACCCACACAATAGATCCCTCCTACGAATTTCCTCTTAAGCATTGGTTATATTGAGGTGACCTTAGTTTCCTTACCTAGGTATCGCATGGGGTACTTGAAGAGGTTATTCTGTGAGTTTCCTAGATAGGTAGGGGTCAGAAAGCAAAGTCGCTTTACGCATTGAAGCTGAGGGCCACTATAATTGGTTATACAACTCCACTTGTAGTGTATGGGAGTCTCAATCCTCTCCTAGATGAGACATACCTGCTTCATTCAGGATCTCACTTATTCTCCCCTTGGTTTGCTTGTATTTTGGCTGTAGATTTTCTTAGGAGTGTGATATATGTATGCTAGATTTATCTAGTGTTCATAATTAGTTTGAGTCTCTTTATTTTTGTTGAGTCATCATTGATCTGAGAGCAGAATTATGTCATTCTTGACGTTTAGCAGGTATTCTGCCTTCTACGTCTCCTCCTCCTTCACGAAAGAGAACCAAACAGTCCAGATGGAATGATACCCACTTGGATTCACACATCGATCTCACTATGATTCATACATATTAGATCTTGGATCATCCCCCTTCTCCACCCCCTAGGGCAGAGAACATACTTGAGATTTTATATGGGACTTAGGAAGAACCCGATCACTTTTAGGTTGGGACGTCATATGTACTATCATAGTTTCTAGACTATGTAAACATAGACCTCTGATATTCTTCACATAGGTCGAGGAGTGAGACTCATTCTTTACCCTCTAGCACCGGCCCATTTAGGTATGGCATGCCAGGACTTTTGGAGACTGGTCCGTCATCCAATGTCGGATTTGGTTTTGACCCTGGTGCTACGCCTAGGGGCATTTCCATTCCTTTCCATGCGGATAGGTTTGGTAGTGGTCATATTGCACCTTTCACTCGTATAGTGGGGGGTATTCATACCCATTACCTAGTCCTAACACTAGGGTCCCCATTCATGAAAATGGCCTTAGACATGTGAAAATTGGAAGTACAAGTTATCTCCCATCCTATGCTCTATCATATTTGGTACATGTTCCTTCAAATTCATTTTTAATGACGCATCATCCCCATATCTCACACAATATTTTGGGTCAGAGTACTACCGCTAGCCAAGTTGTTCCCGTGTCTGCCGACAGTGTAATTTCACAAGGATATGTGCCTCCTTACGTTTCGGCAGGGTATGTGCCACCTTATGTACATACCATCTTATGGATTCGGGAGTGAACCTTTCTAACAGTCCTACAACTATGGCTTCATAGCACCTTGATCTCAAGGTATTTTGAATTACAACATCCCCATGTACCCTTTTATGGGTCAAGCGGGAGGAGGCTATTACCCCACTAGCAAAGTCCATGGTGTTTACAAAAATTAGACTTACATGAATCATCCTTGTCAAGGGGCATGGGACCATATGGAACAACCTAGTCTCCCTTTCCTAGCGATGTTAAACTTGTCTGACTTATCGAGATTCACCAATGATCTGGTATCTCATGATCTGACATGGTCGGTTGTTCCCGCCAAGATTTCTTCGAACATTCCAAAATTCGAAGGTAAGAGTGGTGATGACCCTGGAGAGCATGTTACTACTTTCCACCTATGGTGCTCTTTGAATTCATTGAATCATGATTCTGTTCATTTACAACTATTTCAATGCACCATCACGGGTCCTGCAGCGAAGTGGTATATAAATTTTCCTAGGGGCACATATCAGACGTTTGTTGGCCACTTTTCCCCACTTGCATGACCTAGGTTCTACGCAGCCCGCTGATCCAACAACTACCCAAGATACCAGACCAATAGAGCAAGTCCCATTGGCAACACCTGCAAAGTAGGCACAGTCTCACCCAAGATATCTCATAGATGGTTAACCACCAGAACCATGTTTCCACGATTGTCGAGGAAGTATAGTCCCTTGGTTCACAACCAAGGAGCTCAAAGAAGGCAGCAGGATGGCCAAATGGAGCAGTCGGTTCTGCGCGAATGAACACAACTATATGTCATTATGCACAACCTAACTTTCCTTTCTCCCTCGCATCTGGCGCAACTAACTCACATCAATCGGCTCTATGACTTAAGTCAGGATTTGTAATAGAAATTATACAGAATGATATGCAATTATACAGTGTCAATTCAGCAAGATGTTCTATTCATCCATCTATCAATTGAAAGAAACTTAACAGGAACTAAACCGCAATCAACATTATACGAAAAGAAACTATTAATCAATCACATAAACATTCACCACATCAATCATTCATTTGGACACAAGAAATAACGTGGAAACCCATCTGGGAAAAAACACCAAGGTACTCTTCATCTGGCATGAGAAAGGATATAGTACCTTACAATCTGTGAGATGCAAATTGATCTTGAGATATGTCTTTAAGATCAGACTCATAGTTCTCATGCTCTCTGTCTTACTTCTCCTAATCTACTGCTACTACCTATAGATCTGCACATAGCCTAGATCAACTCTCATAGCATATGCGCCACTCTAGCAGAGCTTTCTCTTTCCACTATTCTAATTTCCTCTCTCTTAGATCTGCTCTCTGCAATTGTATACAGTTCTCGTCTATCAAATACATTCCGTAATTATGACTAACAAAAATTCAACCCTCTAACTATTACATCTCTCCTATTTATACTATTTTACATGACCACACTGGGTCGACTTGCTTATAGGCAATCTGTTAACTATCACCATTAGCCGCCCCCCAGGCTACAGCTGTGGTGATCATGCCTTGACACGAGGCACTAATGGCCTTACTTATAGTTTGCTTTCACTCATCTATCATCCACTAACTTAATCCAACTTTTTCACCCACGACACCCCTGTTGTTTTTCGGTTGTTCCCCCCGTGTGCGCTTCCGCGCTTGCCTTTCCTTTGGCATGCACTTCTCTACTCCACCTTTGCAGGTCACTTCCATCCTTTGTGCTCTTCCTTTGCTTCTATAGCATGTGGCTGCATGCATGAAGGTCCTTCTTATACCCCTTTCCTCGGGAAACAGGCCCCCAACACTCACATGTGGCTTGTCCCAAGCCACTAAGCAAGGGACATATGAGCGGCCTGATCTGTGCGGCATCTTTTTGGAAAATATAGACTGAGATTTTTTTTTTTGACTTGGGATTATACAACTTCCTTTTCATTTTTTTCTGATAAGTCTATTCCCATTTCTTGCTATGTGTCTGGTTGGGCCTTTTTTATGACGCTTATGTTGTTCTGCGTCATGTTCCTATGTGCCCTTATTTGTGTTGCATTCTTATTCTGTTGTTTCTTCTCTGAGCTCTTCTGTGTTCTCCATTGCAGCTATATCTTCCCTTAGAAGTTTGGCTACATTGCCAATGTTTTGCTGGAACTGGGCCAGAATAGGTGTAATTCATTCGATCTCCTGGAAAGCTTCTTTTTCCTACTACTCGAGTTCCTGCACGGTGACACTGCTTAGGTGTTCCGATGAGATACTTGCCAGTGTGTGAGTGAACTCATGGATGCACTACTAAACCGGATGAATTAACTTTGTTATCCTTTTAGCTGTTATTCAGTTGTTTCCTTGTTGTGCATGCTTTCTTGGTCACGTAGGGTTCTAGCCTTATCGAGGAGCTCCCTAATCTCAGTGCCCCAGGTGATTTTCTCTTTCATTGGTAACTTCTTAATCTCAGCTTTTAGTGCCAATATTTGTAAATCTACTTATTGTGCTTTCTCAGCAAGTTGATATGCCACTACATCATCGATGATTTGCTCCCATGCTGTAGCAATTGTCTCAACTTCCTCTGCACAGATGCGCTCGGCTTCCCTCAACCGGGAAACCGCTTAAGTTGCAGATTGTTGCCTTTTCTGCAGCACTTCTAGGGGTGTGCTAGGCAGCGGGTGGGTTTTCATCTCCTGGATCTCTTTCTGGAGTTTTGTGGCCAGCTTGGATAGACATCTCAATTGATCCACCAGTTCGACCTCAGACTCTTCTACCTCGTCGAAGAGTTGGGCCGCTACTTCCTTTATTGCTTGTTCCAACAAAGCCTACCTCTGGGCTTGGGATGCTAGATCTACATGCTAGCGGTTGATAAGTTTCTTTTGCTCCCTTGCTTTCCTAGTTTCCTTAGCTTCCTGAGAGGCAGCTGCAATTTCACGAATTCTAATTTATATTGCAGCTTTCTATTGAATAGAGTATATATGTGGCAACGTTGACTTTGAAAAATTTAAAATCAATGTGTCCAAGTTATGGAGACTTGCCTCATTCTCTTCACCTTTCTTCAGAAATGCCTCCGTAGGCATTTCTATTGTTAGAGGTGGGATCATGATTGGTGTCGCTAAGGCATTTGATTGGGAGACGCCATGGGTTCCATCCTACATGGTGTCAAGCACTTCAGTGATAGCCCACCCGAGCTGGTTAACCTTTGTGGTGATGGAGGCTGTCCAATTGGTTTTCCTGGTCGCTAGCTATCCCAATTTTTTCTCTGTGACTTCAGCGATAGTGTCACACAGAAGGGTCAAGTCCACGTTTGGTATGTCTCTGTCATAGGGCCGGTTAACCTTTTTCTTCTTGCTATATGGAAAGATCAATGTGTCTTCATCTTACTCCTCTTGCATGGGCTGCTTGCCCCTCTTTTTATACACTTGCTCTGTGCTTAAATATTCACTTATAGCGGGGTCGTATAGGTTGTCATTGGGTATATCGTGCTCATCTTTCACTTCATCTTCTTGGGAGTCATCCTGGGGCTCCTGCATACTGGTACTAGCGCCATGCTGGCATGGGTTCTTTGGTGGATTTTCCTGTGGGACTTGTTGTCATGTAGGTACCTTCTCCTAATAGGTAATCCATTCCTAAGGCCACTCTTTTATTTCTCGTTGAATGTACACATCCCTGAGGATGAAGAATGTGGGAAGGGCTTGCTTAATGGTGTCCCCTCGTGGTTGCAAGATGATGTTGTGGTGTGCTGCATGGAATTGAATGAATGGGTACTTTGCAAGCATTACAGGAGTCATCCGGTACTGTATGTGCACTATTTGACAAAGCCTTTCTCCCTGCAGGAAAAATAAAAATCTGGCATCATTCTTGCGCTTACTATCCTTATGGTCCCAGAGGTTCTGGTAGGGCCTGCCAAGAATATATAGGGGGGTATCCATGGACTGATAGCATGGTGGTAGAGCCCATACTACAAAATAAATTAAAATTAACAGCCAGGAGATGTGAAACTTAGCTATGGGTTGTTCCTATGCTTCTCGTGCATCGTCGAATAGTTCGTTCAAGAGGAACTGGGACCAGTTAATGCGCACCCCCTGTGCACATTTTTCTATGATTTCTACTATTGTAGCCATGCATTTCAGCCAGCCTCATTTTGCACAGGACCTTGCTACACAAGATCATTGTTGCTGCTTGTATCGCACTATCCTCAATGGATCTGATGATAAAACCCTTTCTGCCATGGATGAACTGATATTTAGTTTTCATATCATTCTTGTCTGTCTTTTCCCCCTCATTAGACAAGTATAGGGTCAAGTCTATTCCCTTTCATGGTAGACTGGTAATTTCTGAAATAAAGTCCACCGTCACCTCATATGGTTTGTTCATCCAAAGGTAGCCACCATGGAAGCACACAAGCAGCTGCTTAACATACATGTCGATGGGTCCAGAGCATCCAAAGTGGGGCATAAGGAGCATGTTTAATATACTCGACTGCTCCAATCTGCACGCATACTCTAGTGGAGAGACAATGTCTGCGTCTAGTGGGTGGCTGACTTTTACTTCCATGAATTGATATCTGCATATGCCTAGCGTCCAAGTATCATAATCTTCAAACTTTAATACCTGGAGCTTGGGAAAGATGGGATCCTGGGGTGTTGGGCCGTCCTGGGGTTTTATGACGCCGTCTGGAATAGTGGGTTCTTCTAGAATCTCAGGAATGCTCACCATTACTACTTCAACACTAGGCTTCCTAGGCGGTACATAAGGCGGTAGTAAGTTCTTCTGCTCTTTAGTAAGTTCTGCTTCTAGTGATGATGGACGAATTGGGTTGGCTCTATGAGCTTTAGGTATTTTTTCCCCAGGGCCGAAGGAACTTTGGGGGTCAGTATTCAAATATTGCATAGGGAGAACCCCTTGTGCTCCTGCTGGTTGCACTAGCGGTCGGGAGGCAGTTACCTATGTGAGCTGACTTCCTTCTTATGATGGATGCGATAGACTCTGCAGTGGATTTTTGACTATCCTCGGCTTTGGGACTACCTTCAACTTTTCCTGAGTCTAAATCATTTTCTTGGGCAGCCAAACCGAGTCAAGGTGTCCTTACTAGAGTACTCACTACATCTGGAATATTTTAATACGGAAGGCCATTGGCTTTGAAGGATGGCTTGGTCTGTGCAATGGCCTCATCTCTTTGTGTGGCTGGTTCCCTAAAGGAATGTAGAAGTTTTACGGCGGAAGATAAGGATGAATTATAGGAATTGAGTCTTCAAGCTGACCAGACAGACTGAAGGACCCTCTGGAATATCACATGGTGTAATGTCCTAAGTCTAGTGTACAGACCTAAACACTTTAATTCTGTAATTTTTCTTAAATAATTCTGAAATTTAAGGGGTTCACACAGAGCCTTCTTGGATTGGCAAAAACAAGGGTTTCTTCTGGGAGATTTTGTAGAGGACAAGAGTGATCAATGGGAAGCAAAAAAATAGATGTCAGACATTGAATTTCCTCTCCCCTAACACATTTATATCTGGTCCCATTTAGGTTTTATAATCTGTGCCGCGAAAACCTACTACCATGCTTCTGGGCAACCAAACCGTGCAACTAAGGAGAATAGTTCTACCTGTTTTAACCAGAGGATTTGGGAAACTTGCAGAGGTTTTTTACATCCTTAATTTAGTATATAAAAATATATTTAGACATTTTTCTAAGTTTCTGGAAAGTTTGAGGTGTTTTGGGTGAATTTGGGGATTTCTAGCAATTTTGGTCAAGAGAAACCCTTCGCAGAGGAGGATGCAAAATGGTGGTATGACCCAAAACAAAAAATGGTTATGGAGATTGATATGGGAATTCAGGCCTTTTACTGACCTACAAGAACTGAAAAAGCTCAATTTGAGTTTACAAACCCTATTTTGCATCAATTTCAGTAAAACTAGTTATCAAAAACTAGTAATCTAGCTAGGGTCTTAAAAAACTATTAAATCATCTTAAATCCAATTTTGTGAAACCTGATAGTTATAATAGAGATAAATATGGTCTATATAAACATGAATAATTATTTCAATCCCTTCCCCATCATGAAATATTCATTACAACACTCATAGTCACTCAATCCCCCCATACACTGATAAAATACGATCTTTTTATGAAACTGAGATAATATTCTTCAGGGTCTGAGATATATCAACCTGATAAATGTAATTTTCAAAATATATTGACACTACAGAACAGAAATAACATTATTTACTGACCATTACAAAGAGGCTTCCAAAATTAAGGGGCAAGAGGCCCGAATCATGACCAGCAAGGGGCTGTGAGCATAAGTGAAGCATGGGCTTCATTGGAGCTCGACCTAAACTTGATGGAGGCTATAATATACATCTAGAATAAGTTTCACTAGCTAACATTAGCGCTCCATAAATATTCAATAGATAGAAAGGGATATGGAAGAGAAGGGAGGAGGGGTTTGGGAATCATCACTCAATGGTCTGAGGCACAACACTCAAAGAGTATACTCACATAGCATAAACACAATATCAAAACATAAAAACCAAATCAATGGGATCAAATTCACCTTTTATAGAATTTTGGATGACCTGCTTAGTAAGTTGATGCCAATGGTGACCTGTGAGAGAAAGTCAACCCCATGGGTGACCTGACCCTAGCCACAAAAGTGCCCCCTTTAGGCAATTAGGCAAGTAGGACCATGTGGAATTGTTTCCAAGTCCAAATCGTCCTTCACAATTAGAAACTCTACCCTCCCTTAGTCAAAAGATGCCTCTTTTGAGTTATGACAGCTTTCTGATTTTCTTGGGTCATAAGGAAACTTTTTCTTTCTTTCAAAAACTTTCATGCTTTTCTCTTACATCTTTTCTGAGATCCATAAGAGGAAACTGTGCCCTCCCCTTTGAAAGAATTTCCTGCTTTTACCTCTGTCTGCCTTTTACTACTTTTACGCAACTTCCATTTATTCTCCTGTTTGCTTTTGTCATGGACTTTCTTATTTTTACCAAGGCAAGTTTACTAGCTTTCCCCATTGTGCCCTCCTGACATGGCATCCTTAATTCCACATCATTATTGTGCATAATAAATAAAATTGCTGAGATAAAATTAAATACATGCCTTAAAACAATTATTAGCGAAATTTATCCTATGAGGAATAATTAATATCAATTTTGAGCCCCTAGGAACTTAGCATGGTCAACACTTTTTAATGGTCAAATTGAGGGGACATGACACATGGGCTTGTCCTTTGCATGCTTAAGCTCCATTATACATTTTTTAGGGCAGTTAAGGCATTTTACCCTATGGGACCGACACGTCCGCCACCTTTTTCCTCAGGCCTGCCGCTTTAATGCTACTTGAACATTTAGTGGTGCCATAACTTTTTCAAATTTTTGCTGCCCTTACCGGCTATCAGTGCCTACCATCTATTTGTCGATTTTGGCCAACTGTCTTGTGAGAAAAAAAAAAACTATCACACATTTTTTTTTGCGCATCCGGGCTTTATGGGGTCGTGTCACAGTCATTGCGATAGGGTTTTAATCGACTGCCATTGATCATGCCCGCCACTGGTGTTCCATCTAGCTTATGTAGTTTTACTGCGCCTACTTCAGTAATATGCACAACTACATATGGACCTAACAAATGCGTTTTGAGCTTACCAGGATGCTTGAGAAACTTACTATCATACATCAGAACAAGTCCACCAACCTTGAACTGCTTTGTTGTGATGTGGCGGTCATTCTAGGCTTTCTGTCGCTGCTTTTCTGCATTCTGATGGAAGCTTGCAATAAAATGGTCTTCTTCCATTTGAACCAGCTGTGCCAGCCTCTCTTCTACAGCACCAGTATCTGTCATCTCCATTATTGCAGCAATTCATAGGCTAGGGACAATATATTCCATGGGCACAACTGCTTGTTGTCCATAGACTAAACAAAAAGGGGTGCATCTAGTTAGTCATTTGCATGTTGTTCTATAGGCCCATAATACTGCTGAGACTTTCTGGTCCCAATCATCTCTGCGCACATTACATACTTTGGTCAATGCATTCTCAAGTACCTTATTGAATGCCTCGACAGTTCCATTTTCTTTAGGATGGTAGGGTGTTGTTTTCTTGTGTTGGATTTGAAATTCTGTAGTAAGTTCAACAATTAGCTTATTTGCAAAATGCGTACCTTGGTCGCTGATTAGGATTTTGGGACAACCAAATCTTGTGACGACGTTCTCAAAGAGAAAATGGGCTACAGTTGCAGCAGTACAATATTTTATAGGTGTAGCCTCTTCCCATCTTGTCAAGTAATCTATAGTAGTGATGATATAATGTGCACCCATTCATTTTCTCGGTGGACTGATAGGGATAACAAAATCCACTGCCCATTTATCAAAGGCTTGTAGTGTAATTTGTGGTGCAAGTGGAATTTTGTCACGTCGTGATGGTTTCCCCGTTCTTTGACACTTATCACAATTATGATAGTATTTTCTTGTATCCATATCTACCATTGGCCACTAGAGTCCATCTTGCAAAATCTTGCGCACTGTTGTTTTCCCAGCATAGTGTCCTCCTGAGACACCTGCATGTGCTTCCACCATTACCCATTGTCTTTCATGCTCAAAGACACATCTTCGCAGTATTTCATATGGTCTCAACTTATATATTTTTCCTACTGTTAGCATGTAGTCTGAGGCCTTGACAACTAGTTGTTTCTTCTTCCATCATTGAATAATCTTTAGGTTCATACCCTGTATTAAGTAAGTGTATAATTGCATCGAATTCTTTATCAACAATATCTATAGCAAATAGATGGGCATCTTGTAAATTGTCCTCTGGGCTAGTGGGTTCCTCCCCACTTTCAATTCATGATAAGTGGTCAGGCCCCACATTTAGTCATATTGGCTTCACAATGACTTCAATGTCAAATTCTTGAAATAGGAGGAGCCACCGACAGATTCCCCGCCCCCTAACACTGGCTTATTGACCAGGTATTTTAGCGCAGAATGATCAGTGAACATTTTGAAGTGTCCACCCAGTAGATAACGTCTAAATTTTTGTAGTGCATAGACCATTGCAATCCCTTCTCTTTCAGTTGTGGTATAATTTTTCTCTGTCGTTGATAGTTTCCTACTAGCAAATGCGACCGGGTGGTCAATTGTGCCATCTCCTAGTTGGGTTAACACTATGCCCAGTGTAATTGATGAGGCATCAACATGTATGTGGAATTATTTTTTCCAATCTAGAAATATTAATGTTGGTGCAGTAGACATTTTACCCTTTATTTTATCTAGACTCTACTGACAGCTTTCATTCCATTCAAACTTGGCATCTTTTTTTAATAGTTTCTCCATTGGGGCAGTTATCTATGCATACCCTCTTATGAATTTTTGATAATACCCAGTATGTACCAAGGTAGACCTGAGTTGTGTGACTAATGTGAGCAGAGGAAATTCCAGGATAATTGCTACCTTTGCGGGGTTGACCAAGATTCCATCGCAACATACTACATGTCCCAACAGTACACCGAAAGGTGCACAAAAGATACATTTTCTCAAGTTTAGCACAATTTGATACTGGCGACACCTCTCCAGCATCATGCTTAAGTTTTCAATATGATCTCTTACTAGACCAAAGACCATCTAGTCATCAAAGTATACTTCAAGAAACTTATGAATGAAATATTTAAAAGCAGATACTACTATTTTAGAAAAAATTGCAGGGGCATCTTTAAGGCCAAAGGGCATTATCATGTATTAGTAGCATCCCCATTATGTTATAAAGGTTGTCTTATGACGATATTCTTACGCAATTCAGACCTGATGGTATCATGAGAACCCATCTGTGAATGAGTACATTTCTTGTCCACCAACGCTTTCCAAAACCTCATCTGTAAAGGGTGTAGGAAATGGATCATGCAAGTAGGAATCATTTAGTTTCCTCAGGTCGACACAGATTCTGACTTCACCTGTTTCCTTTTTGTCTTGGATGACTATGGGGCTTATCCATTCTGATTCTTCAACTAGCTCAATAATTCCTGCCTCCAACATGCGATCTAGTTTTGTTTTTACTTTCTCCTTATAGCATGCGTTTAATCTGTATGGCCACTATTTCACTAGCCTTGCATCGGGTTTGAGTGGAATTTCATTTCACCCAAATCCCCTACTATTACCTTTATCTCCCTAAAATTTGTTGGGAATAGGTCCTGAAATTCATGTAATAGATCAGTGATTTTGGCTACTGTTTCTTCATCCCATTAGTCTCCAATGTTGGCAAATTTTGGGTTGTCCTCCGATCCAATGTTAACCTTTTTAATATTTAGCGACTTAATGAACTGTTCACCAGAAATGTCGCTTCCTTCTACCTCTCATGATCCTTCTGATTCAGGCATATTGATGTTGGTCAGATCATCATCTGAGTCCTCAGAGAGATTATAGCACATCATCCACCCTTGGACTGTCTCACAGCATTGGTGGGAATGCACAGCACAAGGTTGAGAATACATAATCGCCAATGGGATCTCGGCGAATATGTTTTCCTTAATAGTTTTCAGTGCAATATCAACTATAGGTTTTTCATCCACAAACTGGAATGTTTAAGTGAATTTTTTCACAACTTCTTCCCATTCCCTTGTCTCCTGGCGTAGCTCCATAGATGCATACCAACCTCGTGGTGTCGTCTCAAGAGTATGGATGAAATGATGAACCCACTCCTAGCAAGGGTAGTTCGAGAATGATGTGGAACAGTGTTCCAAATGTTAGACAGGATTGGATAACCCTGTATATATTTGGGTTACAGTTGTAATTTCTTCTCCTAACCTTAATTCTAGCAGCCTTCTACATTGTGTCCATTCAATTATGGTGCTCTTATGCGTACCCACCATCGTGTGAGCGTAGCTTTTAATGCAAAGTCTAGTGCATATAGTCATTGTGGTTCTATTACCGGTTCTTCAAATTCAGTCAAGAACGCTACCAAGTTAGGCAGTCCTTCATATGTGGGCTGTGTTCATGACTGAGTTCCTACTCATCTGACAGACTTAGTTATCCTGGCACATTTTCTCAATAAAACTTCATGCAATCGGTTCTTCCACTTCTCCAGTGCCTCTCCTAAGTCTAATGTACATGAACTCTCCCATGTCCAACTTAGGTTACCATCTGCAGTAGGATTAATATAGTCTTCCTGAAGGATGTTTATATTGTAGATGGTGTTTAGGTGGTCACCGTGCCCTTCATTGAATACCGGTTCAATGTACCTCGGTCCTTCTAGTGGGCCAAGGGGTGCAACAAACTACATCTCATCATCTTCAAATGACAGCATCCTTATTTTTAAATTTATGATCATTTGGTTTTCCATTTCCCATTCAATCCCAAGCAGCGTAGGGTATGGGGTGGTATCATGTACTATGTCTATGACTTTGAAGTCCGCAAAAGTGCGTAATCCTTCAATGTCCACTTGAACTTGACCCAGCCTGCCAACATGGATGACCTTTGATTGATTTGCAAGCCTTAATTGAATGGGGGACCATTATAAGGGTGGCTTGCCCATTATTTCCCACATTTGGTGCTTTAAAATGTTGACATTGGATCCCAGGTCGAGAATGATATAGTCCATATAATAGTCACCAATTTGCGTGGTCATCCTGAGTTCGCGTCCTGTCTTGAGCTTGGTATTGATACTGTTAACATTATTTGGCAGAGAGTTTCCCTCTGAAAGAGTCTCGATGAGTGCTTCCAGTTCTGTAATTTCTTCCTTATCCTTGATTAGCGCTAAACAACTAAGAAAGGTTTAAGTTTACTAACCTTATTTGTAGTTTTGTTCGTACTTCATTGTTCAAATATCTTCTGGAATATTTCAGGCATATATTTCACTTGCCTTGAGGTAGATGGTCGTTCTATGCCAATGAAATCTAGACACACATCCATGAATATGTGCATTTTCTCTTGAATGTCAATTGGCACTTTCTTCTTTGTGGCAGGTCGCACCTGCGGTTGAGCATGCGTCGCGGGATCTGTCTACGTGGATTGGTCTGCACCTGTCATAGCACCTCCCATCGTGACTACTTCCACATTGGGTTCTTGTGGTTCAGAAACTATCATCTATATATTGATATTGGCATTCGGATTGGGAGCATTTAGTGTGGGATTTGGTGCAGGTTTTGGTACTGGGTTGGTTGGTCCAAGCATCCAGGATTTCCATCAAGCAATGCATTGTGGAAATTGCTCCACATTGTGATCCTGTCTGTAGCATGAACAAGTCCTTACAGGTTCTAAGCAGTCCCTAGTGTAATGCCCCTAGTCTCCACAATTGTAGCATACAACTAGCCATCTTCCCCGGCCAAATCCTCCTCCTCAGCCCCTGAAATTTCCATCCCCCCTTTGAGGTGGTTGTAACAAGTATTGCAGTTGCTGGTACTACTAATGGTACAAGTTATACGGGGTCATATTCTCAAACTCGGGTGCCATCTGGAACTGCTGCCTAGATGGGAATTACGGTGCATACTAAAACTGAGGAGGAGCCTGGAACTAAGGGGGGTTCTGTTCAATATTTACTTGCTCTTCTATCTTCATTAAATATGCATATACCATTTTCTCTCTCATGAGTTGGTAGGCCCTACAATCTTTTTCATGATGGCCTATGGATTTACAAAATTTACAATATAGGTTGGTGGGTGTACATACCGTCTTGCGCATAAACAGGAAATCGGTGTCCTAGTTTCCTCTTTTTGGAATATATTACACCAAGGTAGTCCTTGTCTATTCAATGGGCTTGGCACACCGGACAAGATGTAGTTCATATATGCAGGGCATTCATCTTTGGTATGTCCATTGGTCCAGCATCGGGTACACTAGAGATCTTTGTGTGATTCGTTTCCCCTTTTCATATCTTGGAGTTGGATAGTCAGATTAGCCAACTGAGACTGAATCTGTATCATCCCTATGGCACCATCCCTTATAGGTTAATCCTCTAGCTTCATTGCTAACTCCAATTCCTCCATCTGTGTTGCGATCTTTAGCTACATGAATGGCCCTCTTATATGTGGTAGCAGTGCAGCAATAAACCACTATTTATGTTGTACATCTAACATCTGGAAGCTGACCTTAGCCATTGGTGTTTAAAACCACTGATCAAAGTCCCATACTATTTCTGTTGGAGCCTGCTTAATTTCCTTGATTTCGGTAATACATTGGGACTCTGATTGGGGCTTTCAGAATTTTGAAATCATTGCCCACCGAATCTCCTCAAGAGTCTTATGTGGGGTTCCTACTGGTGTGGCACAAAATTTCATGAACCAATCCAGGGCACTACAGCTCAGATTCGTGATCATATGTCCCTTTTTTATATCGGCATTATGTACTAAGCGTACCATCTAAACAGCTTCACAAAGAAACCAATGCTATTATGGGCCTTCTATTCCATTCCCACTAAGGTGGGTAATCTAATATCTATCCCTGCCATTAGGGTGGCGTTGGGATTGTTCGCTAGACCTTGTGAGTTTACAGGATTTACTGGGATTGCTGATGGGCTTTCCTACTCACCAGTCCTAACATTAGGACTACTAGTGTTCACAAGGGGTTCAGGTGAGGGACTTCTAGGTCTCACTCTGGGTGATATCTCTGGAATGTTGTAGTCACATCCTAATCTTGGCAATTCTGTAGACCCTCTTGATTCTACTCTATCAGAAACTGGGCAATACTCCTCCTCTTCGTCGCAGGATCCTTCTTCTAGGTATGACTCACATCCATATTCACCCTCCCTTGGAAAGCTATAGGCCCTCCTTCCTCCTGTTACCTTTCTCCTTTTTCCTAACTGAAACCTTCTTTCGCTTTTCAAGAATCCAGTGCCTAACTCATCCTCGGAACTTCCCAGGAACATCTCTTCTTACTACCTTCCGTATTAGGTCTAGCTCTTACACAACATATACGCTCCACAAACTGTGTGACTCATTTACTATGACAGTTCCTCTATCCAATTTCTTGCGTTCACCTATCTTTCATCGGCTTCTTCTCACATGAACATCATCATTTTAACATCAAACCGATCTTCTATCTTCTCCTTCATTGAGGGCCATAAATTCTCCCCAATTTAATCAAAAATGTCCCAGCAACGGAACCATTTGTTGGCCACTTTTCCCCACTTGCATGACCCAGGTTATGCACAGCCCACCGACCCAACAACTACCCAAGATACCGACTCAATAGAGCAAGCCCCATCGGCAACATTTGTGAAGCAGGTGCAGTCTCACCTGAGATATCTCATAGATGGGTAACCGTCGGAACCATGTTTCTGCAATTGTCAGGGAAATATAGTCCATTGGTTCACAAACAAGGAGATCAATGAAGGATGTAGGATGGCCAGACGGAGGATTCAATTCTGTGCGAATGGGAACAACTGTATGTCATCACGCGCAACCTGGATTTCCTTTCTCCCTCACAGCTAGTGCAACTTGTGTGGCGCAGCTGACTCACATCAATCGGGTCTATGAATTAAGTCGGGATTCATAACAGGAATTATATAGAATGATATGCACTTATAAAGTGTCGATTCAGCAAGATATTATGTTCATCCATCTACCAAATACAAGAAACAGGAACTGAACCACAATCAGCATTATACGAAAAGCAACTATTAATCAATCACATAAACATTCACCACATCAATCATTCATTTGGACACAAGAAATAACATGGAAACCCATCTGGGAAAAACCACCAAGGTNCAGTCTACGAGATGTAGACTGATCTTGAGATATGTCTTTAAGTTCAAACTCATAGTTCTGGTGCTCTCTGTCTTATTTCTCCTAATCTACTGCTACTACCTACAGATCTGCACATAGACTGGATCGACTCTCCTAGCATCTACACAACTCTAGCAGAGATTTCTCCTTCCACTATTATAATTTCCTCTCTCTTAGATTTTCTCTCTACAACTGTATATAGCTCTCGTCTATCAAATCCATTCTATAATTATGACTAACAAAAATCCAACCCTCTAACTATTACATCTCTCTTATTTATACTATTTTACATGACCACACTAGGTTGACTTGCTTACAGGCATTCTGTTAACTATCACCATCAGCCGCCCCCTAGGCTACAACTATGGTGATCATGACTCAAAATGAGGCACTAACGGCCTTACTTATAGCATGATTTCACTCATGTGGCATCCGTCGAATTAAGCCGGCTTTTGCACCCACGACCGCCCTGTCACTTTTCGGTCATTCCCCCCATGTGCACTTTCGCTCTTGCCTTTCCTTTGCTGCGCACTTCTCTGCTCTGCCTTCGCAGACCGCTTCCATCCTTCACGCTCTTCCTTTGCTTCTATCATGTGCACTACACATTTTCCTTGGCTACATGTGTGAAGTTCCTTCTTATGCCCCTTTCTAGGGACCAACAACGTTCAATTACTTAGCCATGACCTTTCTCAATCACATTCAGCTACCTGTGCATTACGATGCCAATACTGAGCTCTTGTCGACATTTTGGCATGATAAAGCCACACATATTTCTAATCATATTCAAGAGTGGTGTAGACGAAAGCGGTTGATTAAGGCTCACATTCCACCAGAATTTCTTTTGGAGTGGTTCCTCAAGTCGTTACTGCCATATAGATCGAAGGATGTTTCCACATCTTGATTGATGAACGAGGAATAGGATATCTTTCGAGCTCAACAACTAGACTTGATTTACACTCAGTCTCGGCTCTTATATGAGATTACTCTGAACGTACCTTAGTCCAATTTCGATCCTAAGTTCAAACCTGGGCCACATGCTGATGGCATTGTTGGCTCTGCAAGTGTTAAAGCTGCAAACTCAGTTACAAATCAAATGAAAATTTTGTCTATTAATCATCCTACATCGGGACAAGCTACAACTTTGTCTCATCCCACTCAAATGGAGGATGTACATTCTGTGCTATCGTCGAACAAGAAGGGAAACTAGCAACCTGGAAGGAATAAGAAAAAAGGAATAAAAAATCGTAAGGGTGGGAATAGGAACGAAAATGCTAGTGATTACAAGAACGACAATAATGTTTGGGGGGACAAGAATTCTAAACTTAGGTTCAAGTTCCCTTGCAATATTTGCAGGGCATATCAACTCACTCACTTGTTCCCTCGTCTAGAATATGCCTCGAAATTCATCACATAGATCCCACCTATGTTGACGGATCCTTTACCACAAAACCAAAATATGAATTCAAGGACTGTGGACTATGGAAGTGCTTCTGGTGGGAATCCAAACCCTTTGAATGTTGTAAGTATCCATGGTTTCATCAACATGATGTCCACCGATAATGTTGTGATGCGAGCTAAAGATTATCGTTCATCACAACCTGACCTAGCAAAAGAACCTGCTCCACCCAAGACCCCTTTGCATGTTGATAAACCTAGTGACAAGCCATAAGTTCCACCTCGCATTCCTAAGGGATTCTTAAATTGTTTGGGGCACAATCCTAATTCCCAATCCATCCAAAACTATTCCATTGTCAAGGATTTGGGCCAGAATCCTTTTGTGATGTTTGCCTTAGAAGTTCTTCAGACTTTCCCTTTGCAGAGGAAATCCTTGTTGTCTACTCTTGGGGTGTTTGATTTAAACCCTTCCACAGTGATTAAGTTCGAATCCCATGAATTCCAACCTCGCTTTCCTTACTATGTGTCTCTTTTAGTGCACGTAGAGTGTATGAACAACACCATTAAACGCACAGTGATTGATGAAGGCATTGCGGATTCTCTGATGTCTTTAGCCTGTTGGAACGGCTTAGGTTCTCCTGTGTTTTCAAAATATGGAACCATGTTGACTGCTTTTGATGGGATATCTTTTCGGTCACATCGTATACTTCCTTCTCTTGAGGTCCAATTGGGAGGAAATATCGTGACGATCGAGGTTAAGGTGGTTGATGCGCCCCTCAACTATAACCTTTTACTGGGCTGTAATTGGATCTATAATATGCAAGAGGTCATGTCATCCCTCTTCTGGGTTATTTTTTTTCCATTTGAAGGCACGGATTGTTATAGTCGATCAGAAATATTTTCATAATTTTGGTACGAAAGAATCGTCGGGAGCTACGATCCAAATCATTGATAATTATCAGCTGACAACTAAGAATGTTGGGGTGGGAATGTATTTGTCATTGATGGGAAATTTCAATTATCCCACACCAATTCTTATGATAGATTCCAACCTTGGTAGAAAATTATCATCGTTGAGTTCGGTTCCATTTCACATTTCACATTTGGAAGATCCTTGGACTCTCCCATTTCCGAGTACTTCGGAGAAGACCCTAGACCTTCCAAGATGGACATGTCATTATCTACAACATTGATGGCTTATCAAGCTAATATTGGTCCTATTGTATATCCTAGTCCTTCCTCTTCGTAGGTGAAGGAGGAGGACCCTTATGCACTTCCTTCTTGGGTGGTTGGGTCATCTCACTTGCATGACTTCTTCGATGACATTTTCCAATGGATGAAGCTATTCTCAAAGCTATGTCTGGTGTAGAAAAACCTTGGGGAGAGTTAAATCATATATACTACTTTCTTCCTGAGCTTGAACTTATGGAGTGTGATGACTCTAAGTAAATCCTGAGTGAGAAATTTGGTAGGCCCATGATCCCACTAGGCTCTCCTAGTAAGACATTCGAAGGGAACATGGCCAATTTGTCACCAACCATACCTATCAACATTTCTTGAACTCCTCGCAAGATAGAAAATGTGTACATTGAGGAAAATTGTTCCCCCGATGAGATTGAAGCATACACCAAGATCTTTAAAGAATTTAGAGATGTTTTTGCTTGGTCGTATGAATAAATTCCAGGAATAGACCCTCATATTGTTGAACATGAGATTAATACCTATCTATATGCTAGACCTTTTCGACAACGTTTGCATGCAATCAATCCTAGGAAAGCATCGGCTATTAAGGCATAGATAGAGAAGTTACTTAAGGATGGCTTCATCTATCCCATCCCCTTGAAGGAATGGGAATCCAATCATGTTCATGTTGATAAGAAACAGGGAGCTATCTATGTATGCACTGATTTTAGAGACCTAAACTGATCTTGTCCAAAGGATAACTTCCCCACACCATTTATTGACCATATTTTGGATGACTATGTGGGAAGCGACATGTTCTCGTTTATGGATGTCTTTTTAGGGTATAATCATATTCAAATCAAGCTCGAGGATCAACATAAAACGGATTTCATTTTCCCTTAGGGTACAGGATGATCCACTCTCAAACAAGAGTGAGCAGCTAAATCATCAAGATAAACTTCAATTATGCGCTTAAGGTCATGAAAAGCGAAGGTCATAGCCCGTTGAAAAGTAGCTTCGGTGTTTTAAATGCCAAAAGGAATTTTTTGATATGCAATGTACCCTGGATCATCCTGCTCACTCTTCTCACGAAATGGGAAGAGGCTATTTCCATGATCAAATACGATGGTGAGACACCCACGCATTTTGTAGTCAATCAGATTATCACCCAGTTGGGTATCCTGAAGGAGCATGTCACTGACCATGGCAGGCACTTTCAAAACAAGATGATGGCTGAGTTATATTCAAAGTTAGGATGTAAGAAAGAGCACTCCTCTTCTTACTATCCTCGAGTGAATGGACAGGTTGAAGCTGTGAATAAGTACCCTAAGTCCATTCTCCAAATAACCATCACGCAAAGCAAGACCAATTGACATATCATGTTATATCCTTAATTGTGGTCCTACTGAAGAGCGGTTAATACTTCTACCGGTTTTTCCCCATATCAGCTAGTGCAATGGGTGGAGTCAATTTTACCAATTGAATGTGAAATCCCTTCTTTGAAGCTAGTCGTAGAACATTTTCCAAAGACTTCTACATTAGAGGAACGTTTGGTCTTCTTAGAGAAACTTAATGAGCAGCGTCGAGATTCCTTAGTGGCTCTTGAGGTAAATGAGCATCGCGTTAAATCCCAGTATGATAAGTATGTCCATCCATGGAATTTTAGTGAAGGTCACTTGGTCCTCTTATATGACCAAGCTATTGAACCGTTAGGGGTGGGAAAGTTCAAACCTATGTGGCATAGGCCTTAGGTGGTCAAGCAAGTGTTGGATAAAGGTTCTTACGAGCTAGTTGATTATGAGGGGACAGCCTTGGCGGAGCCTAGAAATGGGATCTATCTTAAAAAATACTATGCATAATTCTTAGTCGAGGCGAATACTTTGTATATTATTATACAATTGAATAGTTTAGTTTTGGTCTTCTTGTGGTGATCGATTTTGTTGACTTGCTTCCATTTGTTGTGGCGGATTTGACAGATTATTCAGTATATGTAAGATATGTTGACAGTGCCAGCTGGCACACTCAAAACTCAGCTTTGGCTTCTTGGGTGATATATACTCCTGTTAACCCAAAAACCCCCCACTCAGCTCTCAATGGCCTACACCACCCAATGACACCATCTCACGACCTTCATATCACTCCATTAGACCCCCACACCCTCAAAATATCCCAAGGATGAAGAAAGGGGCTTAAAAACCCCAAAAAGGATCCCAAAATACTCTCCTAGGAGCTAAAGTTAGGGCGGAAGGGCTAAAATCCCAAAAAAGGGGCTAAATCCCTGACCAAGGACTTAAAACCCTAAAACCCCTTGAAAAAGCTATAAAAGGAGGGTGGGGGGTCACTCTCAAAACACTTCTCCCTTTCATATTGTTATGCTGCATGTGGATGCCTTGAGACACCTTTACCTCTCAAGCCACCCACTCCCTCTCCTCCATTTCCATTGAGCCATTGCTCCCCCATCCAAGAGAGGTGCTTCCACAAGCTAGGGAATGGTGGCCCATTTACACCAGAGAAGGTATAGCTTGTCTTTAATGTTTTATTTCTTTGCTTCTTAGTTTTCTTTGCTTTCTAACCAATATTTAATTTGCAGGTTTATGTTTAACATTGTTTTGCAGGGTTCATTGTTGCTTCTCTCTTCTTTCTATTCTTAGTTTAGTTGTTGTCTATTTACATTTCATTTTCATTTTCAGCATTGACCCACATGCAGGAACCTACCCTTCTTTCATATAGACAGAAGGGAGCCATTCCTTCCCCTCTAGGAAGGACAAATCTTTGCTACAGAACTGGTGACCATACCAGGTCGATCCCACAAGATCCCTGGTCCAAACTTTTAAATTTCAAGTTTTTAAATTTTTTGCCCTAGTTTTCAAAATTTTCATGTTAAATTCACTTTAAATCCAGTTTATTTTCAGTTATTATTACTACCAAAGCCTCTTCTAGGAAAAACTGAGTCAATTTGGCCACAGTACAAGTTACTGTCGGCCAGATCTAACTCTAGACCACAAAAAACCCCAAATACGGGGTAGGGCGCTCTTATTGGGCCTGAAAGTGAGGTGAGGGAACACTTAATGGCTAAGAAGGTGCTTCCATGGTGCACTTAATCCCCTGATAAGTGCGACTTCAACCCAAAAACACAATCCGCAATTTTTTCTGCATTTTGTGTGACCCCCTCGCCTGTTTCTGAAAAAATCTTGCGGCCCCCTCACCAGATTTGATCAGAAATGTGTGGCCTGTCAAACAGAACTTCAATTTCAGTTGAATAGAGGTTAAATTTCAGTTTCATATGGACTTTCAGTGTGGCTCAATTGCCTCTTTCCATCACTGCCAGTTCAATTTCAGTTTCTGTTTTTGTTTTCTGCAATTTTTTTTACAAACAATGTGTAGATTCCAAGTAAATGTTAATGGCTTAATCAAATGAATGTAACTTAACTAAAATCAACCTAAAACTAACTATATTTCTCACCCTTCCTCCTCTACCCATTCATCACCCTTTGGGGTATTCTGGGATACGACGAAGGGCAATCTCGTATAGATATAGGCCCTTCATTGAACATTCTTCCAAACCACTAAAATCAGATGACCTGGAAGGTAGAGGGGGTAGAGAAGAAGGGATTCTCATGGCGCTAAGCATCCTCCCTTTTAACCAACCTTGCATCCGAGAGGTGACCTGTGGATTTACGGATGGGCTTAGTCCCATTGTGTTGAGAGCCCAGCACCTTCCCTTGGTTGAAGAGGAATATTAGTGTGAGGTAGTCATCTAGTTAGGCCATCAAACATTTAGGGTTAAAAATTGTATTTGTTCACAATTTCTGATTATTCAATGCTTGCATACACAAACACAATGACATAAAATCTACCATGATGAATTCATAAACTATTTGCAGCAAACAAATACCAAAAAAACAAACAAACAAATACACCATACCAACTAATCAACCCAACTCAGTTCATGACATTGAGTGAGCCTTAAAATTTACCAATTTACACTAAGTACAAACAACTCTACAGTCTTTGAGGACATAAGTCCCTGACTGCTTCAACTATGGGAAGTACTTGGGATTTTCCCAGAAACTCATTGTGAGGAGTACCACAGGAACCCCAAAGTAGCTGGCTGCTGAGAGGAATTGCCAAGCAAAATGGGCAACAACCCCTTTCGATTGAGTAGAAGAACCTATGAGGAACAAGCCAAGCACTGTCTTCTGGAATTCTTGGTGGCTGAGTGACCACCTGCAACCAATAGGAAGCCACTGAAACTAGGGTCCAAACATTATTCCCACTAGTTTCATTCATAAAAACAAAATTGATCCTCCACGCTCTTCCTCACGCCTAAGAGGCGAACCACCACCATTTGGAACACTCAATCGACACCATAAAAACCATTCTCAGTGATCTCCCACACCATCAGAAGGCCACACAACCTCTGATTCTGATTTAGACCCATATCAGTCTGAACCAGACCTCCACATCGCACCATCAAGCCCCATGGATGGTGCAAATCCAGATCCATTTTTTGGCTTAACCTTAACAAGTGGACCCATGTTCACACCACAACCTATAAACATAGTCATGTAGATTGTCATTAGTCAGCTACCACCACCCATAGTGACCAGCCAAGCTAGCCCACTAGCAACACACAAGGGCAATGGCCCCTCCACACACACTGCCCCTACTGCCACACAGGGGGGTAGTGGACCATCCACTTACATTGTCCCTACTATCATGCATGGGGGCAATGTCCCCACCACTCATACTATCCCCCCCACAACACTTGGGGGCATTGGCCCATCTGCAATGGTGCCACCGCAAGCACCCTCAGTTGTGTAGATGCATTATGCACCTACAAACCCCACCACCATCGCAGCCCCATCCCACATCAACCTGGGGTCAAATATTCCTTTCATAGCTCGTCTTAACTTTCCTGATCTAGAAAGATTAACTAATGACCCCATTCGCCATCAATATTTTTGGCCTCCAATGCCAACTAAGATGCCATCAGACATCCCCAAGTTTGAAGGGAAAGTAGGGGAATGTCCCCAAAACAACATAATGGCATTCCATCTATGGTGCTCATCCAATAGCATCGTAGATGACTCCATCAGGCTGAGGCTATTCCAACACACCCTTATAGGTGTTGCAACCTAATGGTACATTGAGCTGCCACAAGCCAAGTACCCAAACTTCAACTCCCTAGCCTTCATGTTCCTACAGTATTTCCAACTCCCTGTCAGATATGATGAGGGGGTGGAGATCCTGTTAGCCTATCATCAAAACACTGCCACTCATATAACTGACCATATCCATGAGTGGCGGCAATGCCATAGCCTATGCAAAATCCAACTTGACGACAGGATCTTCTTGGATTGGTTCCTTAAGACCTTGCTCCCGCCCATAGCAAAGGACGTCGCATCCGAACATCCCCAATCCGAAGAAGAGGCCATACTGAAGGCCCAACAGTTTGACCTTATCTATGCTCAGTCTGGATACCTGTACACTGTCATTCCAGATGCCCCCCGTCCGAGTACCTCATACTATGATGCACTGGGGGCATCCCACGTTGCGGATGGCATCATAGGAACGGTCTCCCAATAGCCACAACACCGACCGACCCCACCTTCAGTTCCATCACAACCAAGAAACACTGCTAATGTTGCTTACCAAAACCAAGCTCTAGACTACGCAAGAATGATGTCCCAGTCTGGAGCAACAACTTCTTATGCACAACCTGCACCACCACAGCAAACTCAGGCCATGGCTTGGCCAACACCGTAGTATGTGGGGAAAATTCCCACATTTGTGGCACCACCACCCCCACAAATATATTATGCACCACAAGTGCAACCAGTTCAAGCCCCTGCCCCCGCTCCACCTGCCCCATTGGGACAATTGTTTGTACAACAAAACCATCCCAACAAGCCTGCCACCAACAATCAACAAGGGCAAGCTCAAAATAACCGGCCCCACAACCAAGGCAATAACCAACTGCAGGGAGGTGGTCAACAACCGAACCCTCCCAACAATGCCGCGGCAAACCGGTCAGCCCAAAACCCCACACGACAAAATGCACCAAAACGTAACACCCCGTTTCACACAAACCAACCTTGCACACTCTGTGATGTTTATAGGCACTGCACATTTGAGTGTCCCCTCATGGGTTGCACAAAGCAGGCCATGCAAAACAAGGCCCAACAGGCCGCCAATGCTACCAATTAAGCCCAACCCAACCTGGAACCACAAGGAACTCCCCCCATGGTGCTTCAAAACCCACTACCAGTCCAAGGATTGGTGGCAACTGCTCCCCCTCCCCAACCCAATCCCAACGCACCGGGGGCACCTCCCACGGCCGAAAGAGGTGTTCACCACCTACTAGCCATGACGACTGAAGAGGTCAACTTACAAACTAGACGAAATCAGTATGGTACCACCACTGAACCTACTAACTCATCAATAGCATCCACATCTAAGACAGTCAGCCTGTCTCTTCAGTTACCCCCATTCCAGCGCCCCCCCATACGCAGAATTGCCAATAACGCCATAGCTAGAGATGCAGTCAGTTATAGCATTATGGATGATTTGGACCAAATGCCAATCGCCATGTCCTCTCTTGAGGTACTTAAAACATGCCCAATGCAGCGAAAAGCCTTACTAGCTGCCCTAGGGGCAGTAGACCCCTTTGACTCCAAGTTGATCACATTCGACACGGAGAACGGGGAACCACGCATGCCATCGACCATCGCCTTCCAAATCTTGGTTTCCATCTAGAATTTGGTTGTACATTGGTGCATAGTGGATGAGGGGGCATTCACATGCATTATGTCTACCTTGGTTTGGCAGAAACTTGGATCACCAATTTTGCAACCGTCCTCCACAACCCTGTGGGCTTATGATGGACATCCCACTAAAGCCCAAGGAATCCTCCCCCATGTCCCCATTACATTATCTGGGAAGACAGTGTTAATCGACATAGAAGTCATTAATGCTCAACTGGACTACAACCTCCTACTTGGAAGGAGTTACATGTATGCCATGAGATCAATCGCATCAACTGTCTTCTGTCTCATGATGTTCTCCCACGAAGGGAATATTGTGACAGTTGATCATCTCACCTACCATGATCTGCAAAGGTTAATGACACCTTCCAACATTATCCCTACCATCACCACCATTGAGCCACAATGGGAGACCACACACACTAATTTCGTCCCTACAACCAACACTATGGTTGAAAACACACCAGCCTCCCCATTATTGAATGTGGGCCCTGGGTTGTTTTCTGATACCTCCATGATAGCTCATTTCCCATTAGTGTCACCACCACCGACACAAAATGAAACTGCGGACTTGTGCATGGTCTGATCAAGCATCGCTGCACCCAAACAGCAACTGCAGCCGCAGCCCCAACCACAACCACAACACCATCCATAGATGCAACACCAACAGCAGCTGCAACATCACCCGCAGCAGCAACATTACGCATAGCCGCAACCACAATTACATCCCCACATGCAACCAGCAGGGATTTATCTGGGCTCATCTCCAGTCCATACAATTCCTTTCCTCTTTCCCCCACCTGGTGTCATGAGCAAATCGGTAATGGCCACCTTAAGCCTGCCCAACTTTACATTGGGAATTCTGGTGTGGTATCTTGATCCACCAGCTCAACCAGCAATTCCCCAGGTTGTCTTAACCCCGGTGCAACCCATCGCAGTCAAGTCTCACCCTCCATCTAGTCCGCAAAATCCAACCGCCGCACCTGCACCCGCCCTGCCACACCCGAAAAGGGCTAGGGGCAAGAATGCCAAAGCCACCACAGAGCCACGACAAGTCCCACCTTGCACTATCTGCAAACAACAGGGCCATCCAAATCAGAATTGCCCTAAAATCCCAGTGATCTGTGTGCATCTAGATGTCATGGATACAAACGAAAACATCCTCGTGGTTGAACTCCCAACCGCGCTGATAGTCAGGAACAAGGCATTGATAACAAACCATGCTTGTGCCCTTTGTGGCTTGTATGGCCATTACTCTAACCATTGCCAAGACCTACCTGAATTTTGAATGACTCTTGCTGACCTCCGTCAACATTCCCTTGAGTCTGAGATCACCTTTATCGAAGAAGTTCACCCACCACCTCCTTCGTCAGACACCATGTCCATTTACATGATGTCCAGTTCCACCGACCCGCTCATCTCCTCCTGCACCAACAGTCCATCAGACCTATCTCTTCATTGTTTCAGCAACGATGAGGAGATACTTGAAGCTATGACCGTCCTAGAATACCCATGGGCCGACATGTACCATTGCTCGTTCTTCCTCCCTGAAGAACTTGTGTCACAGTCTGACCAGTTTTCCATGGAGACCAAAGATTTCATCCATGGGAAGATCAACTAGTTCAAGAACCCCATCCAAGCACCTGATGACTTCAAAGAAGGGAATATGGCAAACATTTCTCCAAACAATAAAATTGACATCTCAACCAATTCTGATATTGTTGAAGAAATCATGCTAGGGGTATCTTGCTCCTCGGAAGAGGTCGATGCCTACAAAGCTCTCTTCCAAGAATTCCATGACATCTTCGCCTGGTCTTATACCGAAATGCCTAGCCTAAATCCATCTATCATAGAACACCACATTGACACATGGCCTGATGTGGATCCCGTATGCCAAAAGCAACGGCCCATCCACCCTTCCAAAGTGGCCACGGTGAAAACCGAGATAGAGAAGCTGTGCATTGTCGGCTTCATCTACACCATTGTGTACACCACTTGGATTTCTAATCTTGTTCCTGTGAATAAAAAATAGGTTAATATTCGCGTTTGCACAGATGTCCACGACCTTAATGGGGCATGTCCCAAAGACAAATTCCCCACACCTTTCATCGATCAGATCATCGATGCGTGCACCGGACATGAATCCTTTTCCTTCATGGACAGTTTTTCCAGATATAACCAAATCCAAATCCAGAAAGAAGACCGTTACAAGATGGCATTCACAACCCCATGGGGCACATTTGTGTACCAGGTCATTCCCTTTGGCCTCAAAAATGTTGGAGCCACCTTCCATGACACACTGCTTCCACAACCTCTTTCACATCATGTTGGTTTGTTTCGATAACCTCATCGCGCGGTCGCAAAAGAAAACACAACACATAGATGACTTGCAACAAGTCTTCATACAATGTCTCCAGTGCAGAATCTACTTGAACCCATTCAAGTGGGTTTTCTGTGTCCCCTTGGGCCATCTACAAGGATTCATCATGTCGCACAAAGGAATGACCGCTGATCCTTGCAAAGTCCAAATGACTTTCCCTCTAACGTCACCCCTTTGAGTGACAACATTACAACTTGTATTATAGTTTTTCCATTTTTTGTTTTACATTTTTCAAAGTTGAGTCTTATGTATTGTTTCCTCTCATTGCTTCAGATAGAGCACACCTCAAACCGGTATATGGCATTCGCAGATGGAGCAAGAATATGGTCTCTGAACCTCACCTCAGCTACATGGGTGATCTATTCCCCATCGCACGAGTTGATCCGCATCAACGGAATATGCGTGGGAACCACAACCAACAAACATGCTGAATATGACAGTGTCAATGGCCTTTTGTCCACCGCTCTCCAATTAGGCATTCACCATCTTGATGTCTTCTTAGACTCCCAGCTGCTTGTTTCTCAGTTGAACAACCACTATCGAGTACATGATCCCTGCCTCTTTAGAAAGTACCTGCACACTAAACAGATGGTTAGAACATTTGAATCCATCACATTCACACATGTTCCCAGAAACCTCAATACTATCACAGATCAAATGGCTAACAATATTCTAAATTGACACATCCATAACCGAATATAGGAAACATACAACCATAACATCATGCATAATCATGTCTAAAAAATACACACACCATGTAATAATACATCACATAGGCATTTGCATTGCACAATATCATAACAAGACTCACATAATAAAACCATAAAATTGCATCCACATGCGTCAGAAAATATATATATATATATATATATATATATATAAATCGATCAATCGCATGTCCAATACAAAAATGAGAAGCCACATATGCTTTCTCAGCAAGATACACATAAGCGACACAAAAACCCCTAAGTGCATCAACACACTCGGGACAGCCTCACTAGGCTACTAATCTGACTCAGTCATCTGACTCAATGTCATCATCTTTCAAAGAGGACTCATCCTCTGCAGGAATATCACCTCTCGCCGCCCGGCAAAAGTGCTCACAAGCCACCGCCATCTTCCTCATCACACCAGTCAACTCTAGAGGAAGGTTGTGAATAGAAGCAATCATTTCAGTACTCAGGTGTTGCCAGCAATCATCTGACTCTCCAGTAGCAAGTTGCTCCATATATGGCACCAGTCCATCCATATCCTGTTGTCACCTGCGGGAGCTCCCGGTAGGAACCACCGCAGGAGCCACGGAAACAACCCACCTTCGATGCCCAGGTGGTGGGCAAGAACCAACATCTGCACATACAAACAAGGACACCATCAGTCCACATATATCAATATGAAAACTACCAACCAGCTCAACTACACTATGTATAAAGATGAACATAAAAACATCACGCATACATACCAGCTGGTCCCCATGCCTGACCAGGAGGTCGGGGAATCTCAGGGTCTCCCTGAAAATCCATACCCACATATGGGTACTCCTCGATCACTACAGGAAGTTGGAGCCACTGCTCCAATAGCTCCTCAGTGAAAAAGCGGCCCACTCTGCTGCCACCCTCGCGGATCATCATCTGGCACCATTTGTACATCCTCGACTCCCACGAACCACTATCCTACACAGCTTGATGAGGATGAAGTGTAGGTATTTCTCAAAGAAGAAAGCACACAAGAAGGAGCCAAAACAAAAACTAGTGCCAGTAGTCTTCGACTTGTTCAGCTGATGCCGAACAGCCTACAGATACATCTAGCCCCATGCATAATATGTGCCACCTATAGCATGCTCTACTAGCTGTAGCTGACCATTAAAAATATTGTGGCTCCCTATGGAACCCAATATACACTGCAGTAAGGTCTCGACTGCCCGTGTGGAAAAATCCTCGATGTCACACATCAGGATGTATGAACCATGCACGTACGTCGTAGTGTAACAGTGCCGATCACATAGATCCTCCAATGTCTCCCCTCGAGATAGCACAGGTACCAAGTCACCAACCACTCCCAACATAGGGAGCCCAGTAATGAAGTATACATCTGCCAACATAATCTCAATGTGCTGGCCCTGAAAGAGGAACACCTCCTCATCAACATCCTAGAAACCTATCAGTGTTTGCATCAGCAAACGCAAGCTCCGCATGAGGCGTATCCTCATAAATTTAAGCAATCCACAACAAGCTAATGTATCTCTAATATTCCCGTCATGTAAGGATGCATCCCTGACACTCTTGCAGTCTCTCTCTCTCCACTTGATCTCTGGCATCCTGCACAAGCAAAAACCCTGATGTGATCCATTGCCATCATCAAAAAACACCCAAAAGAGGCTAGGGCGCACCTATTTTGGAAAAAGGAGTGCCCAGGGTGCTCATAATTTCCCCACAGATGCACCCAAGGTGCACCTTTTCCTTCTAAAGGTGTGACTTGGCCCCCATGAAACCCCAAACTACTCATGGGGGGCCTCTAGGTGACCAAATCCAACAAATAAGCCACCAAAAAGACGAGTCTCAGTGAGAGATTTTACCTGCAAGTCACGGCACTTGAAACCATCGGTCGAATCAAAATAAATCAGCAAATGAAGAATTAGGGCCCAGCTCTCCAACTCCATAATGAACAGTGACAATGACACTTCACCAAGTGGACCCCACCCTTATATAGGCCCCATTTGACCTAATTTCTTTCGACCGACATAATAGGACCATACAGACTCCATTTGAGACACCGTTTGTGCCACTGGTTTTAGAATTCCACCCTCTATCTCTTTATGAGACCACTGTCTCATGTTTAATAAATCAATTTCAGGACCATTTCCCACCAGTCACCTCGATTTACAAGCCATGACATGACGATGCGAGTGTCTACAGACCTGTACTTATATCACACTTCCCGACCACTACTCATTCGAGTTGTCAGGCCACCGCCCATTAAGGAATGTAATTTTACTTTTATTTTTGTATTTATAATTGTGTTTTCCACCACACATTACGCGGACATCTGGACCATCGTCCACAAAACCCTTTATTTTTCTTTCATGTATTTGGCATATAAGTTTCCCCGAACTTGCACTTACATCGCATGTAGTCAAGTCCATCCACCGCAACACACACACATGCTCTCCTGACCTTAGTCCAAGAGCCACCTTGGTTTTCCTGCCTCTGCCACACTGACTCGTGAACCTCTGCCATGATCTATCCCGTGCATGTATTGGTATGTTTGAGAGCCTTCTGCTCCATCCATACTATGCGGATGACCTTTGGACCTCTATCCACCATCTCGACATGGGGCACCGCCCGTGCCACCACAATTGGTTGACAAAATTGGAGTTTCGTTTAAGCTCTTCGCTGACTCCTTAAAACAATGAAAAGATTGCCGAGCACATCTGCTTCCTTTCCCGCTCGCTAAAGTATAGGAAAGGGCATCTACATCGCCTCATTTACGTCCTTTTGCGGACCATGTAGACCAGTAAAATGAAAAGGACACCCTTAGCACACTCAAGCCAAGACCGTTCCCCTCTGCATACTTTTATGCTTTCTCGGGTAGAGGGGCTGCACCTCACAAAAAAGCTCATCATGGGTTGTTGTTAAGCTCTTTTCCAGCCTTCTCATCAAGAAAATATTGCTAAGAAAACTTGGTTTCGTTCATGCTTGTAAAATTATTTGAATGACCATCCAGTTAGTATAGGTTTAACCTTTTCCGGCCTGATTGGACCACCAACGGTAAAGAAGTCTCTCATCCCCTATAGGATGGGTGAGCTCTCCTATGGATACTTTTATCCTTTTTTAGGCACAGGAGACTACCAATGAAAAAGAGCCCCCAATGGAGTCTTCTTCGCTCTTTCAAACTCTCTAAAATTGAAAGCACCATTGAGCATTTACCTTCTCGAGCTCTCCAAAAATCCACGAGATCGTACCATAATGGTGTCCCTAGACATCACCCCACAGAAAAAAGTTTGGCAGCATTCCCACATTGGGTCACCTTTGTTCAGAGTACTCTGCAATGTGTCTTCCTTGGATCCCATCAATTTCAAAAGTGTCCACCTCCTCCAAGCATTTACCATCTGCAGTGACATTCCCGGTATTACAACTATGATCCCATTCCCATGAGTCAGTTTCATTTGTTGCCTAGTCCTCCCTGCCGACATACTCTGAACAAAGGAAGTTTGAGTCTCCCACACTCCCCCTACCCCTGTTTAGTTCTTTTGCCTTCCCTCCCCCCCCTCCCCCAATTCAGTGAGTTAGTCCATAGATTGCTTCACACCTTCCAGTTATCTCCCTCGCACTCTTGGTCAAAGAAACATCATTGCCTTGACTAGGGGTAGGTCTCCCTCTGTCGACAACAACACATATATTCCAAAGGATAGACCCAAAGGTCCTTGTATCCTGGTTTCATTAACCTCATTGATGAGTTCCTTGGACCACTTGAGAGGAGTCCTTAGCGCCTCTCGAGATGGTTGTTTCTCACGTGCTTGACTCCAACTACATCATCGCACTGTTGAGATTAGTATAGGGATTGGTCCGCACAATACTTGGTCGAAGACCCTGGATGTCACTTGACTCTAGCACATTGATGAGTCTACTAGAGGTACCTAAACAGGTTATGTCCTTTGTGATTTCCAGGTTGCATTGGAGACAGTGTTTAGAAGCCCCAACAATGCTTCTATATACCTTTATGATTGATGCAGCATACTTGTACCATAGAGACTCTGACTCTCAATCAGCGAGTCCATACAGCTATGTACCATTCCAGATCCAGCAGACTGTCAGTCATGAAGATATAGCATTCCATGAGAATTCCATGGGTCTAATGTACCAAATCAGCATTGTATTCAGGCTCACATGGAGGCAACCATTATTGTAACTCAGTTGTATATGATCGGCTCTTGTATTTTAAAGCATAGATCAAATTATTATTTTGGAATTGTCATGAGCATGGGTATTCCCGCCTCGTACATATACATGTCACACATTATTTGTATCTCACCCATTGATGGGAACCATATTAATACAAAAACCAAAAGCTACCATTCCCTAGTCCCAGAAGCACCACCTCTACGCAGCAAATCCTATGATGTTCATCAGCCATACGTTGAGCTCCTGCCCTCAGACATCAGGGGACAATCTGTTAACCCAAAAATCCCCCACTTAGCTCTCAATGGCCTACACCACCTAAGGACACCATCTCACGACCTTCATCTCACTCCACTAGACCCCCACACCCTCAAAATAGCCCAAGGATGAAGAAAGGGGCTTAAAAACCCCAAAAAGGAGCCCAAAATACTCTCCTAGGAGCTAAAGCCCCCAAAAAGGGTCTAAAACCCTAAAAGGAGCTAAAGTTAGGGCAGAAGGGGATAAAAGCCCAAAAAAGGGGCTAAATCCCTAACCAAGGGCTTAAAACCCTAAAACCCCTTGAAAAAGCTATAAAAGGAGGGTAGGGGGTCACTCTCAAAACACTTCTCCCTTGCATACTATTATGCTTCCTGTGGCCTTGAGACACCTTTGCCTCTCAAGCCACCCACTCCCTCTCCTCCATTTCCATTGATTCATTGCTCCCCCATCCAAGAGAGGTGCTTCCACAAGCTAGGACATGGTGGGCCATTTCCACTAGAGAAGGTATAGCTTGTCTTTCATGTTTTATTTTTTTTCTTCTTAGTTTTCTTTGCTTTCTAACCAATATTTCATTTGTAGGTTTATGTTTAACATTGTTTTGCAAGGTTCATTGTTGCTTCTCTCTTCTTTCTATTCTTAGTTTATTTGTTGTCCATTTACATTCTGTTTTCATTTTCAGCATTTACCCACACGCAGGAACCTACCCTTCTGTCCTAGAGACAGAAGGGAGCCATTCCTACCCCTGTAGCAAGGATAAATCCCTGCTACAACTCCTACGGGTCAAGTTTCATCTTCAGGAGGTGCATGTCTGTGGCCTTCATCGAACAATATTGCTAAATATAGTGTCGTGATTGATTTATTACGCGATTCCATCTCTCATGGTATTCAATCTCTTGAGGTACATCTTGACTCGCAGTTAGTGGCATTACAGTTAAATGGTGTGTATCGTATTATATATATGAGTTTATTATGAATATTCTTGCGAGTAAGGTTGTTAGAACAACAATTTGAGAACACTACATACATTCACGTTCCAAGAAATTACAATCATGTTGTTGATTCATATGCAAATTATGTACTAGATTGACATTTGATTCACAGACAATGAAGCATTCACATCACATTCACACATGTAAATATAAATAACCAATCATCATAAGTCTTTTTAGTTCAAAATATAGTCCAAAAAGGTGGTGTCATAATACATAATGTCATGATACAAAAATGGGTTTTCCAAGCCACCAAAATATACTACACGGTCAATGCAACAAAATGTACATCTAGGCCTCTAAGCCTGTGGATCAAGGTGCTCATCATGATAACACACGACGTCTCTAGATAGACTTCTGAATAACTGAACCCATGCACATGATGCACCCACCACCTATCACTGCATAACCTCAGGCAAGTCCTCTACTTGTGCCATGGGAACTCTATGTGTTAGTCGAACAAAGTTTGTATGGATGTTTTGGAGCGTATACTCCGCATCCACACCTACGATATCATCACCTCTCCCCCTTCGATGATTTTGAGGGAATCCGTTTGGAATTCTAGGTCCAAAATATGTGTATACATGACCAGTATCAATATATGTCACCACACAAAAACATTTCTTTTGATTTCACTATATCAAAAAACACAAAAAAATTAAATAATTCAAAAACAAAATAGAGTTAATATTGTTACCTATCTCATCATATGTTGATCCTTGTGTAATAGGAATGTCAGGAATGCCAGGGAAGTCTATCCCCTCATAGGGGTAGTTTTCTATAGTGAGGTACTCTAGTCATAGATGGTGGGCCTCATCCACTCCACCACATAGTACATCAATGGCCTAGAAGCATGATGGATGGATTCCAATTCTGCAATCCTTCCTAGTGCTAGTAGTATGGCCTTGAGGCCAAGGTTCTGGATTGAGTTCATTGGGATATGACTCCCAACCTTTTCTGTTTTTGGGAGGTAGTAAACTGCAATGTACTCCTCAATTATGAGGTCACCTCCTACCCCGCGAGCTCGTATATTTACTACCTCCCATATGTGGGATAGTTCGTTAATAAAGTAAATATCCTCAACCTCAAGGCCGAGGGGAATCCTGTCGATCTGGAAACTTTTAGTATCCGGATCCCAGTAGTCCACCAACATTTGGAGTAGTCTTGGCTTGGCTCTTAAGCTACCAAGACACTAAAATTACCAAGACACTAAAATTTATACAAGTCGCATTCCCTCAAAGATTTTTGGACCATTATATCACCTTGTACATCCCATTCCACATCTTCATGCTCGCGTTCACACCATTCTAAAACCATACTGAACAAAAACATAAGAGTTTCATGAGTATTCACCCCAAAAATTGGAAAACACGTCCTTGTACGCCAATGTTCCTCAAACAACTACATATATACATGGAAATCGAAGGATTTTATGCGTATATCAATCCCTATACACGAAAATCGAGTGATTTTCCACATGGGGCGAAAATGCCAATTTTAGGGTGTCCCAAAAATAATATTTGACCACTAAAAATTAAAGTAAAAACATTAAAATGAAAGAGGATGGGATGGAGAGTTACCTGATCCAAACGGTTCTTGATTTCGTGGTCTGTAGCTCCTGGAATCAGTGTTTTAAGTTTGAGGTTCAAAAGCACTATGTGTGGTAAAAATTCCAAATGGCATGGTTGAAATGAGTTTTTTACTATTTTATATGAAAAATTTTGAAATTTTTACCCACCTTTCTATAGTTTGGACCCTTATTGACTATTTCAGACTATTTGGCCTAATGTTGTGGTGTAGGGACCTGATTTGAGCATACTTTGACTGATACTTTGTCCTATTTGTATCTACTACAGGTATAATTTCAAACTGGCATATAGGTTAGGACTCCATATCTGTTTGCATTGTGCATTGCCTTATGACCATTTGACCTTAAATCTAGGTGAGCACCCACTTTGTGATGCCGTGGAACCTTCATACTGATATTAGAAATGACATTATGTAAGTGGTAGAGCTTTCCTATACATGGGTTCCCTAGTTAGATCCCCGTTTGCAATTTGGTACCCATGCTAAGATTTTTCCTTTAGTTTGGGAGTCCATTTTAGTCCCACCATGTCCTTGGGAAATATATTCATACCCCTCTTGAACTTTATACTGGCCATTTCCCATAGGGAAACCCTTGTATATCAAGTTGTAATTGCATTTCATGCATTTTTCTTTCCTTATTGAGCTTTATGTCAGCTCCATGCTTCAGATTTATAAGCCATGTAACCCGAGCTTGTCTCAATCCTAGCCAAGCAAATCCTTTTATATATCTTCTGCAACTTGATCATCCCTTACCAAGAGGAGACCTTCTCCCGAGTGTCCTCATCATGCACATGCTTCCTTGCATTGAGCATAGGTGTGTTCCAATGCTTGGAACTAGTTTTCTTTCTCGGGACACTCGTCTCCTCCTAGTTGTATACTATAAGCACTTTTATTCTTTTTCAAGCTTTTCAAATCTGAAAAATCCCTAAAGCATCAAAAACATAAAACTATGGACGAGAATTTATATTATCTTTGGAAATTGTCGAGTTGTGTCTCCTTCGAACAAAGCACTGTATATCACATCCATTGGTTGGGTTGTTAGTATGACTTTAAGAGCTGTAACCATGACTCTGAGTTTTCTCCACCGACTCGTTATGTTTCCAGTCCCTATGGAGCCTCTGTTGATGCCTCATGTGTCACAGAGTTGTCCCAGTTTGCATGTCAAGTCTATGCTACCTATGTTTAGTCACTATTTTCCTTATTCTCTTGTTCGAAGAAAGTCTATCGTGAGTCAACCATTCCTCAATTATATTGACTTTGCATGTCGGCCATTCTCAGTACCATTACTGGTTCGTGCACATCTTGTTCGTTCGACTTCTTCCACATCATCCAGCGTTGCTGAGTACCTCGTGTTGGTTTATGGGGGATGCCCTAATTCCCTCCTTCTATCAGATTCCATTCCATTGACTTCAGATCATTTATTTGGGAATAGGAGTCTAGAATCCATTTGAGTGCCTTGAGACTTACAATCATCAGTGGTAGGTTCTCTCACCATCGATAGTTTTGGGAATACACCAATGCCCCCTGATCAATAAATTCTTTCAAGTGTTCGACCTTAACACATCTATTCACACTTGTTAGATTGCACTATGTACCTTGATTCCCAATATCATTATTGGTGGGGTATCTCACGTATGTGCGGTAATCAGACAATGGACCATCATGTTCGACCTCTAAACCTTTATTCACGTGATGGGATATGTACTCCTAGCGGTTTGCGTAGAAGACTTTCGAGATTGGTGGCATTCCATATATGCTACCTCCTTAATCGTGCCAGTATCTACGAGATGTAAACTCTCATGACCAGATTCCTGTATGTTACCATATATCTTCATCTATTATGGAGATCTTGTTCATTGTATATTGTACATGGCGATGACCACACATGACATTTTTATATCATGCATATTCATGTCCATTGTACTCTTATGTATCCGGGACTGCTATATATATATTTGCAGTCATATGCAGAGATTTATCATTGTATTGTACTGATGAGTGGTTGGTTCTTCCACTTGGGTCTTTATTACTCCACTTTTGGGATGGATATAATGTATGTTGGCCATCATGTTACCCCTATGACCTCACACATTAGGGGGCATCTGTTATAGCTTTCTTTACCACAATTTGTATATCACATCTTTATGGCCTTCCATGTCCCTCTACAGACTCCTTGGACCCCCCTTGCTCAAATTATACTTTGATGTCCCAAGAAAGTCCCCAAAAAACACCTATTTATGAGTATACGTGACTTTTAAAGCATTGTTCGTGTGTACAAGTAGCTTTTGAGCCAATACCCACGTACATCAGGAAATGTGCATGAAGACAAAAAAATTTGTGATTTTCCTCATAGAGTCCCGAATAAATTGATTCTTGGCCCTCCATATGCCTTGAGAACACTCGGAGTCGACCTTTCATTTCCTATTTGGAGTGTTAGATATTGAGCCTCTTGGATACATTGAAGGGGGAGAATTCAAAGAGCAAGGAAACTATAGTTCATTTTTTCCTCACTTGTTTATGCTTGAGTCTGCATCCCTTTTCCCTTTGGAGCACATAGTGTTGTTCTCCCAAGATTGAATTTGTTTTGTAATCTTGCCATTGTGATGGAGGATTGAAGTGGTGGAGGCCCAGGTGGAGGACTCAGTTTGTCTAGTTCGAAGAAGTGCCGATAGAGTTTGTCACTGTTCTATCTTTGTTTTTATTAATAGAAATATCCATTTCTTGTCCAATACATGTGCATAACTATCATTATTGTATCCATTGATGTAGTTATTTACTTATACATGATGGTTTATATATGCTAGAGTAGGCCTAACACTTTGATATATAACATGCTTGTCTTGTTTTCTATTGTTGAGAGCGAATTGTGAATGCAAGTGTGTTGGAAAAGCACAATGGGGATCTACATCAATCGTCTAGAATAAGGTACGCTTCATATCCCTTAGTGCTAGATATATTTATTTCTCTTGCATATTGGAATGGATTGATTTATGGTGTCATTCAGTCTATTGTGGTACACCCCAAGACATAGGAATTTTCTCTTCGTAACAATCCCATAAGTGGCTCAGGATTACATCATCCTTGGACTTATGTCCTAAATTGAGAGGGATTGACCATCCCGTAAGTGGCTTAGGATTGCATCATACTTGTACTTATGTCCTAAAGTGATAGGGATTGACTATCCCGTAAGTGGATCGGGATTGCATCATCCTTGGACTTATGTCCTAAAGTGAGAGGGATTGACCACCCCGTAAGTAGATCAGGATTGTATCATCCTTGGACTTATGTCCTAAAGTGAGAGGGATTGACCATCTTGTAAGTGGATCAGGATCGCATCATCCTTGGACTTATGTCCTAAAGTAGAGGGATTCACCATCCTGTAAGTGGCTCAAGATTGCATCATCCTTGGATTTATGTCCTAAAGTGAGAGGGATTGACCATTCCTTAAGTGGCTCAGTATTGCATCATCCAAGTTGGACTTATGTACTAAAGTGAGAGGTATTGACCATCCCGTAAGTGGTTCAGGATTGCATCGTCCTTGGACCTATTTCCAAAAGTGATAGGGATTGATCATCCTGTAATTAGATGATGTGTGTTGCAGGTTATGTTGTTGATGATGATGGTATTGATCGAGTGATCAAGTATTGCTGCAAAGGATCATGTGATCAAGTGTTGCAGAAGATGAAGATCAAAGATGAAGGCTGATCAAGTGTTGCTACAAAGGATCAAGTGATCAAATGTTGCAGAAGATGAAGATCAAAGACTCATTGTTGTATAAGATGATGTTCCAGTACTGAAGATGTTGAAGATGTTCCAGTAATTGTTTCAATTACTGATGATTTTTGAAAACTTCCAATGACATATAAATGTATCACCTTAATGTTGTTCAAGATGTTATCTCTCCTTTCTCCTATAGTTGATGTTGTTGTTGTCAATGGAATACCCTTCTCATTAAGGGGGAGTGTTCAAATATTGTAACTTCGAAGAATATTCTAAATGTATTTCACTTATGTAACCTATCGGAGATGTTTTAATCCTCCATTGGGATGTTACTATTGTATTTTGTCATCATAGAGTCATAAGGTAAAACTTCCATTGTAAGTCGGGTCTATAGAACCCTCCCAAATATAATATAATATTGTTTTGTGTCTTCCTAGGTGAAGTTGACCTAGTAAGTTTGTTGAGGCCAACTTGTTAGGGAAAAAGACAAACTGAAAGAAAGAGTATAAATAGAAGATGTGTGTTCCCCATTTGACACACACACAAACACTTGTTTATAGTGCATAGGAGAGAGAGAGAGAGAGAGAAACTAGCAAGATAAAGAGCACCTATTTTGAGGTTTATCTTTGTACCTTTTGATACATCTATATAGAGGAAGTTTTGTTGGGTTTTCTTCCCCTTAAGCGTTTCCCAGGATAAATTTGTGTCTATCTTGTGATTGTGTTTCTTTCAGGGATCCTGCATATGCTATTATTGTGAAATTGAATTGAATACTAATGATATATAGCTAAGCATATGAAATCTTAACATGCCAAACATATAAAATACTAGACACATCTAAAACCAAAAAATGGATGAAATTTTATATCGTATGCATAATAGTATGTCTACAAATTTACAAAAGAGAGATAAAAGATGTGAAAAATGAGAAGCTTAATAGTGAAAATAGAAAGAAGAAACAACTCTTCACTTGAAGGAATGAATCCTCTAGATGGTTCCACTATTACAAAAATGAATAAAAAATGGATTTGACATCCATGGTTGTATAAACCCTTTTTGACTCTTAAAAACTTCACCCCCACAACACAACCATGACATTTTTTCTACTTTGAATGATTGGGTTTTCATGATAGCAAAGACACAATGACTAGTGGAATTATTGTGAAAAATAATTACGAAATTTAACAAAGAATCTAAGACTCTCACCAACCCCTTGGAGCAGCAGCAGAAGTATGAGGAGGTCGGGGAGCTTAACAATGGCATAGATTAACTACAGGATAAACTAATTTTCACCAAGAATACTCTCCACAAACTCAATCTAAAAATGGAGAACACCTATCTCTAACTACAACATTTGAATTTGTTTACAGATGCATAATGGGCATAGTTAGAGTAGTATAATCCCATTATGTCCGATAGTGAGAAGGACTAGGATTTCATAGTTGGTGCAAATATTTTGATTGGTAGATGGGAAAGAAAAAATGAGGAGTTCAAACCCTTCAGAAGTTTCACCATAGCAGACGTACCAGATTTGGTTCCTTTATTTGAAGGATCGGGGCCAAAATATGATCAAGGATTATACATGCAACAAAATTGACTAGGGGATGAGTCAATGCTTGTGGTCAAGTCTTCCTGGCTCCTTTGTTTTTAGATCATCCATAGTCACATGAGATTGTGCGAGGAGCCAAGAAGAAGCTGCAAAAGTTGCTAGACTTGTAACCATATTCTGTCCACTCCCACAAGTATAAAAGCATAAAGAAATTTGAAGGACAGACATCTATGCATAAAGTCATCAAATCGTAGATAACCAAGTAACAAACCAATGGAGTATAAATCATATGTTGTCCTTGGGGTTTGTACTTGTGGGTTTTACCGATGTAATAGTTTTGTGATGGGTCTTTCCGTACATTGGAAGATGATTGAAAACTATCATATGACATAATTGATTGGTACCAAACGACCCCCCAAAGAAAGCCACCAACAAGCTCAGTTTTTTATCTGTTGATCAATCCTTTACAAATTCCAATTCCATCCTTCAATTTTATGATTATTTGGTTTAAGAATATATCCCAAACACTTGAAGCCATGATCCAGACCCACCATATAGTATGGAAACAATGTTTTAATATGTTTCAAAACATTCTCTTCTAAGTTATTAAACAGGAAGATTGATTTTTCCGAGCTAAATAGCATCCCTATGGAATTACAGAAAAGATCAATGATGTCCTTGAAATCCTTCTACTTTGATATTACTCCCATACCAAGCAAAAGAACATCGTCGACAAAGAGAATATGAGTAATAGACAAAGAGCTAGATATTTTGATACCTTTTATCAATTTGTCTTCCTTTTCCTTACCAATGAACGTACTGTGGCCTTTGATGACTGAAATGAAAAGCAGTGGAGAGAGTAGACAACCTTGATGTATACCCATGTTGCTACAAAAAAAAGGGGTGGACTTGCCATTAATCAACATAGCAAATGATGATGAACTAATGCAAGACATGATCCAGTTGTGACCTCCACTATAAGACCAATCTAAATGAGCATGAATCTAATGAAATCCTAGTCAACTCTATCATAAGCTTTGACAAGATCAATTGGATGAGAGCCTATAAGTGCTTTGATTTGACCGAATGTAGGAATTCTTGGGCAATTCCCACCACATCCAATATTTTCCTTGAGGCTAGAAAAGTGAACTATTCAGAGGAAATCCCCTTCTCAAGAATCAGCTTCATTCTATTTGAAATAATCTTAGTGATAATCTTGTATAACAAATTGCAAAGGGAAATCAGCCTCTAATCATTAGAGTTAGCTAGCCTATCCTTCGTAGGTATTAGAGACAGAAAAGTGGTATTGAGATTCACTGGAATATGCTCCCTAATCTGTGCCTCCTCAATAGCCGCCAAAAGCTCCTCACCAACCACGTTAAAGAAATGGAGAAAAAACTCCACCATCCAACCATCCAAGCCTAAACTCTTGTCTTTCACAAATTTCATTAAAATATCCAAAATTTCTTGGAAATCAATTATTTTACTAACATTTCTACCCTCCTTTAATGACAAAAGTCTCGGATATAACTTCAAGATCATTCTTGTTTGTAAATGGACTGAAGTGATCCAGCGTTTCACCTTGGTGGTCTTCTTCTTTAGACACGAAGGTACTTGTCATTATTGTGACATTTAAATCTTTAAAGTTTCATAAAATAAAGTATATCAAAATAAAATATTACTTTATTGTTCATTAGAAATGTGAAGTTACCTTTGTGAAAGAAGCCTAAAAAAACAAAACGATCCAATATCATTCAGTTCATATTCACTAGTATGTGGAGAACATTGTACATTTAGGAAAAAAATATTTTACATACAGCAGAATAATAAATGTTGTGGCAGCTGCATTGTGGACTGTTAGATCTCAATTTGTTTGAGATCCAACGACCCACAATGCAGTTGCCATAGCATTTATTACTATGCTGCATGTTGAATATTGTTCATCATATATTTGTACTTTGATGTTGACAAAATCTCGTTATATAAAATATAACATTGTTTGTAAATTACAAAACCTTTAAATGCCAAAAGTTTTTATAGATTTACGACTATGGGAAACTAATTTGATGACTATTAACATGCAATCACAAAATGTATATAAAATAAAATAGAGTTTTTAAACAAATTATTGTGATAATGATAGGGTATTTACAAACCCTATTCTTCACTTAAGTAAGAATGGCTTTGCTTTATTATGCCTACCTCAGGTAGGTATATTATAATCGCTTAGCAGTCAAACAGAGTTGAATATGTATTAGTTAGCTGGTAAAAAAAATTAAAACATGTATTTTCCAAAGTTAAACTTTAGAACTTGCAAAAGATTTTATTAAAAAAATATTTATTAATATTTTGTAAGCTGTTGATTGGATAATCAAAAGCACTGACAATCTTGGAATTTGGTATCTGGATTTCAAGTGACATTTGGCACTTCTGACATCATGAAAAAGTACCCAGTTCCACAATTCATTAATTTTCAGTACCCTCGTACCAGCTGATTTACGACTATAAAACTTGCCCTTCTTTGAATCCTCGCTGGCGGTATCTCTGACCATCTTATGAACAGACTTCTTATCCAGTAAGAGGGCAGATTGCCTATCGATTTTACTATCAGCTACACACTTTATCCAAGCAGCATTAACACCCTTTTTGCTTTGATTAAGATCATCATTCAACCTCCTCCTCTTTTTCCTCTCTAATTCAAACTGAGCATTCTCGTCATCACTGTCATGCACACCAGCTGCCTCCTTATCCAGGGAAGGAGGTAAATCCTTTTTCTCCTGAGCCTTTTCCACCGCCGCGTCAACAATATTATCCCTGAAATCCCCCACCACTAGAGTTGGTGGCAACAGAATATTTTCAGCCGCATCAACCTGAGAGGAATTCGAGATCGCTTCATCAAGGTTAACTTTAACCCCATCTTCGGACTTCATTTCAGAGCCGAATCTGCTTTTATCTAAAAAAATTGACTCACTTTCAACCCCAATCCTCTCCATATCCGAGCTTTTAGGTTCCTGCATATTAACCCCCATCACAGCAACACCCAGATCATCATGCTTGTCCTCATCGTCGGATAACCTCAGCACCCTGCGCCTCCTTTTCTTAATAAGTGCACCGGTTTTTTCAACCAGACTCGTCACGAAACCCTGTCTTTCAGCCGATCCTATACCTTCGAACCCTCCATTGAGCACATCCTCGCTCTCCACCATATCTGAAAGCGCTTCAGAGACGACTTCCCGAGCACTAAAATTTTCAAGTCCCGCAGTTTCAAAACCTCGGTTTTCCTCCCTCGACAACGTCTCTTCGCTGTCTCCTCTAACTTCCCTCGCAGTAACCATGCCCTGAACCTTTTTCCGTATCATGAGAACCTCAGAAACCCTAGATCTGCAGCAACCCCACAATCTTAAGCTTCGAACTTCAAACCCTAAGCCCCTCTCAGCACAAAACTAGCACTGAAGACCCCCAGGATTTATATATATTTTGAAGACTAGAAAGAATCATGAAAGAAATAAAGTTTGCGCATAAATCCATGTGGGGAAAGCACAAAACCATTGCGGGTCTGGACATTCATACCTGTTAACCAGTGGAACTGCTCCGAGTTAGTCTAGGTTCGCGCTCGCAAAACATGAAGCCCATCGGCCTCATTGTCGTACCGTTTATTTAATTTATTACAACTTTATTTTATTATTATGTTATTTATAATTCAAAGACTGAATTTGAACGTTCAGCCATGGTTTTTACCAATATAATAATTGAAAGTTTAACCCTGATGAGATTGATCCAGGATTCAACAAAAACAAGAATGAGTGAAAGTATGGCGAGAATTTAGTCGAAGATTTATAAAGAAGCGACCAAATCGGGCAAGAACACTTTAAAATGAGTTGAGATTGATGCAAGATTCAGCAAAAACAAACACTCCATAGCCTGGACAAAAATGGCGGTAATGTTGGAACAAATTTCAGGAATTTAACGCATCAAGAAGAAAACAGACATAGTGGAGTCAGAAACCTTACCGAATACACTAAAACCCTGTAAGGAAATTGATCACCAATCTCAGCATTCTCTCCAACTGAAAATGCAAGAAAATATCAGCTCGGCAACCAAGCCTCTCGATTGATATACCAGTGATGGGTAAAGGCAATGACCACGGCATACTCGGCAGTGACATCTGCAGCAATCACATGAACGTTTTTAGCACCTAGAGACTATGATTTGTCGGCAACAGCTTTCAGACATTCTTCCCTCCTGGCAACAAGCATCAGATTCGCTCCTTTCTTGGCATACAGATAGGCCATTTGCTGCAATAAGCAATCGAAATACCATTAGTACTACTACAACAGAACACACAAAAACACATAAAAATAAATACAGTAATGCATTCTTTATTTATACACCTCTCCAATTCCAGAAGATGCACCAGTGATGAGAACCGTTTTCCCTCGCATATTCTCACGAAAAATGAGGTGATAAAACCAAAATAACATCTGCATGAGTGCCAAAGGGGGCAAGACCACTGATAAGAAGGCTATTTCTGTGGGAGGCAATGCCAAGTTAAGCACGCACTGCAACAAATCCATTCTTGCTATCTTCTCCTGTGAAAACTTGACGGAAACAAAAACTATTTTTTGTCATGTGAAAAGTGATCGATTGAAGCTAGAACTGTGACTGTCTCTCGCAATGAAAATCCTACAAAACAAAGTCATCCTTTATATAAAGTTGCACAAAGTTATAGATGTGATACGCCATGCATGGCCTCTGTTATCTTCAGTACGCGTGTTGTGGGAGGAATAAGCAGAGATCCACATAGCTTACTTGGCAATTGTGGATACACCACGTTTTCTCTCATTCCATCAATTGATATGGTTAATCAAACCAACTTTAAGTCTCGCTGACTGTATTCCTTTTCTGTCAAAACCATCGAGAGTTTTATTTTAAAGGGTGGCTCGACAGCATTCAAAAGAAACTTTATTTAATTTATCTCTAATAACAAGCACCATCAAAACTTAGTGAAGATGGTTTTTCTAAGGTTACGTGATTAACGAGTCAATAAATTAATAATATTAATAGCTATGGCTTTCCTTACATCAAACTTATTAGATTAGATACGATTTTTCTTATATAGAGAAGCTTTGTCATAAAGATGGGTTTTATGTGGATAGGTATATATATTTTAGAATTTTGAGGTGGATTATCATTTATGTTTTTTCATTTACTTAAGATAACGAGATAAGTATATTGTCCATTGATTTTATGTGTGTAATCCAAAATTCATAAAATATAGTTGGAAAATTAAACTTCAACTTTAACTATAATATTATTGGATACAACTACTCAATTAATAGATACAACTATGAGCTTAATTCCATTGATGATACAACTATTAGCTTAACTTCAACTTAAATCATGACTTTCACTTGAATTGCAATTGATGATATATCAACTTTTAAATTAACTATTAGATACACCTATTAACTTAGCTCCAATGATTCTACAACTATTAGCTTAACTTCAACTCTAATCACGGTTATATTAGATAGCTATTAGCTTAACTATTAGATACAACTATTAGTTTAACTCCAACAATTCTACAACTATTAGCTTAACTTCAACTCTAATTGCTTAAGGCTTCTAGTTGAAGTACATTTGGCATCTAGGTGTCTGAACTCCTAATAAAATCGTTAGAACTCCTAAGTTATTGTCGAACTCCTAATAAAATCCTTAAAACTCCTAATAAACTCCTCCAAACTCCTAATAAACTACTCCATCTGGAAATTGGGCATTTAGCTAATTACACGGATAGGACTTTATATCTTAACGCACATAAAAATATATATCTTAATGTTTTTTTCATCTATGGACGAGAATGAGAAGTGTACTGCAAGTGCACTGTTATATTGATTTTATGAGGGTCTTTCAATCATGAGAGTCTTTCAAAATTCTAAATTAACAATTTATTTCTTGATAGTTCCATTGATGATAAAACTATTATCTTAACTTCAACTCCAATCACGAATTTTACTTGAAGTGCAATTGTTGATATATTAACTTCTGATTTAACTCCAATGATTCTACAACTATTAACTTAACTTCAACTCTAATCATAGTTATATTTTACATAACTATTAGATTAACTATGAGATAATTATTGGTTATCTATAATAATGATACAACTATTAAATCAAATTTAAATGAACTTGGTAATAAAAAACTATTAGATGAATGTGTAGGTGTATTCCAAAGACTCCATCGAGAAGTCCAACTTGCATTGCCCAATAAACTTTCCATTTAGCAAGTAGCAACATGAGAACAATGAGTGAACAATGATAGACAACAAATTAACATATTAGTAAAGAATATTTTTAAGAGAGAAACATTATCAATTTGTCAAATATATTCCTTTAATCTTATTAATTTGGTTGTTACTAGTTATGAAAATAATTTGAAATTATGCAGCAAAAGTTTCTTTTATTTTGTGAAATGTATGCAGATTTTTATATAGATATAAAATATCAAATTATTATAAAATAAAATTTATTCATGGGTGTGATCTAAGCCAGGTGTAATCACAATTTTTTACACTATAAGTCACTCAAGCAACATAGAAAAATTCAAAAAAAAAATTACATCTTTTTAAATTTTAATATCATTTTCTTTATTTTTCCATTTTTCCATTTTTCATATAATAAATTAATATTCTTTTTATTCATAACTCGAATAAGGTTTTCTTCACTAAAATACGTCACTTCACATTTAAGATAGTTAAAATATGTGCATACAAGGCCATTTATACAAAGAGGTAAGGAAATGTCCATAATTGTATATTAGTATAATATAATTTATAATTTTAGTAAAGTATAGTAAAGTTTAAAAGTTGATTTTTTCTTAACTATTCATATTTAAGTGTCCAATATATATCAAAATATATATATTTCGGGTTTATAAAAGTATTTCTATTTTATTGTAATTATTCAGGTTTTTAATTACATATGGCAAAAGATACATTTTGTATGCATAAATGTTTTAATTATGTTTTAATTAAATGTATTTTATTTTTTATTAATTCTTTATATATATTATATAGTTGTTTGATATTAAATTTAATATACTCAATTAGTTGTGTATTTATGTGATTAAAGGGTTAATTTCAAAAAATATTAAAATTAAAAAAAAATATTCCCTAATATCATTTAGTTTATTATTTATTTTCACTAAAAAATCATATTTTTCTTATTATTGTTTTAATTTTATATAATCAAATATCTTTTCTTTTCCAATGTCTATAACATTATTTTTATAAATGCTTGTAAATATTTCTTTTTATTATTATTTTTTATTAGATTAGCATATATTTATATACAACAATGCCATACATTCTATGTTTTTAAAATATCTTCTTGAAAGTTTCATTGTAATAGTTGGTGCTTACATTGAAATTCAGATTTTTCAAAATCTCCAATTCTTGTTACATTTTTAATATCTATATTGTTAAGTATTTATGAGGCATTCAACATTGTTAATGTTATTCAATATCCATTTCTTACTTAATATTTATTAAACTATTTTTAAGAGCCAAGTACTAGGCATCTATGTTGCTTATCTCAGATATTCGTAGTGACAAAAGCTCTCCTATTCACAAAGACAAGTAAACTCATTTTGGATCTTTAATTTCAAGGACTTACTTAATAACTAATTAATTGGTATACACATAGAAATATAAACAGTGATAGTTACAAGAAGTAACAAGTAATGCAACAACCTATAAACAACAAGTAATCTCACATAGAAATATAAGTACCATGGCAACAAGTAATACATTTTGCAAGTTTGAATGTTTCATAATTTCTTCAACTTTTAGCTTTAAACTATATACAATATTACAATAAAATATTTCTAAGAGGCAGGCATAAGCAGCCTTGTTGCTATTTCACTTGTTTTGTTAGACGAGTTTAGGTAGAGCAGGCTTTATTTTGTTATGGCTTCGCTTTATTTTGCTTTATTTGGTTAGACGAGTTTAGGTACAATACTTCATGGTTAAAATTTCTGGTTATTATATCCTGTGATTAGCTTGCTTTCTACTTAACAACAATTTAATTTTAAAATCATTATTATTAAAAATGAAAAATATATAGATGAAAAAAAAAAATTTAAATAATTTAGTTATAAAAATAAAAAAATGTATTATTACATTTTTAATCAAAAAAATATTTATATATACTGATAAAAAACTGTAAATTTGTATAGAATTAAGAAAACTAAAAATCTTTTGAGACTGCGTTTCTGTAAGGAAAACCCCTTCAACTTAAACATAAAGCGGCATTAGCGAGACTTTTAGCTTGCGTCTCTTTGTAAAACTAAATTGATTCCGTCATACAAGTCTTTTTAGAAAAAAGACAATTTATATGCAAAATAAGTACTATCGAATAATATTTGATTACGGAAAGTTTTGAAAAGCCAGGTACTTCGACAAATTACTCTGACCGTAGACTTGAACATCAACATAACAGACTTAGTATATGCAAATATATCGAAAAAGACAAGACTCACAATATGACTATACCACTGACACAGAATATGATTATACTGATTGATATTTTACTTATATTGACGTCCAGCTATCCTAAAAGATTCTAAAAGCAACCCTTCATGAAACGATCCGCGGCCTCCAGGAGTTTAGAGGTTTCCTGGGCCGTGTTCAGATCATATTTGATAGCAATCTCGTTCAGATAGAAACTGTGCCCAACATTCTCAGATATAAATACCTCCACTTCATGTCCAGCGCTTTTCATGGCTTCGCAATACTCCATCTCTGTATCACGAATCAGGTCTCTGTCAGCAATGGCCACCAGCAGTCGCGGAAACTTCAACTCCTTAAGCGGGGGAGCGTCAGCTCCCATTGGGTTGGTAATGGGATGATCTCTGCTACTGATCCCCTCTGGCGCAGATAGTTTCAAGAACTTGTCCACCATGTCCAGAGTCAAAAGCGCAGAATCAGGCGGATTCTCCGTCTCCGATTTGCTTCTCTCCGATCTGACGTAACCAGGGTGTACGGAAATACCTCCTCGCACGCAAACAGGACGCAGCAAATCAGCCGGCGTTGCCTGAGCGCGGAGACCGACTTCGTGAACGAGGTTTGCTCCAGAGCTGTCCCCCATCAAAATGCATCGGCTGAAATCAGCGTAACGACTGAGCCACGGTTCGTCTCTTTCTCCAAGGGCCACCGAGCGGAGCCAGTGAAGAACCCCAAACGAATCCTCGCAGGCCGCGGGGAGCCTGTGCTCCGGAGCGAGCCGGAAATCCACCGATACACATATCACGTTGGACGCCCTAACGAGGCGGCTGTAGAAGTGATAATACATTTGCCAATCGGCGTGGCTTACACAAAACCCTCCGCCATGGAAGTGGATGACCACACCCAATCTATGGTTTTCATGTTGCTGTAGCGCGGTCTCGGGCAGATAAATGCGCACCCAGACTCCGGTTTCGTCGTTGAGAACCACGTCTTTGGTGGCCACTCCGTCGACGAAGGTGTCGTTGGAAGGGGGCACCGGCATGGTGAGAGGCAGCACTCGCTCATCCTCCCCGCTCCATCTTCTTTCCACAGTGCCGTCGCTAAACACCCTGAGCCATCCAGACACCTCCTCCACAACCTCTATAGTCATCCTTAGATTCAGAAACAGTAGAGGTAAAGAAGTTCTGAAACTGGATACGATTCCTTCATTAATGCGTCTGCTCATTTATAGAATGATGAAACAGCTTCCCAGAACTGTTGAAGTGACATGGGCACAAGATGATGAACAGATTCCCAGAACTATTGAATTGAAGTGGGCTGGGCCTACACCATCACTGACGTATCAGTTGTTCTCGTTGCTTACGATTTTTTTCTGTTCTAGAAGCATTTTCTTGGGTGACTCTGCATCCATCTCGCAATATCTGATGTTAACTCCCACGAATACTTCGCGCTTAAATTCTATGTCTTCATATATATTCATTATTATTAATTCGGATAGGCATTTAGATATTGAGATATTGTCTGAGATTTTGGATTTGTTTGAGATCAGTCAGATTAATCCAGTACAGTGATTTATTTCATGATTACGTTATTTTGTTATATTTATTTTATGATTAATATTTAAATAAGTTTTATATGACAAATTGTTTCTATTTTTTTATATTATTATTATTTTTAATTAATATTTACTTAATGTTTATATTAAGTATAATAATAATAAATATAAAATTATATATTTTAGTTTTTATTTAATAATTAACTATTTTTATAAAACTAAATGGTTAGTTATATTTATCCAAATTCACCAACCATTTTAATTGTAATTATGCTAATTTTATTAAAAATGTATACATATTAACAATAGTATTTTATATATGGGGCAGCAGTGGGGTTGGGTTTTCATCACTCCTGATGGACAACTGGAATCCAACTTTTCTTTGGGGTTTGGGGTTAGGAAGGGAAACAAATAATATAGGAGGCATTGGCCCTCTGGAAGGGGCTTAGTATTGCCAAGAGCCGGGAATTAATGATCTTATGGTGCTGAATAATAATTCAAGTTCTGGTTGAAAACACTCTCCCAACCCATATGCATCTCTGTCACGTGATTAGGAAAATTCAAGCATTGGTCAATTCTTTCAGCAAAGTCGAGTTCTTCCACATCTTAAGGAAGCACAATTGTAAAGTAGATCTAGGGGCAATCAAAAAATCAGAAAGTTGAACAGGTACCTTGGCAGTCTTGAAATTCATTTTTCTCAGTACTGTGTATAGAATAGGCACTATCTAAACCATATAGAACTGAATTTCAGTCTTTGAACTTTCGTTTTGGGTATTCTGTGTCTATGTGCTGATATTAGCTTTTAGCTAAAAGTCTTGAAATTCATTTTTCTCAGTAATCTGTATAGAATAGGCACTATCTAAACTATAATAGAACTGACACTGTCACACTTCTTATTGCCGCTTCCACAAGGCACCTTTATTATTATGGTTCTGTTTTCGTAATTAAACCCCATATATATAAATCATAACGGTTTTTGTCTAAAATAAACCATATTATTTTATATAAAGGTAAAGTGAGAGCAGTGGCATTGACGGACCCATAGAAGTCCACCAAATACAGGGTGGGTAACAGTTCTCCTTGTCGCTTGTCGTTTAGCAGTTTTATTTTTTATTTTTTTTACTACAATGCTTTAAATTTATAAATGGGTGGAGGCCCGGAGGGTGTGGATTTCTCTTCCGTTGAAAGATTGAGCTTTTATTAATATTTGTTGTTAGGTGATTATTAAAAGTAAATTTCTAATTCCTTGTTAATTTATATAATCATTAGAGCGATGCTTTTTGAAACCATGTTTAACAGAATTAGCTTTAAAAAATTATCAAATCTTATAACAAATTTACTTTTAATAATCACAATCAAACATAAACTTTGATGAGAGAATTCTTCGGATAGCATCTCTGTAGCATGGATAATGCCACGTCTTTCTATATAATATAATCCTGGTACGTAAAAATAAAAATAAAAATAAAATTGTCTTTAGACCAGACATGGGACAGTATAATTTTTTTATGTTTTTAATACTCTTATGATTTATCATATATTTTTAAAAACATCCCATACGTTTCACGTTTATTTATATATATATATATATATTTTTAAATTATTTTTACAGTATAATTTTTCATTACGGATAATATGTTTATGTATTTGCAATTAGCATGACACATTGAGAATATTTTTGTGACAATGAAAAGAGTATAAACATTACCGCTAAAATTTTCCACAAAAATAATTTCAATGCGTCATGCTAATTGCTGACACATAAACATATTTTAGAATTTTAAAAAGATGTATCTTTAATGAAAAATTATATTGTATTTGTATATTTAATTTTAATTTTAATTTTTTTTTTAATTTTAAATTTATTAATCAAATTTTAACTCATCTTATATTATAAAATTGGGAAAAATATCATTTATTTTAATTTAATAAATTTATATCTATTTCTTTATATAAATTAAAGATAAAATCTTTTAACATTAATAGAGAATTTTAGTGTAAAATATAATTTTAATTTTAATATAATTATAATTATAAAATTAGTGAAGAATTCTAACAATTTATAATTATGCTCTATACTCTAAATATGATTGACATGTGTAACATCTCTTAAAATTCATAAATAAATAAATAAATTCCATTTACCAGGTGTAACATTTAAATTAGTAGGAATGAATTCCAAGAGATATTATAATTCCTAATTCTTCTCTCATAACAATAATGGCTTTATTTCTAAATGTAAGATTTATGTGTCTAAGTTTTTATCATTAGCATGCTTTCTTTTATGAACTATTGTCAGACTTACGTCATGCATTTTGGTTGACATTACTTTGTGACAATAACTCTCTTAAGATTCTGTTGAAATTGTTTGTTGTTTTTCTTCAATTTGGTTCTACCTTTGAGGTGTTAAAGGGATAGGTCAGGCTCTTACTTACTCTTTACGACTAACGCGTGAATTTATTTTCCCTTGTTGCAGGTGGATAAGGTCACCCTGAAAAATGTGTGAATGAATGAATTCTAAGACATAAAGCCACAAAGTGATAAAGAAGGTGGTCCCAATGCTTTGGGCAACAACCTAAACGTTAACCTAGTTTGGTGATTTATATACCATATTAATATTTTAATGAAACAAAGGTCCTAACCTAAGCACATATTCAAAGCCTAAACCTTATCATGCAAGTTGAGATATAATACAAGCAAGTACGATGTATCATATGATAAAAGACTCTAAGTAGGGGAAATGTTATGTATAAGAGTTGGAACTTTATGTTAGGAATTACAATATGATCTGTATCGAATTACAATATGATCTGTATCAACCTTTGTGGTGACCCATGACATATGCTTAACCTTTATAACGATACGATGGTTGACTTGGAAACCATGATGGTGATGGTGAAAGGTAAAGGACAAGAATTGAATTTGTTTCCTCTCGAACCATGTGATGGTAGTAAAGACTCCATCTGGCGACAACAGAGCATGGTGCAAAACCATAGGGGTTTAATGCACAATAGAGAATGCGTTCGTCATTTTGATGAGGTTTTGTTTGCTGGTAGTTGTTTATCTGCTATTGTATTTGACCTTCAGTTGTTCAATCTCTCTGTTCTTCTGTTTGTGAAACGAGGTGGAGGAGCCATAATACTCGGCCCTCGCCACCTTCTACACCAGTCTATGCTCAATTTGTTTGTCAAAGGAGTTTATAGTTGTCATTTTGGTGGTGATCAAGTGTATCTGAACATTGAGCAGGAAAACAAATTTACTGCATTTGCTTTCCTTATTTTCTTTCTTTGCACCAGGGATTAAAAATAAAAACTGTAGTTTAAATTCCAATATTCATAATATATGTGCAGATCGATTCTCCATGATGAGGGTGTAGATTGGACCCTGGTCGAGGAGACCCTTTGGTCGGTAAAACCCATGTCCTTACCTTACGTGGCTCTGTGGAACAATACTTAGTCTTAGATGTAGGTTTAACACCATAACCATGGGGCATCTTCTCTGCTCCTCATCGGTGATATGAAAGTGACAATGTGCCTTTGGTAATGAATTGTGATACTCTAATGATATCTTTACTTAATTATGTAAGAACCCATGAGGGTTTTCGATACTGTAATTTTATTACTTAAATATGAATGCAAATGTATATAATTTTGGCAAAGAAAAAGTGTTTTCACTATCTCTGGAGTCTTAATGACTATGCCACTTCTTGAAGTAGTGATAATGTATTTTTCTTTCGATTCTACTATTGTTTTGAGATTATGACAAGGTTTTAATGAAAATAGTCTATGACTCTCTCTGTAATTATTACTTGAATATTTAATACCCTGTGAGGGTTTGCATGTCGCTATGCTTTAACTGTAACCTTGTTTATCTAATGCGACTGTGTTGTTTTGATAATAGATGTACTCTAAAAGAAATTTCATTCTCTTTTATAGTTTATGGTAATTTGGAGAAACAATAAGGCTGTGAGGCTCTTACAGTCGATATTTTTCTCTGGGCTAAGAAGCCATTGTAGCATCTTTATTACTGGTTTTGATAGTATAATAGTTATATTGTTGAGAATACTTGTGAGGGTTTCTATAAACTCTGTGTTTTGCTGTAACAAAATGGATGTTTTGTTTTTAAGTTGCAATTCATTTCGTATATCAAATTTCCAAAAGGTTATAGGATTGTAATGATTTTAATGGTGAAGCCATCAAGTAGTTGTAAAGCATACAAAGTTATTTCTCTGTTCATAGTAAATCTACAAACCTAAGAGTTTCGGCCGTGGGGTTTTTTCCCTGTAAAGTAAACCTTTTAGACGAGAGTCGTAAGGCCTATGTTAGGGTTAAATACTCTTTAGACAATCCTTTTGTAATAGTTTTAGAGAGACTCTGTGAGGGATTATATACTCCCTGCATAATACTTATCTTAGTTATAAACTTGTTGAACAAGGGTAATCACTACATCAATTGTCTTCTTGGTTTGATTGGATTACATTTTGTAGACTATACTGTCATTCCATAATTTTTATCGTTTTTATGCTTTTGTACTTAAGATATGTGTAGGCATTCGATAATGCCATGTAACCCCTTGTTGTAGAAATATTTTCTTCTTAGTTGCTCTGTTAGTTAGTTTCTTTTAGAACTTATAAATATTTATAGCTTTTAAAGGTGGTCGTAGGGCTATTGATAAAATTATAATACTATTTTCGAAAACAATAATATTAATCCCTAAGGATGTTTGTAACTTTCTTCTGTAAGCAAAATGCTTCAGATAACAATGCCAACCTGGCCTATAGCCTGTAACCAATGCTACGGTCTGTCGATCATCTCGATTTGGTGTTATTCATTTATTTTACAAATTGGTTATGTTGTTTAGATAAACTCTGTGGATCCTAGCTCAGTTAATATTTATAATTTGAATTATTTAGATTCTTCTTAATTGAATCTATAATTGGATGAAGGATCTATAACTCGACCTTACTGTAAAAGGATAACTAGATCCAAATAATGGATTTATTATATATTATTTATTTATTTCTATAGAGGCTTATTTTCTGATATGTGGTAAACCCTAAAATAACTATTAGTTTACATATGTATATCCTTGGATCCTTGTATTTAGAATTCCTATGTTAAGGAAATCTCGGTATCAATTATGAAAGTTATACTATCTTCTGTGATAATTCTCATAAGTGTTTAACGAGGGTCTTTACTGTAATAATAGTTGTTAATTCTTTAAGACCTAGATTACTAATGGAATATAGAAATCAACTTTAAGAGAACTGAAGTAAAAGTACATTAAAATATCAAAAGAGGAAGAATATCATGTTAATCTAAAACTAGTTTAACATATTAACTTTCACTAACTTTCAGATTCCTTTTCTTTATAAATACTAAGACTCTGTAGCTGCTATTCTACTCATAACCACATTTCATAGGAAATATAGATAAGAAAATAAACAGAGAAGTAGTTTTCTTGAACAGCTTCTAGATCTAGAATATATAACATATCCAATCATTCCATTATAGCTATGGAACACAATTCAAATAAATATACAAATTCATAATTAAATAGTAGTTGAACTTGGATGATATGCAGAAAGGGGACAAACACCCAAAGGAGACCGTTCCACCCAACCTTCTCCTAAAGCAACCAATAATTACTTGCTTAGGACCCCTGAGCCTGTTCACTGAACCACTAGGATGAATATATCTAAATATAGCCCACACAACAAACTTGCTGCAACTTAGCACTCAACAACAAACTTATCTCAACAAATAACTTTAGCTATCCCCTCATCAAATTCCTTATGTTCTTGACTTTTCAGTTTGCAGCAGTCGCAAGGTTCGTTCCCTTAGAAATCAGAATGAGGGGTGACCCTCCTGCTCAATTTGATGGTTTATATAAGATTGCCTAGGTCTTTGGGTAAGTTTTGCAAGTAAATGAGCTACCAGCTCAGTTCTGCCTCTCAGGGAACATGACCATGTTTTTAGGGATTATGCTCCTCCAACAGCTAGAAAGTGAAATGCTAGTGTTGCCACTTGTCATCCATCCTTTTACAACTTCTCCTTCCTTCTAGTGGGTCAGTGCACACTCATTTAACAGTCTCCCTTGGATAGGCATCTCCTTTATTTAATTATTAAAATAAATAATTCTTCAATTACAATCATCCTTGACATACTTGGTCATACACTTTACAATAAATTTAAAATAATGTTTTTTTTAAATAAATAATTATAAATATTTATTTTTTAGTTCTGGGTATGTTACAACATGATTCCAATGTAAAATCGATATACATATTTCATATTTAGTTATATTTTATAAATGGAAAAAGAAGTTTTACTGTTTAATTATATATATGTATATATGTTTTTTAATTTTATATAAAGGTTGATAATGATTTTTCTTTGCTTATTGAATAGTTTATAGTTTTTAAAGTGCCACATGTGAGTCTCTACTCAACACAAAAATAATTACAAGTCTTTCATGTGAAAAAAATGCCTAAAATAACTTAATTACAACTTGTGCTAGGATTCTAATTAATATTAAATTAGAAGTAAGAATTAGATCCTCATTATGACTGTGAACTATAACTAGCAATAACCATACTATTAATAATGTGTCTCGTATATATTGATAGGCATATATTTAGCACATTGATACTATTTTCCGATGTAGAATATGTCAAGATATATTAGATCCATTATTATCAATGTCGTTGTTGTTAAATTATTGAACCATTAATTTACAGGAAAATGAGAGAAATTGTGAAGGGAAATTATGCAATTAAATTAACAAAGAAAATGTACACTGAAAAATAAAACCCATGCCACAATATTGAGATAAAACAAACAAGTATTGATCAGTTAATCACAACATTAATCTTTGTTCATTAATCAGTAATACAATGGTGTTACAATAAGTAGAATTTGAATCACGGGGATAAGATTCAAATCTACCAACTAAACATGACTGACTAGCTAACTTAGTGTGTCTAAATCATTGCATGGAACTCACTAGTCTAACTATGGATGTCTCAATCAGTCTACAATCAATTAACTATTGGGGTAGGTGGAAAAAGGTGCCACTCTCCCTTGAATCATGCAAAAATGGCACTAGACTAACTGAAAGTGATCTAACTGATTGTAATTGGAGGTTGACTCAACATAACTTCTTACCAACATGACCAACTGATGAAGGCTGATGGTGGCACTCAGAGTGGCCTCCTATACTGTATGGATTGGTATCGGTGGAACCAATGGCACCAATGGCACAAGTGACACCAATATTCATGGTGGCACCTATTGCAACTACAACAAATTCCCAAAATTCCAAAAAAATTTAGGACCCTCCTTTGCTTGGATTAGTTCTTTGTCCTTGAGTTAATTCTAAATGCTTGGATTGAGCAACCAATTGTTTTTTATTCCTCCTCGGATGCTTGAAGTAATCCACTGTTTGATCAAGCTTTAACGCTGCCTTTGAATGCATTTGAAGCATGCCTGAACCAGAACTTATTTTGGTCAGTGCCCCACTGTTGCGGGTGAATCTAGTGTTTTGGTCTTCCGCCGTTGCGGAAAGAAATACACTTTCGTCTTCCGATCCGTTGGTTTTCACATCGGCTGATCTTTTGGTTTATGTCGAAAGGATTTGTCATTTATTTCTCCACCGTTGCGGACGGAAAACCACTTCCTCTCCCGATCATTGCTTCAATATTTCATTTCTCGCCATTGCGGATGGAAGTTCGGTTTTGACTTCGAATTTTTCTCCCGATTCGATCGGTTTTAATCGGCTGCTTTTTGATTTTACACCGGAACTGTTATGAATTATTCTTCCGCCGTTGCGGATGGAAAACCGCATTCTCTCCCGATTATGGTTGGTTGTTTTTGTCGAACCCGTAAATCTTGGGCTACCGCCGTTGTGGCTGCAGGAAGTTTTCTCCTTCTGACCGTTTGAGTCATTTTACCTTCGACGTTGCGGAGGGTCGCGCCTTTGTAGCTCCGCCGTTGCGGCTGCTGAATGCTTTTCCTTGCCGATCTCTTAGTCGTTCTGCTTCTGACACCGACCCCATGTTGTGGAACAATTTATCATTTGTACCCCCGACGTTGCGTACGCTGATGTCCTTACGGTTCCACCGTTGCGGATGAAATAAGTGCTATCCCTTTCGATGTGTATTTGTTTTGCTTCCGATTCAGACTTCACCCATTGCGGATGGCTTAACGCTTTGGCCGTCCGCTGTTGCGGAAGGAAGTTTCCTTTCAGATTCCGATCCAAAAGTGGTCCGCCATCCGATATGCTGCGAGTGTTGACCTTATATATATGGGGTCAAGGGGTTTATTATTCTATTATTATTTTTAACTGCCATGCTCTATCGCTATTGTGCTGTCGATCGCTTGAGTTTGTTCAGACCCCTTTGTCGGTACCCGCATCCAAGTGGCAACTTTAGAAGCCTGACCATCTTCATCCCGCCATACATGCCGGTTACACTTCAGTGCCAGGTAGGCTTCATTTTCCTTTCCTCTTTCCGTTTGAACTTTTGGTGGTTTTATTGTCTACGGTGGTTTGTTTCCCCGGCCGTTTTCCTCGTCCCGTTAAATTATATGCCTATATAGGTGGAGATTTTTATCTTAGCTATCTGCGGGAGGGTGGTTTGGCCCTTAGATTAGTTTTTCCATATCGTCGTTGCTATATCACCCTGCACATAGAGTTAGGGGGTTTGGTGCAGACGGTCGTTACGTTGTCTGCACCAAACCACCCTGTATGATGATGTATGGTGGATATAGGTTTTCCATGGCCCTTCCTTGTGGATTTGGGATTGTTTGTTCCATTTTTTGGGCTTCCTGCATCATTTAAACCCCAATCATTTTCATCATGTTGTTCCGCGTGATCCCATTCGAGCTCAGTGGTTAAGCCCCTAGCCGGTTGAAAGGGATATATCACTGCTTCTAGTCTGTTGGCCATAAGCTGCATGGGCGCGGTTTTGTTAAAGCACTGTTAAAGTCTCGTATATATTTCCCTTGTTTTCCCCGCACAGCGAAATGATAATGTCACCCGCAGAGAGCGGAGGTTTTCTTTGCGTTAATGTAGATGTTCTTTTTGCCCGATTATATTGTTAGAATTGTTGGTATTGAAAAGCAGTCGTAGCTTGTATATTTTAATGCATATAACTATTTTTCATCATGCTGGACATAGACAAAGTCACTGAACACTACACATTGGGTTTAATACTTTTGTTAGTTAGGCCATTTCAGTCTATACATGCATATACTTGCTTCATTGACTGATAGCTATCATGTTAAACATAGAAGAAATGGCACACTGCACATTGATGTATACTAGTTTGTCACTCAGCCAAAAGGGCTTAATGTTACAATTTTATGGCAGGAAGAGCTAGCAATGTCAAAGAGACAAAAGAAGAAGACCCCTATGGTCGAAGAAGAGCCAGAAGTAGAAGTTGTCACCGAGACATAATATATATATGAGGACACTAAGTGTATTTCTGGTATTGAACCTGAATACCAGTGGGGGGAAGTATATAGACTGATCACACGCAGAGAGGTCCTTGACATGGGCTTAGAAGAAGAATCCATATATGCCAACATAGAAAGATCTTCACTGATGAAGATTGCCACCAGACCGGAGTTGTTCTCGTGCTCTGAAGTAATCAGTTGGATTTTTCCCTGGGCAGATGTCACAACAATTATTCTGGAAAATGTTGAAAGACAGGGCTATGCTGCATATAGCCCTGGATATGTAGCGTTGGCTTACCACCTGCCAGAAGCCCAAGTATTTTTATCTGATGACTGGCTGAACAACATTAGGATGGACCTGGTAGAGACTCTTAAAAAGATGTTGTTGCAGGGAAAGCATTATAGACACAGATCGACGGGTGATTATGATACAACAAGCTTAAGGGCCCCCTATAGGTTCATATCTTTAATGTTGAACATGATTTTTGGAAGAGCACATGGTAGGTTCTTTAAGTTAGAGTGGATTCCCATCATTTTTCATGTTGCAACCCAGGGGACAATTTTCAACTGGGCTAGCCTTGTATCAAATAGTCTTTCAGCTTTCTTGGCCTCAGATTTGGGAGGAGTGGCCCAAAAGAGGTCTAAATTCTATATGAGTTCCATACTCATTGATTGCATATTGTGTAATCAGCCTTTCCCCGGACTCAGGTGCATCTGGGATAGGGAAAGAATGCATGTCTATGCTGCCTATAAACTGCTGTGGGCACACAAATATCACAACCATTATCGAGAAGTATGTGAACACTTTATCATGCCCTTGTACACACTCATTTTCCTGAAAGAGTGTGATTGTATGTCAAAGGAGGCACTGCAAATAATAGAGGAGTATGCATACTACTATTTGACTGAAAATGGCCTATACTTCAGGATGTTTGGAGGTTCGAGAGCACCTTCCCTGTTTCCCAAATACGCAACTAATTACATTATTCACAAGGAGGCAGTCGGACAAGTTTTCCTGGATGGAATAGGCAGCTTTCTCTTTGAGCACAAGAAGACCGCCTATCCTCCTTTGCCCTTCAGGTTAGGAAGCTACAAGTTCACCAGAGTGAAAAAAGCTGATGAATTTGTAGAAGAGCTGAAAAAGTTCCATTTTGGAGAGATGCCCTTTCGTAGAAATGATACTCACGGCAAAATAGATGAACATTGCAAAACAAACAATGTGCATTTTGAGTATGCCCACCATTGGGATCAGGAAGAATCCATATTCCGAAATGCAGTAAACATGACAACCTTGAGAAGAAGGTTCAAGAAGAAAATCACCACCAAAGGTGGGAAGGGAGATGAACAAGCCAAGGCTGAGGAAGAAGCAAAGAGAAGAAATGAGGAAGCCCAGAGGTTGGCACAAGAAGCTGCAGGGTGGCTACACACAGAAGAAGAAGAAAAAAGGAAAGCTACACAAGAGGTATCTAGGAAGGCAGAAGAAGATGCAAAGAAAGAAGAAGAAGAAAAGAAAAAGAAGCTAGATGAGGAGCTCCAAAAGCAAGAAGCTGAAAGGCTAAAGCTGACACAAACAGAGCAGTCATCTTCTAAAACAGCTGTAGGGCAGACCCAAGATGTGGAGAACCCTGAGGTTCAGGACCCACAAGTACTTGCTACCAGCACACCCATGGTCCCCACTCTCAAGATAGTCCCTTTTGTGCAGGAAAAGGGTGAAGAAATCCCTGATTTCAACATTGTTTATTATGATAGGGAAACAAAGAGAATAATGAAGAGAACAAAAAGGAAAGTTGAAACAAAAGGTCTTCCTGGTAAAATGATAACAGATACACCTGTTATGTTGGGAACAGACCAAGATCCGAGATTCACCATTAGAGCCGGAGCAACACTGATTCAAGCTTCGGAGGATAATGTGGGTAGGATTATAACAGACTTAAAGCAATCTAAGAAATCCTCTGCTCAATTGAAAGACACCTTGAGAAGAGAAAGAGAGGAAGGAAATAGGCTAAAGCGGAAGTATGAAGACATGCAGAGGGAGATAAAGGCTTCTAAGGCTGAATTGCAGGCCCTCCAAGTAGAAAGACAGGTCAAAGAAACAACACAAGAATCCTTGGAAAAAATACAGAAAGAATATCAAGAGCTGAATATAGAAAAGGAACGACTGCAGGAGAAGGTAGAAGAGCTAGAAGAGCAGCAAAAGATTATCTTGCAGGCCGGTAAAATGCACTCCCAAGAACAGAGAGAGAAACATCAAGAGCAGATTTCTTCTCTGACAAATTCTCTGGAGGAAGCAAGGGAGCAGCAGGTTAACCTCCAACCGTTCAAAGAGCACATATTGGCCCAAAAGACGAAGATGCTGCAGCTATAGACTGCTATAGAAGGAGAAAGGTGCAAGGTGCTGCAGGTAGATAGCATATTGGAGGAAATCCTGGAGACCTCCTCTTTCTTTGTAGATCGATGTCAGGATGTCCTTGAAGTCCTAACTACAAGAATGGCAAGGCTGGAAAACAAGGAATAAACTCCAGCAGAACTGCCATCGAAGGATATACAGGCCCTCAAGCGAGATTATGACTTGCTGGAGTTTGCCATAAATACCATGGAGGATTTCAAAAAATCAGTTAAGAAGATGAAAGCAGCGTGCACCGATTTTTTCAGAAGGCTTCTCATTACCTACAACTGGTGCCAAATAGAGGCCAAGCAGAGGCTTGAGGCTTTCCCAGATCACAACGCCTTTGTGGAGCTGCTGCAGAAGAGATACCAAGAAGAGGAAGCTAAAGTAAAGCAGATTAAAGCCTTGAATGATCAGATCTTAAGGAGAAAATTAGATCATTCAATTATCAACGTGCAGCTTCTGGAGGACCAACTTCGATTGAGTGCAGCCAGGATTGAGGCTATAAAGAACCAGGCTGCTAAGTTTGAGATTAATATTCAGTTTTTGGAGCCTTGTGCATTTGAGGGCATTGCCTCCGAAGCTTCGGCATCGAAGAAATTTCTAGATGCCCAATTGGGACCCTCCTCATAAAGGATTGGTCACTTTTTGTAATATGTAACATTTTGTAAAAAAAAAAAACATTTGGGAAAAGTCAAGCGTTGGGAAACGAAGAGTTGGGAAGCCCAAAGGTTACTTTGGGCAGCCCAACCATCTCACCCTTTTTTTATTAATGTAGAAAGTTTAGAAGGGAGAAAGGGCTTTTTCCCAGTTAGACATGGAAACAATATTGTAAGAAGAACTATTTCTCTTTGCAATAAAGAAGCATTGTTTTCCTATTGGAGAAAGATTGGTGGCACTTTCAAATGTTATGCCGTGGATGGCTGAAAGATGAACTATTTTGTTTTTCCATCTTTTTGTCCATTAACCGTGAGATCGTTCTAACTCCCAGAACCTATGTTATTTTTTAAATGATTTCTGGTTTATTTTGTGGAATTACCACCATGAGTAATGTATGCTGTTCATAAAACAATTGGCTATCTGGTTGTTGAAATATCTTTAATCCTTCATGTGTTGTAGAAAGAAACATCAGCTACCTGTAACTTCTCTTTATGATGCATGCACAATACACATTACTCATAATTAAATTACAGTTTGCCCCCCGAGGGATAGATAGATAGATAGATAGATAGATAGATAGATAGTTAGTTTATTTCACTACTGCACATGTGATTTAGATGCTTGTGAGCCTAAGACGAGAGGTAAGAACCTGCGCATCACATTGTGAATACTCCTTGCATCCTTATCACCATGCATGGTTAAGTAAGCATATGCATCTCATACTTAAGTCAAAAAATACAAAAATATACACGGTGGACCGGGCCGCAATCGGTAAAACCTTTGTTTTTGTTACTTTGACCTACGGTATCCGGACCGCAAACCCGACGGATTCCCCATACCAAATAGTCATGGGCTGGTTGGGGACGTTGACTGGGGAGAATCCCTTTCTATTGTTTCCTGCGAATTTCCAGGCCTCAACAGCACCAAAACTCCAGTAAGGTGACAAATAACCTCCTAAGCTAGGAAATAATAGAAAATATACTAAGTTGGTTCAAGGAGGATTAATAATCCTAACACCCACCCTTAAATTCTAACTTTGGACAACTTGGGCCCTGGAAACTAGGCCAAAAGTCACCCATACAATCTAAATGACAAAAGAAAATACTACTTAATAAAATAAGGAAAATGGGGAAAATATCATGGGAAACCCCCCTGCCTCAAAATAAGCAAGAATCATGAAATAACTTTCTATACTACTTAAGAAAAAAATTATATTTGAGAAAAAACTTATGAAAAAATTGTTGCAATTTGCAACTCTATGGAGTAGCCATGCATAATCACGGTTCTTTTGTGCATAACCATCTTGGGCTTGTGCATGTGAACCTTTCCATCTTCTTATGATCTATTGAATGTTGCTTTTGTCTCTTCTTTCTAGAGGAGGAATGGAATGATCCATTTTTTTCTTTAGTGCGTCAAATTGTGGATCATTCACTATCATCAAGTAGCATCTCTGTGGAAGTTTGTTGCACCACTTTGTAGGTAGCGAAGCTATGTGAGAGAGTGCAACATGTTAATTATGATACTAGGAACTTGTTCTTCTTATATCATCTGGATTCCTAGCACCATTCCCAACTGTTTCAATGAGATTTTGGGCCCATTTAGGTTTTTGATTCAGAATAGGAGTTGGATTTGGATCTAGATAATCTTGAGGTACAATATCAATATCAAGATCATGTGATCTTGTTCCTCATCTTCTGAAACTGGAATTTTAGACAACATATCATTATTTGCAAATGGAGATGAAAGAGAGTTTTTACCTTCCCTTTCAAATGGCTACTGAGATTGTACTAGAGCTTAGTATGACAGAAAGTGTGAGAATTCATATGCCTTGGAGGCATGGATTGCAACACCCTTCGCTATAATATTCCCAGTTGAGATATCTGAGATTTGCACTGAGTCAGAACCAAATACAACTTGCTTTGGTGAGAAAGTATGTGTCATTTGATAAACATAGAACAAATATGGTGCAAGATAGGGTGCATAGAGTACATTATTGAACTCCCCATGTTGGATTTTAAAAGAACCTCTACCTGCTGCTGAGATTTGTGAGTTATCCCCCATATGAATGCTAGATCCTCCTGAGAGATTTAGAGTGGTGATGGATTCCCTAGAGGAAACCATGTGGTTGGATGCTCCAAAATCTATCAAATAAGCCTTTGAATAAGTGAAGCATGATTTCAAAGCATGGCACCTCTCATATTCTTCAGTATGATCTTCAGCTTCATGCATCTCTACACCTTGTGGAAGGGAAATATTGTTTTGTTCAAGGAGTTTTGTCAATTTTTTGATGGTATTCTTTATGCACTGGCTATCTGGATGAAAGCCTCTCATACAGTAGGGACATCTAGTCTTCTTGAATTTCTTCTTTTTCTTGGAACATGAGGCTCCATCGGAAGATTGTTGATTCTCCTTTGGATTCGAACCAGTGTTTTTGGTCTCCTTCCATTTTTGCTTCCCTCTTGATTTCTCATTGTTTGAGTCTGTCACTTAGGGTGCTTGATTCTTGGAGTTCTGAATCACTCCCATTTGAACCAATTTATCTTGCTCTTGTATTAAGGACTCAACAAAAGAATCTAGAGAAGGAATCTTCCAATTAGAGATGGAAGCTCTTCCGGAATGGAATGTAGAGACAAAGACTGAGTATTATGAGCCAAGCTTGTTCAACACTGACAGCACCAGCTACTTATCTTTCCTCTCTAATACAAATTGTTTGCATTGCAGTACTAGTGACTTGTATTTTCTAAAGAATTGTGGAATATATTTGAAACCGTTGGGCTATAGAGTAATGAGCTCATTCTCCAAAATATGTCCTTGAATATCATCTTGTTTTCCAAACAAATATTCAAGCTCATCCCAAGCTTTCTTCTTAGTCCTTAGTCCCTTAAGGTGGAACAAAATATCCCGGGAGATATGAGTGCACATGAAGCCGATTCAAAAATTTGTTCTTCTCAACATACTACTGGGGCTCAATTTCTCTGCCCATTGTCATCCTAAACAAACCAAGCTCATGCAAGAATACCTGCATATCTTCCCTCCAATCAGTGTAGTTGAAGGGTGTAAGTATTCGAGGTACAAGAGATGAAGAATCCATCTTTTTGTACGTTGATCAGTCAATTACTCAATAAGCTATGTAGGTACCGGCAAAGAATCACTACAAAAACCAATTCAATTCACAACCATGTCAGTTCAAGCCTTTCCACCTTGACATGTACACTTTCTTAGAGTCCATCACACCTGGATAGACTTCTCTGGACAGAATCTAGAGGGAGCAATGTTACGATTCCAAGAATTATGTGGAAGATCATTTGCTTATGGTGTACAATGGAGATCAGATAAGATTTGCTGCTAGCCTGAACAAGGCTTCGATACCATGTTAAATTATTGAACCATTGATTTATAGGAAAATGAGAGCAATTGTGAAGGGAAATTATACAGTTAAATTAACAAGGAAAATGTACACTGAATAATAAAACTAATGCCATAATTTTTAGATAAAACAGACAAGTATTGATCAGTTAATCACAATATTAGTCTATGTTCATTAATCAGTAATACAATGGTGTTACAATAAGTAGATTTCGAATCACGAGGATAAGATTCGAATCTACCAACTAAACCCAGATGACTAACTAACTCATTCTGTCTAAATCACTACATGGAACTCAGTAGTTTAACTCCAGATGTCTAAATCAGTCTAAAATCAGTTAACTACTAGGGTAGGTGGAAAAAGGCACCACTCTCCCGTAAATCACGCAAAACTAGCGCTAGACTAACTGAACGTGATCTAACTGATTGGAACTAGAGGTTGACTCAGCATAACTACTTACCAACCATGACCAACTAACAGAGGTTGGTGGTGGCACTCAGAGTGGGCTCCTATAATGTAGGGATTAGCACTGGTGGCACCAATGGCACCGGTGGCACCAATATTAATGGTGGCACCAAAACTCCAGTAAGGTGATAAATGACCTCCTAAGCTAGGAGATATTATAAAATAGACTAGGTTGTTTAAAGGAGGATTAATAATCCTAACAATTGTTGCTAGTTATTTCTCGGTGCATAGGCATATGATTAAAACAATATTTTAGTAAATACCATTTAATAATATATAAAGTATTTACAATATAAAAAGTATTTGTATTTTTTTAAGTTTTACAATTATATATATATATATATATATATATATATATATATAGAGAGAGAGAGAGAGAGAGAGAGAGAGAGACACACATTGGTTCTTCTATAACTTTATTAAATTAAAATGTATAATAATATCTTAGTCAAGGATATGGTGGTTGGTTGGTGAGGTTAGATGGATTTCATTCCATCCACTCGAGTTCAATTCCATTGAGACATGTTCTGGCTTGAATGTTTGGCTTACTAAACCGCTATAATAATATCTTAATAAAGGTATATACGTTTTTTGTTATCAATGCATCAATAAGAGTGTGCTAAGTTTTGACAGTAATTGCACTCAACTAACAATTAATGGAAACTTGAGAAAACTAAGTAGTGAAAAACACAAACTAAGGTTGTGGGAAAGGGGGTGGAGGCATACACAAACTAAGGTTGTGGGAAAGAGGGTGGAGGAATTGCATATTAGAAAGAGTTTCGAAGCACCAACTACCAACGACTAGGAGGACCGTGTCTTTTCCATAATCTCTATTTGAGTAAACTGAGATTTGAAAGAATTAAATTTTACCTTAAATATTAACTATCTCTTTTTTTTTTTCTCTTATTAACATGGATTCAACTATATTTTCCATAATCTCTATCCGAGTAAACTGATATTTAAAATCTTAAGATTTATCTTAAATATTAACCCTAGGATGGCAAAGTTAATAGTCTAGTTAGGGTTTTAGAAGGGTGAGTGCTAATCGAAAAAGAACCATGATAACAATTACAGTAATTGTAAATCAATATTTTATAATTGATAAAGTGCAAGAAAACACACAAAAAATAGACATAAACCGGAATTCAAACGAAACTTCCATTTTTACTTTTGAAGACAAAAACTTTATATACGAACTACTAATTTTCCACAATCCTACAATTTAGTACATAAAAATCTGCAGCTCAAAAATAGTATAGAAATAAAACGAGTCACGCCTCTCTATTTCTCCACAATACAAAACATTAACTATTTTCTCCAACAGAAGTGAAAGATTGATTTTGATGCTATGAATAATTCAATCAACAACCCAGTTAACAAGAAGAGAAAAATTGAAATATAGAGAGATAGCATTTTTAGGCTATCCTCATCCAGGAAACTACGGGCCATTTATAAACCCAAGAAAAAGAAAAAAAATCACATTTGTACATCGTTTGTTTCCACCGACCAAAGCAGGAAAAATATCTGTAAAAAAAAAACTAATACAACCCCGATACATATCCTTAAGGACTTCCAAGTTGTGGGAAATTGTACACCGATGGTGACAGAGAGACCCTCAGGTAGGAATTTGAACATGTTTATCAGTTGATAAGCTTTATCTGAGCACTGAAAAAAAATCTGGAACAATAGAATGGCCGCATAACCTGATCATCATAATCCCCATAATAATCATAATCCCCATCATTATCATAGGTAACATCATTGTAACAATAATGATATGGACACACCATCACCATTGACATGATAATTGACATCATAGCCATCATCGTCATTTTCATCATCCTCATTGTTCTCACCACCACCACCATAATTATCATGATCAATGTTCTCATCATCATGATCGTCTTCATCATCATGATGAAATTTCCATGTAGTGATACCATGATAATTGTTTGCATAATAATCATCATTGTCGTCGTTGTCATCACCATCATTAGATCATCATCATAATCATTTTTTTTCTTTTCATTGTATTCAATGGATGGAATATATGATTTGTCTTCATTGTTTCATGTAGATCATTCTCCATAGCAGAGTTCTTTCCTCCACTAGTCATGATCATTAGGATGATCATGCATTGCAAAACCTCTCCCAACATCACGATCAGGCTCGTATTTGAAATGTTTACATATACTTTTGTTTTTATTGAATTTTACATAAATAAGTAAATTATTTTCTACATGTACATGTAGCTATTAATTGTTGTTTGTTTCTACTTTCATAGGAACCTTTCCATCAAGGTTGTTTGGTTATTGTGCATTCGACAACATGGTGTCTGACGTTGCACATGGCGTAGCCATGATTGATTGAAACCCTTAGAGCACGTCGAGGAGGTTCACCATCACAAGGGTACATTAAATTCAGAATAATTTATTTTTAAACTATCAATGTATTTATTTTGTATCGATATTTTTTACTTTGTCTGATAATTTGTTTTATTTGTTTGTTAGGTTCTAGTCCTTCTTCTTGACCTCCTTGGGAGGATGATATCATTAGGATCATGATAAAGAAGATCAGATTGCATCATGATTGGATGCATACCCAATTAGAGACCATGCACCTTGATTTCACATCAAGACGGTTGATGGCCATGATGATTGATGTGGTCAATGGGTTGTTGGAAATACACCAAAGGGTGGGGCCTCTTAGTGATATATGGTAGACTTATTTCTAGATGAGGAGGGACAAGGTATTCGGTCATAACAAATGGGAGGCTGTGAAATCTGAAACAAAAGGAAAGAATGTCAAGGGAACATTGTTTAACATTCTTACTAGTCACACATTTGGATAACCACTCATACTGTGAGAGTTCAGGATTGAGGCTGCTGCTCCTCACATTTATGATAGGTTTATTGGAGCATGGGATATGTTCCCCCACCATGACTAGGTTTAGTTGTAATTCACCAAACATGTGTACTCAAAGTTTGTCTTACACATGTGTCCCAATTACATGAGTATGTATTCATCTTTCTATTGCGTCAAGAGGGACACAATTACGAGCATCCAAGGGATCCCAAAGACCTTACTTCTATACCAAATCCTCCTTGACTAGCTCACATCACTATTCAGAGTGTTATCCAACTAGGGGATGTACTTGAACCATGATGGCTTGGATTTGAGACACATGATCTGATGGAAGGAGCCATGTGGAATTTAGTGGACATCGCTATCATTTCCATGCACAAGGAGAGGTCTATACCACCCCCTATATCTACAATGCTCGAGTTACCATGGGTGGACAAGTCACTTATTCAAGTGCTTGAAAATGAGAATCTAGTGTCATATTCTCTAAGTGCCTAAGACTTGCACTATCATCTATATGAGAGATCTAGGTTGTTATCTAAACGTCATGTATATTTATGCACTTAAAATTTTTCATTATACGCCATCAAAAAATCATCTTTAATGCATGTACATCTAAAAGAATCAAATGAGTAATAATGATTTTTTTTTTGTGTCTATTTGGAGGATCAACTTTATGGATTCCCTCAGTTTCACTTCCCCATTGGTTGAGCATCCAACCATTTCCCCTGATGATGTCTCTATGGTCACATACTAGTTCCCTCATCCTAAATTTGTAAGTTACATATAAGCCAATCCCAAAATTTTGCATCTTTCATTTTGATAAAGAGCTTCATAAAATATTTTGTAGGGGATGTTTTGGAAGGTGTTTTTTTTTCTAAGGGACTTTTTCAAAGGTGATTTTTTCCTGAAAGGCTCAAAGGAAATTTCTCCTAAGTTCTTTTATTAAAGGCTCAAAGGAAATTTCTCTTAAAGTGTTTCCTTAAAGGCTCAAAGGCAATTTCTCTCAACGCAATTTTTTTCGCAAAGACCTTCTTTTAGGTCAAAGGCTTGGAGTCAAATTCTATTAAAGTATTTTCTCAAAGGCTCAAAGACTCTAAGGGACTTTTTTAAGGTGATATTTTTCTCAAAGACATGGTCAAAGGCTTGTGAAAGGCTCAAAGGAAATTTCTCTTAAGGCGTTTTCTCAAAGGCTCAAAGACTCTAAGGGACAATTTTTAAGGTGATTTTTTCTCAAAGCCTTATTTTTTAGGTCAAAAGATGAAAGGAAGTTTATCTTAAGGTGTTTTCTCAAAGGCTCAAAGAATCTAAGGGACTTTTTGAAGGTGTTTTTTTCTAAAATACTTTTTTCAAGTCAAAGTCTCAAAGGCAATTTTTCTTAAGGTGTTTTATAAAAGGATCAAAGAATCTAAGGGACTTTTTAAAGGTTTTTTTTTCTTCTCAAAGATATTTTTTAAGCTCAAAGGTCTATAGGCAATTTGTCTTAAGGTGTTTTCTCAAAGGCTCAAAGGAAATTTGTCTTAAGGGACATTTTTTAAAGTGATTTTTTTACTCTTTTTTTTGGTTATAAGGTGTTGATTTTTTTAAAACTTATATAGATTGAATAATCATAGGAAGAAAATATGATGCCAAAAAAATGTGCTCATACTAGAGATGATGATATTCATAATGAAAATAAAAGACTCTATCATACCAAAAAACACAAGCTTACACATATTGAAAAGACACATGTTGAATATGTAGATATATAATTAAATCCTACTGTCGATGAAATGACTATTGAAAATCAAGTTCTAGAACAAGAAATCGAACTAGGTATGTATGTATATATATATATACTATACAATTTTTTAATCCATTTTTTAATATTGAATTTTAATTCTAAAATACTCCATAGAAAACTGAGAGAGAAATTGTCATAATGTCGATCATGTTGTTGAATACGTTGTTGAAACCCATAATGAAACCAAAATCAAGTCAAGCACATGTATGTACATATACATGTGTGTGTGTGTGTGTGTATGTTGAATATATTTAATTTAATTTCTACTTTTTTTAATACCAACTAATGATTGTGTAGTCTATTTTATCTTATGTTTATAGATTAGTATATTCAATGTGCTAAATTAATTTTAATTGAAATATATAGGTATTTTCAACATTGATGGTGAAATATTACAAAACATTTATTCTGACAAATTTGGGGAGAAAATAGCCAAACGCATTGCATGATATTGTGCTAACCAGATTTATGAAGATGTTCTTAAAAAGGAATCAGTAGCAACACAAGCTCAAATTTTGATATGTTTTTCAGTGTCCAAAAAGTTAGAAGATGCTACATCATTATTGGGTATTTTAAAGGGAACAAAAGAATCAAAGGTGAAAAAAAATGTGTTTGAAGATAAGCGATGCAATAAAAAAATTTGAAAGATCCAAAAAAAATGACACCATTGGTACACATAGAGCACTTCAAACAACAATTATTTTAGTTAGTACTAGTCAAAAAGGTTTGATGACACAGTTGGAAAAAACAATATGAACCTTTAAAAAAGTCAAAGTCAATATGAATCTTTGTCACTTTCCATCTCACGTCCTTTAATTTTTTGTCTCCTTTTATATATATATATATACTATATTTAATTTACTTATACATTGATTGAGTTTGTTTGGTTCGTATATGCTTTTAGAATGTCAAAGAAATATACTTGGGAAGAAAATAATAAGAGTTATGTTGAGTTTAAGGAAGCATTGGAGGCAAAGGGTGATGGAAAGTATTATTTCCCTTGCAATGATTGCAGAGGTTTGAAAATGAGAAGAATTTTAAGAACAAGTGTTGAGAAACATTGTAAGGAGAAGGGGCATGCTAAAGGGGGGTTTGAATATCGTCCCTTGGTAAGATGTTATTCATTAGATAATGTGATGTAGGAGCATCCGGCCTGAAGTTCATTGACTGATGAATCAACTTAGCATCTAGCTCGAATTTCATTTACTGATGAGTCATCTTTCCTTATAATCAAGTTCTAGATGGATAGGGTTCGATGACAAGTAGATAGAATTTGTTTTAAATTGGTAATAAGTGGCAATTTTTCCTTTGTTCTCTTTGATCCCTGCGTGGATTTCTCAAGGATTGATCTTTGTCAGTAGGGTTTTCTTTTATTAGGTCCTCAAGTCCAACTTAGTCGGATCTGATAGGTTTTCTAAGTGTTATAATTTAATTTGAGTGTAGGTATAGAAAGGGGGCAATAGGAAAAGGAAAAAGGAGTGAAAGATGAGAGAATAAAGACTGTGCACAGAAGGAGTGAATAAGTTGAATTCTTTGTGTTTGAAATTTCGATCAGGTTGAATAAAGAACAGAGGATTACATTGCGTGTGTGTTTTGATGGATTCCTGATTTTATATAAATATGTAGAGATATGAATTCATCCTGCATTCACTTCATATAATTCTGTTTATAAATTCTTTAGTTTCTGAATTGTAGAGAAACTGATCCTTTCAGTGATCAATTTGGCGAGCTATGAAGATAGATCTCAGAGAAAATCCAATGGCAAAGAAAGATCGCGATAGAAATTAATGGTTACAATCTATTCTGCATATGGAGACTGATCAATGGGTGAGAACTAATCTACAAGAATTGACGGCAGAAGACTTCGAAATTGCGGAAATCGAGAAACATGAAAATTGCGGGAACTATGTTTTCGATAAGTCAAGTTCCGCAAACTGCATGCGAGATAGACCATTGTGGCCGCAATTAGTTGTGGAAGTTCACTTAAAAAAAAATAAAGTTGTAAAGTTTCATCCTGCAATCCACAGTGTCGCGAAAAAGAGTTGTTGCGGAAAATGAGTTGTGCGAAACGTATTGCGGAATGACGAAATTGCGGAGAACCTGAGTTAAAGGTAAGAAAGAATATTTCAATAAGGAATTCATCCTGTAAGTTGAAGAATTGGATCTAGTTGGTCTTTGAGGCCATATTTTTTGGTATCAGAGCAGGACAAATATTCTATGTAGTAGCTCAATTGATCAGTTGAGTCTGTGAAGAAAGATGCCGCCAAGAAGGGGATGCATACATGGAGTTCTTGTAGGATGTGGTCGAGGAAGACAACTTGTAGAAACAAAAATGGAAAGAAACATGAGAATACTAGAAGAAAGGTTAGAATCTATGGAAAGGAAGAACCATTCAAACAATTCAGATGACAATGATGAAGAAGCGAATCTCAATCCTCTGAGGAAGAAGAAGAATCTTCTGAGGAAGAAGAAGAAGATCCAGATGAAGTTAAAATCTTGAAGATGTTGATGAAAACCAGTGGTAGACCAAGAATGGAAGTACCTATGTATTAAGGTAACTTAAATGTTGAAGAACTTATGGATTGGGTTAATGCTTTGAGTAAATACTTTGATTTTGAAGAGATAGAAGACAAGAAGAAAGTAAGATATGCAGCTACTAGATTGAAGGGACATGCAGCTATCTGGTGGGATGAGCTCCAGATCCATCGAGAAAGAAGAGGTAAGAAAAAAATTAACTCTTGGGATAAGATTTTGTATAATATTAAAATTCAATTTATGCCTAAGGACTATCAATTAAATCTTCTTAGACAATTACAGAACCTTAGACAGAAGGCTATGACAGTAAAGGAATATACGGAAGAGTTTTTGGACTGAATATTAAATCTAGACACACAGAGGGAGGTCTAGAAAGAGTAGCTAGGTATATCAATGGGTTGAGATTTGATATATAGGATGAAATTAGTATATTAAATTTGAAAACTGTAGAAGATGCATATCAAGTAGCTTTAAATATAGAAGAGAAATTGCTAAGAAAGAAAAACCAGAGGAATGGAGGAAAGAACATGATAAGAGGTAGAGGTGTTCCAAACAAAGGGGGTAGAAATTCTAAAGATGAAGCTAAATGTTCTAGTAGTAGTAGTCAATCATTATAGATAGGAGGATTCAGAGTAGGTAGAGGAACAGGTAGAAATAGTGAAGTAAGATGTTATACTTGTGGAGATATTGGACATATGTCTTGGGATTGTCCAAGAAATAAATCTACAGGTCAGAGAAATGTGAATGTTACAGAGGCTTAGTCCAAGAAATAAATCTATAGGTCAGAGAAATGTGAATGTTACAGAGGCTTAGGAAGAATCAAAAGAAGAAACAAAGGTGAAGAATCCTCCATAGGATGGAGAGGCTGTTATGTTGAAGAGAATCGTGGTGAATACCGAGAAATAGGTACATGAACCAGTTCAAAGGAAAAGTCTGTTCAGAATAAGGATTAAGTCACAAGGTAAGGGTTGTAAAATGGTTATTGATAGTGGTAGTATTGATAATTTGGTTTCCATAGAGATGGTAGAGAAGCTGGGATTGAAGAGGATGAAGCATCCCACTCCTTACAAAGTGTCATTGTTACAGAAAAGACATCAACTCTTGGTGAATGAGCAGTGTAATGTGGAGTTCCCAATTGTTACCTACAATGATGAAATATTGTGTGACATAATGCCTATGGATGTGTGCCATATACTCTTAGGGAGGCCATGGAAGTATGTTAGGAAATCTATTCATGATGGGATGAAGAATACTTATTCTCTGGAGAAAGATGGGAAGAGACATACCTTGTCACCCTTGGAAGATGAAGCAGCTCAAGGAAGTTCAAGATCAAGCATTCTGTTGATGTATGGAAAAGAACTATTATAGGAAGTTCAGAAAGAAAAGGATCTACATTTTGCTCTTATTGGTAAGCCAATGGTAATTTTAACTTCTATAGATTTAGATCATTTTCCAGATGAAGTTAAAACTTTGCTTGATGAGTATGATGACATTATTGTGGATGAATTTCCAAATGAATTACCTCCTGTAAGAAGTATTAGTCATAACACTGACTTAATACCTAGTGCAAATTTACCTAACAAAGCAGCATGCAGATTAACCCCTCTAGAAAATGAAGAAATCAAACAGCAAGTACATGAGCTGTTGGAGAATGGATTGGTGAAAGAGATCTTGAGTCCTTGTACCGTACCCACTGTGCTAAGTCCAAAGAAAGATGGTGGGTGGAGAATGTGTATTGAATCCAGGGAAATCAATAAGATCACTATCAAGTATAGATTTCCTTTACCCATAAACGATGATCTGATCGACCGTTTAAGTGGTTCAAAATATTTTTCCAAAATAGATTTGAAAAGTGGATATCATCATATTAGAATAAGGGAAGGGGATGAATGGAAAAAAACATTTAAAACTAATGATGGTATATATGAGTGGTTAGTGATGCCATTTGGGATTACAAATGCACCCAATACTTTCATGAGATTGATGAATGAGGTTCTGAAAGAATTTACTGGAAAATTTGTGATAGTATATCTAGATGACATCTTGATTTTTAGTCAGAATAGAGAAGAGCATTTAAGACACCTTAATTTGGTGTTGATGACTTTGCAGAAGGAGAAGCTGCTGATAAATTTGAAGAAGTGTAGCTTCCTGAAGAAAAAAATTGGTCTACTTGGGGTTCGTGGTTTCATAAGAAGGACTGAAAATGGATTATGATAAAGTGCAAGCAATTTTAAATTGGCCAGTTCCAAGGAATTCTTATGAGGTAATAAGTTTTCATGGAATTGCTCGTTTCTATAGGAAGTTCATTAAGAATTTCAATCATATTTGTGCACCTTTAATATATACTTTTAGAGTAAGAAAACAACCTTTCCAATGGACTGAAGCAGCTGATAGAAATTTTAAATTATTGAAGAAGAAAATAACTGAGAAACCTATTTTGGCTTTGCCTAGTTTTGACAAAGTGTTTCAAGTGGAGACATATGTCAGTGGAGCAATAGTGGGAGCAGCTTTAAGTCAAGAATAGAGGCTAGTGGCATATTTCAGTGAAAAGTTGAATGAAGCTAAACAAAAGTACTCTTCGTATGATAAAGAATTATATGCTATTGCGCAAGCTCTTAAAAAATGGAGACATTATTTAATGCATAGGGAATTTGTTTTGTATTATGACAATCATGCTTTGAAATCCATCAACAACCAACCTAAATTAATTCAGAGGCATGCTAAACGGGTAGAATTTTTGCAGAACTTTACCTTTTTTATCAAACATACAAGTGGTAAGTCTAATAAAGTTGTTGATGCTTTGAGCAGGATAAGTTTGGTAATGCAGGAAGTTAAGGTCAGTACTTTGGGATTTGAAAATTTGATTGCTATGTATAAAGAGGATGTAGATTTCAAGGATATTTATGCTTCCTATGAAAATCCAGTTACCCATAACAAAAGCTAGTGGTTAGATTAGATGATGCAGGAAGGATTGTTGTTCAAAGACAGTAAGTTGTGTATTCCAAGATGTTCAATGAGGGAGAATTTAATTCAAGAAAAGCATAGTAGGGATCTCTCAGGACATTTTGCGCAAGACAAGACTTTTGCTCTGGTGAGTAATTTTTATTTTTGGCCAAAGATGTAGCATGATGTGAAGAAATTTGTTGAAGGATGTAGAGTCTATCAACATGCAAAAGGGAGAAGTCAGAAGACATGATTGTAACAACCATTACCTATTCCAGCTAGGCCTTGTGATTCAATAAGCATGGATTTTGTTTTAGGTTTACCTAGAACTCAAAGAGGTCATGATTCAATTTATTTTGTAGTAGATAGATTTTCCAAAATGGCTCATTTCATTGCATGAAAAAATACTAATGATGCAACAAACATTGCTAATCTATTCTTTTCAAAAATTGTAAAGTTGCATGGTTTGCCTTTGAGTATTGTGTCTGACAGAGATACAAAATTTGTTAGTCATTTTTGGAGAACTCTATGGAAGAAATTGGGGACTAATATCAGTTTTAGTTATGCTTATTACCCTCACATTGATGGACAAACTAAGGTGGTAAATAGGATATTGGGAAATATACTGAGAAGTCTAGTGTATGAACATCTAAAACAGTGGGACTTAGCTTTAGCTCAGGCTAAGTTTGCATACAATGATTCATCCAATAGAAGTACATGTATGAGTCCTTTTCAAATTGTCTATGGGATGCATCCAAGAGGTGTATATGAACTTATATATTTGGGAAAACAGGAAAAGAGAAGTGCAGAGGGTGAATAATTTGTAGTTAGTATGCATGATCTACAAGAAAACATCAAGAAGAGATTACAGGAAAGTGCAGAGAAGTATAAAAAGAGAGAAGACCTAAAGAGGAGAGAAGTGGTTTTTCAGATTGGAGATTCAGTGATGGCCTATCTTAAAAAGGAAAGGTTCCCTAAAGGAAATTATAATAAGTTGAAGCTTAAAAAGACTGGACCTTGTAAAGTTTTAAGGAATTTTTCTACAAATGCTTATGAAATTGAACTTCCTTCTGACCTTCAGATTTCACCAATTTTTAATGTTTCATATTTGTATCCTTTTAGAGATGCATGTATCCAACCATATGGTGTAAATTCAGATAGAGACGATCCAGCTATATATTGGAAAGGACAAATTCCACAAAAAGAACAACCTCAGATTGAAGCCATCCTTGACAAAAGAATCTTAAGAAAGATCAGGAACAAAACCTTCTTTCAATACCTGGTCAAATGGAGAAATTAGCCTACTGAAGATGCATCCTGGATGATAGAGCAAGAAATTTCCAAGTACAATGTATTTCCTGAAGACTTAATGAAAAATTATTTTCTTCCCTAGGAGTATGATTTAGGAGCATCTAGCTCGAAGTTCATTGACTGATGAATCAGCTTAGCAGCCAACTCAAAGTTGATTTACTGATGAGTTAGATTTCCTTGTAATCAAGTTCTAGATGGATAGGGTTCGATGACAAGTAGATAGAATTAGTTTTAAATTTGTAATAAGTGGCAATTTTTCCTTTGTTCTCCTTCATCCCTACGTGGATTTCTCAAGGATTGATCCTTGTTGATAGGGTTTTCTTTTATTAAGTCCTCAGGTACAAATTAGCCGGATCTGACAGGTTTTCTGAGTGTTATAAATTAATTTGAGTGTAATAGGTCTAGAAAGGGGGCAATAGGAAAAGGAAAAAGGAGTGAAAGATGAGAGAATAAAGAGTGTGCATAGAAGGAGTGAATATGTTGAATTCTCTGTGCTTGAAATTCTGTTCAAGTTAAATAAAGAACAGAGGATTACATTGCATGTGTGTTTTGATGGCTTCCTGGTTTTATATAAATCTATAGAGATATGAATTCATCCTGCGTTCACTCCACATAATTCTATGTATAAATTCTTTAGTTTTTGTTGCTGCTACAACAACTCCCCAACAATTTTTTCCTGGCCCCCCCCTTTTTTGAATTTCTAGTCTTTGGTGTTTCTTAAAAGCTGCTTTTGCCTTCTTTTTGACATAGTCTGTGTTTTGCAAATCGGAAATTTTTTAAAAAGAAAAATCATTTTTTCTACCCGATGTATCGGATCAACTCACGAAGTTTATTCGATATGGCGGAAGTTCTACCAGGTTTGTTTGCCAATTTTTATGCCCTATGCCTTTTCATAAGACTTGTTGAATTCTTTTACAAAGAAGCAGATGGACTCGATGGAAGGAATTATGTTCTCTCCCCCCCACTGTTTCGGAAGAATCAAATGAGTTCTCCGGCAAAGCCTGGCCAATGTTTCGGGGGACTGTTTTATCCGCACCCAATGTTTTCTGGAATCCCTAGCTGATACCGAGCTTATAAATGAGTGTTTTTTCGAAAGAAGAATTTCCTCTCCATTGATGTGCGGTATAGACTCTTGTCTCTTTCCACCCGATTGTCTCCGGAGGACTCAAATGATACCTTGTGGTTAGAAACTATGGAATCCTCCGATAGGTTTCGACTAACAAGATTATTTTCCACCCGATAGTCATCAACGAACTCTCCAATTGTCACCTGATGCCATCATTATGTTTAAATTTGGCTCTGATGCATTAAATTCCATAAAGTCTGACACGTGGACCACTCATTGACTCATTGGCCAAGTATTTTTAAGCACCATGGGCACTTGTCAAGGTTATTTGTTTCCCATCGAAGTTGTTGCGATTTGTTCAGCTAGCTGTGATTCATGTCGCAGATCCAATCAACCGCATAATGACCAAGTGCTTTCATCATGTCAGTCTTCCTTGCTAGGTAGGATTTCAATACCTTGCTCTGTCATCTTGCTCAGTTATTCGGGTTGTTGGGTTTAGGTTTTTTTCCTCAGTTCATTTTTATACCTATGGATTAGTGGGGTTTTGCCTTGGTGATTTTCATATGTTAGTTTTCAGGCTGCTTCCCTCATGGCGCACGAGGCGGTGAGTTTTTCCACCTGCCTCACACCAGTCGTCAGCTCTGCCCTTGCCATGGGGATTTCATTGGAAATAGGTTGCAGAGGGGTGGGTGTGTGCAGACTGGCATTTTGTCGTTTGCACCACTCAGTTTCTTGTCCAGAGGAGCGTGGGTAGGGTGGTCATTATCATTGGCTGGGTAGAGAGTTTTTTGGTCTAGATATTCTTAAACCGTCGTAATTTTTTTCCTGGCTGTGATTCCCATATCTTTGCAGGCATTTTTTCATTGATGGTATTTTTCGGCCCAGGGGTGGAGGTTTTTCTTGCCTAGGGCTGTTCTTGTAAGATTTGTTGTTACACCAAAACCAATAGATTTTGATGAACATTTGAAACCTAACACAAGGCCCTATCATTAGGAGTGGTGATTGCGGTGGTTATACCATGTGGAGGTTGTACCAATACTCCAACACCCCACCTCCAGCGTAGCTAGGGGGAATTGAACCTGAGATCTATGCTTTGATACCATGTAAGGTTTGTCGTTACACCAAAACCTGCATGTGTTGGTGAACATTTGAAACCCAACACAAGGCCCTATCACCGGGAGTGGCGGTTAGTCCACTTGTTTTATATTCCTAGAGGTGCGGCGGTTTTACCATGTGGAGGTTGTACCAATACTCCAACACCTCGCCTCTGGAATAACTCAGGGGAATTGAACCTGAGACCTATGCTCTGATATCATGTAAGGTTTACTGTTACACCAAAACCTATAGATTTTGATGAACATTTGAAACCCAGTACAAGGCCCTATCATCAGGAGTGGAAATTGCGACATGTGGAGGTTGTACCAATACTCCAACACCCCGCCTCTAGCATAGCTAGGGGGAATTGAACCTGAGACCTATGCTCTGATACCATATTAAATTGAGCACATAGATCTGTGGACAAACACACAAATCACAAGATAGATCAAACAATTTACTCAGTTATTGAAGAATGAAACAGTGCAAAAATGGCTTGTAGCTGTGAATGCTTTTCATTAATCAAAGAGTAATTAGATACTAATTACAATAAAGTACAATGGATAAATAGCCACAAGAAATTTGAATCCACATGAGGAAATTTGAATTGATTAAACTCTACTTGACTGTAGGTAACTAAGACCTTGTCTAAATAATTATCAGAGGACTCAATGGTTAACTAACCTTGCCTAAATCATCACCGGAGTTCATCGGAGTTCTAAAACACAACTCAAGTGTCTAATTCAGTGTTGATTGAGGCTAACTAACTATGGTAGGTGATAAATACGCCTCTCTTGCATGCAGCCATGTAAACCTAGTGCTAACTAAATGTAGAGGACTAGAATTGAATGTAATTGACTCCTAACTTAGCTTGACTAGTCACCAACTCAACTCAACTGACCTTGGTTGGTATCGGCACTCCCAGTGGCTCCTAAATTGTAGGGATTGGTCTANGGTGCATGAAAGTTAAATAAGTGGTAGTAGGCCTCAATTAGTGTTCCCCACACTTTAGTAACTGAAACATGTGCCCTAATTAGGTCAAGTGGACCCAATGGTGCTAGTGACTGAAAATAGACAAGATGGACTCCCGATTTAAACATGAATCCTGATTTAAACATATGACCAAATTGGACAAGGGAAAATTATTAATCCTAATAGTTCTAAGCTAGATGTTCTAACCATTGGTTGTGTAAAAAATTGGGGAGAAGCTTAAGCCTGCGCCCATCTCTTGCTATAGCTTTTCTTTATTATTGGTTGAAATGTTTCAGAATGATGTGGTAATGATTGTTATTTTATATGCGTTATGTTGTTTCTGGTTTTATATATGCATCGAAGACTTGTTTTGATGGTTTTGACAGCGTCAATATTTATTCAGTACCATGCCCAGAAAAGGGAAGAAGAAGGCCCAAGCTATGGAAGACGATCTAGAAGGGAGATCATCACAAAGGTAGAAATCATATATGAAGATACTAAACCAGTGACTGGAGCCGATCAAGAGTTTAGATGGGGCTAGGTATATCAACTTATCAAAGAACACACTATTCTAGGGGCAGGTTTAGAAGATATACTAATCTACACAAATATAAAGAGGTCAGCTATCATGAAGGCGGCCACTCGCCCTGAACTTTTTTCGTGTTCTGAAGTCATTGGTTGGATACTTCTAAGGATAGATGTAGCCAACATGATATTGGAAGATGTAAATGGGCAAGGTTTTGCTACTTATAGGCCGGCATACGTGGCTCAAGTGTGTAAGCTACTCGTAGCTCAAATGTATTTGATAGAAAAAATGGTTGAAGGAGTTAGACCTAGATATTTTCGATTGTATTAAGAAGATGATGATCCATGAGAAGCAGTTCCAGACAAATCCTATTGGGGAGTATGAGACTGTGAATTTGCGTACCCCATATAGGCTTATAGATTTGATGTTTGAACTGAATCTTTGGCTGAGCACATGGAAAATTTTATAAGATAGGCGGATACCAGTGATTTACTTTGTAGCCACCAGGGGAACTATTTTCAATTGGGATGACATAGTCTCGCATAGCTTATCCTCATGTATCAGTGTAGCTCTTGGAGGTATGTCACAGAGGAAATCAGAATTCTCCATGAGCTCTTTCCTGGTTGATTACATCTTGTGTACTCACCAATTCCCAACATTGAACTGCAAATGGGATAAGACAAATACCCCTCTGTATTCTGCATACCAATTCTTTTAGGCCCATAAATATCACAGTTCTTACAAGAACATCCGTGAAGAGTTCGTTATGCCACTCTACAAGATAATATTCCTCACAGAGTGCGATTTCATGTCTGAAAAGACATTAGAGTTCATGGAGGAGAATGGTAATATGGATGTATGGGGGGTCCAGAGCCCCTTCCCTGTTGCCAAGGTATGCCACTGATTATGTTTTTCACAAGGAGGTGGTGAGGCATCTTTATATAGATGGAATAAAAAATTTCTTGTTTGATCAAAATAAGGCTGTGCATCCCCCTCTCCCATTCTATATAGGCAGTTATAGGTTTTCCAAAGTAAAGAGGCATTTGATTTTGTTAAGGAACTAGAATAATTTAATTTTGGGGAAAAACGTTTCCATAGAAATGATTCGGAAAACAATATTGAAGAGTACTATGTGTCAGTTGGAGTACATTTCGAATACACAAACTACTGGGACAAAGATGAAGAGATTTTCCACAATGCTCACAATATGACATCTTTGAGCCGGAGATTCAAGAATAAAATCAAGACTGTGGGTGGCAAAGGAGGCAGTAGAAATGTTATCGAGCAGAAAAAACAAGAGGAAGAAGCTGCCAAGAAAAGAGAGGAAGACACCCATAGGTTGTCGCAATAAGCAAAGCACCGTTTAGCTGAGGAAGCACAAAAGAAAAGGCAAGAAGAGGAAAATCAGAAAAGGCAAGAAAAATAAGAGCAAAGAGTATGGGAGGAGATTGAAATAATTAAGAAGGAATTGGCTGAATGAGCAAAAAAAGCAGTGGAAAATGAATCCAAGGAACTAAAGCAGAAAGAGCAAGAAGACAAGGATCGAGAGGGGCAGGATCAGGGATAGGCTCATGATGATCCCATCCATCGAATTTTTCCATCAAATACCATGACAACAAAGGATCCAATCCCAACATTAGAATTTGGGCTAATTCCTTTCATCCCATCTCAAGAGCAGGAAATAGCTGATTTTAATACAATTTTATATGATACAAATTAGAAGAGGATTGTCATGAGAATCGAGAAGAGGGTGGACACCAGAAAGAAGCAAGGAGTTATGGTAACTGAGAAGACATTCATCCATGGGACTAACAAGGAGACTAAACTCCTTGCAAGGGAAGGTGTAGCCTCAGCCCTTGCAAATGTAGATAATGTGGATAAAATGGTGGATGATCTAGAACAATATAAGGAGAATATGTCTCAAATGAGGGAAAATTTAAGGAAACAAAGAAGTGAAGGACAGATCCTAAAAAGAAAACATGAGGACAGTCTTAGCGAGTTGGAGAAACTTAGAGAGGGATGCCAAATTTTGCAATCTGACAAGGATGCCCTGGTATTGTCAGTAAATATCATTGAAGGGGAAAAAATGGATCTCGGGAAGAGAGTTGTAGAAGTAGGATAGAAAGGGGATGCACCAAATAAAAATGTGGAAGAGTTAGAAGCTCATAACATTTTGCTAAATGAGCAACTCTGGGAAACAAAGGAGAAACAATTGGATATTGCTCCTTTCCGAGATCAAGCATCATTGTTGCAAAAAGAATTGAATTAAGTTTTTTTGATGCTGTTTGGGGAGATGTACAAAGTAAAACAAATCGAAGGAAGGTTGAAAGAGATAGCACAAAATGCAATAGAGCTCCAAAAGAATTTTTTCGACGTGGAAGAAATTGTGCGAAGCCAGCTCGCTTGGATTGGAACTCATGCAACCTTCCTGGTAAGCATTCCCTAGAAAACCTTAGGAACTATCAAGATGGTATTAGCGATATTAAATTTTGGCTAAAAATTAGTAGTATGGTTGAACACAACCATTGATAATATGATAGAGAAATGTACTGGGTTTTACTAAGGAATTTGTTCAATCTACCATCAATGCCAGATTTTAGCAGGTACCCTGGAGTAGGATTTCCCAGCCAGAGAGCACCACTTGAAGAACCTCCAAGAGAGGCTACAGACAGGAGAAGAGAGAATATCTAAGATTGAATGTATTAGTTAGGAATCCGTTGAAGTCTGGATTGTAAAAGTCTCAGTGCACAAGCATCTATTTGAAGAATTGTTGAGTCAAAACATGCCAAAGGTCAATGAGATAGAGTCCTAGTTGTCAAAATATGAGATAGCAGCGCGAGTGTTGGAGCTAGCAGAATATCAAATTATAAATGAAGAATCCCAAGCATGGGTGTATACATTAAGATTCAAACTTGGCCCACCTAGACTATTTTGAATTATCCACAAGTGGGAGATTCTTTATGTAATATTTTGTTTTAGTCCTTTTTTCTAGCAAGCACTAGAGGACGAAATTTTGTAAACAAAAGGTTAGGGGAAGCCCAAAGGGTAGAGAATACAAAGAGTCATATTGAAAATGAATAAATATATATAGAATCGAATAGAAGAGTAATTTTCTAGCTCTAATATGTGAAATACTTGTTGTAAGAAGGACTATTTCTTTTTGTAATAAAGAGGATAATTTTTCTGCTGGAGAAGGAGCTGTTGGAGTTTCAAATGCATGTTGTGTATATGGCTGGATATGGAACTATTTCTACTTTAGCTTAATACAAAAACCTGTGAGATGGTTCTAAATGATGGTCTATTCCTAGGTTGTGAATGATTTCATTTCCTTGTTATGAATCTTACACAACAAATGAGTAATGAATGTTTTAACAAACACTGAGATATCTCTATGTTAACTTTTCTGTTGTGTTTATGTATTCCAAATTTATCAGCTATCTGTAAAATTCATTATGCAATGAATGTAGTGCATTACTCATATAAATAGTAATCTTGATCCCTGGGGATAGGTTAGATAGGAGTAGCTATTATTTTCTTTCTGTAGTTTAGGGACAAAGGGGATAAGATGGGAGGTAAGAACCTATGCATCACATTGTGAAGCCCTTTGTTTGTTGTTAAAATTGCATGTAATATAGGCACTTGCATATCATTTATATAAACATAAAATACATAAATAGTGGACCGAACCAAAACTGGTAAGTATAATTAAAACTTTCATTTAACCTTATGGTAGTCGAGCTGTTAACCAGATGGATTCCCCACACCAAATGATAAATGATCTAATTGGGAACGGTTATTGGGGAGAATCCATACTGTCAGTACCTGGGATTTTCCAGGCATGAACAGTATTGGCACTAGAAGGAGGGCCTCCAGTGCATGGTTGGCTGAGAAAATCCATTTTCTCAAGATCATTTCACTAGTAATAGTTCAGAAACTAGTTTTCCCAAAGACTCCATCCCTGAAGGAAGAGTTAACCTTCAGTTAGAAGACTGAGAACACCTTTATCCTATTTATTTTGAAGTAGTAAATGATTTAAGGAGAATTACAATATTGTTGATGTATTTGTAACTTTGGAATGTATTCACTTGTATATCTTATGTGTTGTACCCCGATGCTCCTATCAGAAAGTATCAGTAATGTAATTGAGTCATGTCATACTCCGATGTTCCTATTGGGAGAATCATTAATGTAAAAAAGTCATGTAAAGTCATAAAGGGTAACCCTCCTTATTGATCAAGGGTTAAAGTCCTCATAGTTGTGGGGCACTAGGGTTATTAGACTCTCATAGAGAATTTGGCCCTGGTGAGTTCATGTCAAGTCAAAAAATAGTATAAATAGAGAGTGAGTCTGTCTATTTATCACATAGTCACACACACTCAGTTGTAGCACATAACTGAGAGAGATAAGAAGCTGGGACAAGAGAGAGAGACAATTGCTGTCGGTATATCATCTTTGTATCTTTGGGTTTTACTTTTGGTGCTCATTCTATCTCTGAGGAAGTTGCAGGGTTTTCTCCTTCATGGTTTCCCCGAGGAAGATATTTGTGTTCATTGTCTCTTGTGATTGATTGGTGTACTTGTTATTCTCTTAGTTAAGATCCTAAGATCATATTGTTGAAATAGATAAAAATCTAACATGGTATCAGAGCTAACCTAAGAAGAAGACATTGTGCAGCTGCTGAAGCTAGGGCTTCTTACGTTTTGGGTCTCTCTCCACAATCCATCAGCAAAAGGAGGCTAGGATGAACCTCCATTGAAGGGCGCATCTTTCTGTCGAAGCATAATCTGATTCTGAGCACTTTCAATTTTTGACCCACCACTGCATCGGGAAATTAGGGCTTTTCACTGAAGAGGTATTTTTGAGTGAGCCCAGGATAGGATTACTCTCCTCCCCAAAATCAACGTTTAGAGACAAAAATTAAGGTTTTTGGTTGGGTAGAACTCCAGGAAAGTCAAACCCTAATCTTCCCTGGAACCAGTAAACCAACACTACAGAAGATCAACTCTAGATCTAGTTTTCAGCTTCTCAAACTGGTAAGATCTAAATATTTTGTATTTCCATTTGAGGTTCTCTATTAATATGTCTCATCACACCAATCTTGATGAAAATATTGAGGGAGCTGATAAATTGTAAGCTTGGAAGTATAGGATCTCCTTGGTCCTAGAAGAAAATGAGTTGGACTCTTACATCAGTGAAGAGGTTCCAGTTCCAGAGGGAGATGAGGCTAAGGCCTTACACAAAAAGAAATTGGTCATGGCTAAGAGGACTATTGCTGATTCAATTAAGGATCACCTCATACCATAGGTGTCCTCCCTAAAAGACACCTAAGGCAATGTTTGATGCCTTGACCAAGATATTTGAAGGGAAGAACATAAACCAGAAGATGACTTTGAGGAACCAGTTGAAGAGTGTGAAGATCTAGAATGTGGAAACCATATAGTCATACTTCACAAGGGTCTCTCAGATCAAGGAACAGATGGAAGCAGTAGATGAAGAAGTAAAGAATGCAAAAATTGTGATGACCACCTTGAATGGTCTCCCTAGATCATGGGACTCCTTTATTCAAGGGATTTGTGCCAAAAAGAAGCTAGTTAAATTCATTAGAATGTGGGAGGAATGCTCATAAGAAGAAGCTCGGATAGTAGCTGGAGAAGAAAAATGGGAAGTGAAGATCAAGCTCTCACAATACACTCCAAGAGTAGCAGAACAAACTATCAAAAAGGTAAGCCTTATCACTAGAAAAGTAATCTTAGAAGATCTAACAAAGATTTGTCTAAAATTAGATGCTATACATTTGACGAGAAAGGAAACTATGCTAGAGAATGTCCTAGAAACAAAAATGGCTCTCACAAGAAGAAGGGAAGCAAGAAAAGACATCATGCTCACACTGCAGAGGATCATGAACCTCCCAGAAAGAATGCCAAAGAAGAAAGTGAATATTCTTCTAGTGAAGAAGAATATGTTATGATTTCTGCCCTCACAGGCACTATTACACATGGAATCAATGATTGGCTCATTAATAGTGGGGCTTCCAAACATATGACAGGATTCAAAGAATCCTTTGTGAAACATTTTGAACATGAGTCACCTCACAAGGTGAAACTTGGAGATGACTACTAGTATCCAATAAAAGGTAGTGGTGAATCCTCCTATAAACTAGATTCTGGAAAGTTTATGAAGATGAAGGATGTCCTATTTGTACTAGGACTAAAGAAGAACCTTCTCTCCATCTTTGCATTAGATGAAAAAGGCATGAGGGTTGCATTTATAGATGGCAAAGTCCTTATGTGGACAAAAGGAAAGACTATAGATGATGCAATAGTGATTGGAGAACAAGAAGGGGGACTATACAAATTAAAGGGCCATCTATAACAAGCCTTGGTCCATGACTCGGTAGAGCCAAATGAACGTTGGCATAGAAGGCTTGCACATGTGAATTATAGGGCACTACCACTTGCAAGTAAAGCTGTTGAAGGTCTTCCAGAAATGCAGACAAAACATGGCGATGTCTGCAAGGGATGTGCGAAAGGAAAGAACACAAAGAAGACATTTCCAAGTAGCAAGAGAAAGGCAAAAGGAATATTGGAACTCATTCACTCTGATGTATGCAGGCCAATGTCATAAAGTTCATTAAGCGAGTATGTATACTATGTTTCTTTTATTGATGATTTTTCTAGAAAGACATGGATATACTTCTTGAAGAAAAAATATGAAGTATTTAGCAAGTTCAAAGAATTCAAAGCCTTGATCAAGAACCACACAGAAAAGAATATCGAGACCTTTCGATCAGATAATGGCGGAGAATTCACATCAAATGAATTCAAATAATTATGTAGAGATTTAGGGATTAAGAGGGAGTTGACCACTCCATATAATCCACAACAAAATGGGGTTGCAGAAAGGAAGAATATAACAGTCATGGAAGCCGCAAGGGCAATGATTCATGATCAAGATCTTTCCATGCATCTATGGGTAGAAGCTGCCAGGAAAACTGTGTATGTATAGAACCGTACTCCACATAGAGTACTCGAGAACAAGACACTTGAAGAAGTATTGTCTAGCAAGAAACTAGAGTTCAGCCATCTCAGAATATTCGGTTGTCCAGTGTACATACACATTCCAAAAGAGAAGAGGACAAAGTTAGATCCTTTTGTAAAGAAGGGTATATTTGTGGGATATAGTGAAAGCTCGAAAGCTTACATAATATATTTCCCAGGATTCAAGAAGATCGATATTAGAAGAGATGTAACATTCGACGAAGATTCAGCTTACAACAAATCTAGAAAGAGACCAATTGAAGACTCTGAAGAAATAGAAGTACCCATAATCCCTAATACAACAATAAACAGAGCAAATCCAGAAGAGGATCGAGAAATGGAAGAACCTCAGGAACCTATAGATCCACCCCAGGAGAAGAATCCTCACAAGAGGAAACCTACATGGGTACGAGAGGCTATCCAAGGTGCAGAAATATATCGGGCTCTAGAATAAATACACAGAGAAAGGAAGAGAAGTAGGTCTTGCTCTGGATATGTAGCCCTATTATGTGACATCATTGATAAAGAACCTTCCAACTATGAAGATGTGACAGAGAAGAAAGAATGGAAGGATGCTATGATCAAGGAGTATCGGTCGATCATGAAGAATGATGTCTGGGATGTTGTCCCTAGACTAGAGGGGAAGTGTGTTGTGATTTCCAAGTGGATATACAAGATTAAGCATGCTGCAGATGGTAGCATAGAGAAATATAAAGCAAGATTTGTGGCTCGTAGATTCTCCCAAAAAGAAGGAATAGATTATGAAGAAATTTTTTCACTTGTAGCCAGATACACTTCCATCATATCAGTACTTGCTCTGGCTGCAGTAATGAAATGGAAGATACACCAGATGGATGTCAAGAATGCTTTCTTGAATGGTGTAGTGGAAGAGGAAGTGTATGTGGAGCAGCCACTCAGTTTTGAGACACATGACAGGGAGACTCATGTGTGTAAATTAAATAAATCCATGTATGGTTTGAAACAAGCACCCAGGACATGGTACGCCAGAATTGATAGATTCCTATCTAGCTTGGGCTTTACCAAGAGTAAAGCAGATTCCAACCATTACTACAAGGTTGAATAAGGAAACCCAGTGATACTACTCCTGTATGTAGATGACCTATTTATAACAAGTGTGGATGGGTTTATTAATGACACGAAGAGGAATCTTGATAACGAGTTCAAGATGAAGGACTTGGGTATGATGCACTACTTTCTAGGCATGGAGGTGTGGAAGAATGCAGATGGAATCTCCCTAGAACAAGGGAAGTATGCAATAGAGATCTTGAAGAGGTTCAAGATGATGGATTGCAAGGCCATGGACACACCTATGGCATTGAACCTGAAGCTATTGAGTGATGCTTCATCCAAGTCGGTTGATGCTACGATGCATCATCATATGATTGGGTCCTTGAAGTACCTAGCGAATAGAAGACTAGCTATTTTCTTTGCTATGAACACATTGAACCAGCTGTTGACAGATCCGAGACATGTTCACCTAATTGCTGCAAAGCATATTCTAAGGTACTTGAAGGGTACAGTTGATTATGGGCTCAAGTATGAGGTGAATCAAAAGATTAACCTGGAAGGTTATGTTGATTCAGATTGGGTAGGAAGTTCCATTAATAGGAAGAGCACTTTGGGATGCTGCTTTAGTATGGGATCAGGTGTGATCTCTTGGTTTAGCAGGAAACAATCCTCCATGGCACTGAGTACAGCCGAAGTAGAGTATGTTGCAGCTTGTTCATCTAGTTGTGAGGAATTGTGGCTGAGGAAGCTACTATCTGATTTGTTTGATCTTCAGTTGGATGCTACTTGTATATATTGTGACAACCAGAGTTGTGTGAAGTTGTCAAAGAACCTAGTGTTACATTACCAGTCGAAGCATATCAAGATCAAATATCACTATATCAGGGATATGGTGTAGAGAGGAGTAGTGAAGCTCCTATATGTTGCAACAGACAAGCATATAGCTGATGTGTTGACCAAACCATTAGCTAGAGTGAAGTTTGATTACTTCAAGGAGAAGCTTGGTACTCTCCAGATCGAGGTTCCTTCTAAGGGGAAGTGACGAGTCCATGAGCCCTTCTGACATGGTGATAGGATTGGTTCCTTCCATGGTTAGATGTAAGTGCAGAGACCTTCTGAAATGGTGAGAGGATTGGTTCCTTCTATGGTCAGATGTAAGTGCAGAGCCATTCTGATATGATTGTGGGATGTCTTCCCACATGATTAGATGTAAGTGAAGAGCCATTCTGATATGATTGTGGGATGTGTTCACACATGATCAGATGTAAGTGCAGAGCCATTCTGATATGATTGCGGGATGTGTTCCCACATGATCAGTTGTAAGTGAAGATCCCTTCCATGGATGGTAGTAGTTGTGTCCTACCATACCACTAGCTGTAACTGCTGGGCCCTTCCATGGATGGTAGTAGTTGTGTCACTACCATGCCACTGGTTGTAAGTGTTGGCCCCTTCCACATATGATAGTAGGTGTCTCCTATCATTTTGATGGTTGTAAGTGTTGGGCCCTTCTACAGATGATAGTAGGTGTGTCCTATAATGCTGATGGTTGTAAGTGTTGGGCCTTTTCACAAATGATAGTAGGTGTGTCCTATCATGCTAGTGAATGTAAGTGCTGAGCCTTTCCAACATGGTTATAGGATGTGTTCCTCCTGTGGTCATATGCGAGTGCTGGGACTTTTTGACATGGTGGTGGATGTGTTCCTCCCATGTTCAGATGTGAGTGTTGGGTGTGCCTTTATAACATGGTGGTGGATGTGTTCCTCCCATGGTCAGATGTAAGTGCTGGGAGGGCCTTTTTGACATGGTTCTTGGATATGTTCCTCCCATGGTCAGGTATAAGTGCTAAAGAAGATGAAGAGCTACATGGAGGCTAGGCCTACAACCAACATAAAAAAGGGCTGGCTCTGTAGAACTTCCCATGACGAGTAGAATTGAGAGATAACACCATTTGATCATGATGATCCAGTGATTATCTAGACTTGATGAAGATCCACTGATGATCCAAACTTGATGAAGATCTAGTGATGATCCAGACTTGATGAAGATCCAATGATGATCTAGACTTGATGATGGTCCAGTGATGATCCATACTTGATGTAGATCCAGTGATGATCCAGAATTGATGAAGATCCAGTGATGATCCAGACTTGATAATGATCCAAAGAAGAATACTTGTGCTGATGGATTGTGTCAAGAGAATACCTTACTTTTGTAACGTCCACGACCCTCCGACCGACGAAGAGGATGCTACTATACACCAAACATCTGGATAACTAGCCCCATGAACATGTACATACATATAAACTGAAGGAAAATGATTAAGAAATCAAACATACTACTATGCACAATCATACATATACTCAGCAAAAGAAAAACATACAATTCAACATTCAACATGTCCATCATCATAATTCATTAACAGTAAATATGATTGCAAAACAGATCAGTCAAGAATACTTATCTTTTAAGAACTGTCCCACAACTAGCTACGTCGCTGCAACGTTCCACCCAACCATAGGCCACCCCCGAGCCGGGAATGATTCCCCAAGGAATAAGGAACTATTAGGATTACACATATCCAAGGATAACAAAACATGCCAAGCCAACACAGTTGGTTTTATCAGGCCATCCAAGAGCTGGGAAAGGCTAAATGCTAAGCTGGTGAGCTCATTAAAGAGATAAGGACACCTACACCAGAACTAGCCTAAATTCTAGGACACCCACACACACCCAACACAAGGAAATCAATCCTTTCTCTGCTACATTGTCCCTCAGGCCCTGACCTCCCTTCCAGTGCTATTCAGAGGTTGTGGAGAAGAAATCCATCCCTCTAGCTCTATCTGTGTGGTTCCAAATCCCACCAGGTTTTGTCAAACAAATCAGGCCCTCATCACCATCCCAATACAGTCTGAAGACCAACCACTACTTTCCTGTAGACAAAAAAACACTTCGCAACTTGGACAGGGGAATACAATCCCTGAGTCATTCTTGGCCCTATCATGGCCAACACGACTCTACCACAATGTACAGCAGATACCACTACAGTTCGATAATGGAAAAGGAACAACCTCTCTGCGTGAATGGAAGGGAAACCGCATACTCAGACCAACAATCGGTGAGAGAAAAGAGAGCGAACCCTAATACATAGAATCGTGAATATCTCAGCTCTGTGTGAGGAAAAATAGGTGTCTATATGTGAGATGGGCAGTGAAGAATTCCTATGCGTGAGGAATGAACAACCAATCATGGAGAGAGTGGACAGAACGATCAGGCATCCCAAACGACACGTGAGGAAAACCATTCCCAGCTTGTGCGTGTGACTGAATCAACTGGTGGAGAGTGTGTGGGGGCAAGCCTGCCACCCACCACTACCCAGTATTAACTTCCCTTAACTAACATTAGGATTCTTGAATGGGTGGCTGACACATGGATTTTCTCCATGGGTTCCAGGTTTAACAACCCCCCCCTTATCCTTAGGAAATCATGCCCTTTTCAATATAGTTGCATCGACATAGCTATTTGGGCTTCTTTTAATTAAAATGCATAGATACATGATGCCACAAATTAATATGTGCCATATATCCCGATATACTATCGGCAACAATTCCAAATGCCAAAACATAACACAACCAAATCGATGGTGGGGCCTTTGCCTTTAGCTCCGCACCATGATTATTTACAACATATATATGTATCATGCATATTTAATGCATTGGGGTAAAAAATGAGGTGTTACATTCCCCTCCCCCTTCAATAGCACTGTCCTCAGTGCTTTACAAAATTTTCACAAAATGCTACACTGGTATTGCCTCAGTGTTCCGCAAAATTGAACGAAAATGGATGTGCCAATTGCATGGCATCCTCCAGCTCCCACGTAGCCTCTTCAGGTCCATAGTGCTCCCACTGCACCTTTACCTTCCCTATGTCTCGGTTCCAGAGCATTGTGAACTTCCTGTCAAGGATGCGCATTGGCTCGATTTGGAACTCTCCCTTGGGTTCCACCTGAATCACATCCCAATTAATCACATGGTTAGGATCATGCACATATCTCTTAAGCAAAGAAACATGAAAAACATTACGAGCTCTAGTACTAGCAGGCAATGCAAGTCTATATGCAACTGGCCCTATTCTTTCAAGCACTTCAAATGGTCCACAATATCTTGGTGACAACTTGGCACAACTTCCAAGTTTCAAGGAACTCTTCCTTGCCCTCACTTTGAGGTAGACATGATCCCCAACACTGAGCTCCCTGTTCACCCTATGCTTAGCTGCATAGCTTTTCTGTCTGTCCTGTGTTGCTTTCAGATTCTGCTTGATCTTTACAACCACTTGCTCCATTTCCTTGAGCAATTCTGGTCCTATCACAACCCTGTTCATTGGATTATCCTAAGTCACTGGTGTCCTACACCTTCTTCCATACAAAGCTTCATATAGACTCATCCCCAAGGATGCATGCTGTCCATTGTTATAAGCAAACTCTACCAAGTGTAAGTAATCTTCCCACTTGGTTGGTTTGTCCATTACATACATGTGAAGCATGTTTTCAAGCACCTGATTAACTCTCTCTGTCTTCCCATCTGTATGAGGATGGTATGTGGTGCTAAATTTTATCTTTGTACCAAAATCTGCAAACAAACCCTTCCAAAAATTGGAAGTGAACTTGACATCTCGGTTAGAGACTATTGCTTTCGGCAATCCATGCAATTTGAAAATCTCCTTCATGAAGATATTTGCAATGTCATCAGTCTTATGTCTAGACTTCACTGGTATAAAATGTGCTGCCTTAGTCAACTTGTCTACCACAACCATGATGGAATCATGTTGTCTCCAAGTCATCGGCAATCCTATAATAAAATCCATGGAAATAATTTCCCATTTCCATTCCGGAACTGGCAAAGGTTGCAACAAACCTGTTGGATGTTGACGCTCAACCTTTACCTGTTGACATTTCATGCACCTTGAAATGTATTCAGCCATGTCCTTTTTCATTCCTGGCCAAAAATATTGCTTTCTGGCTGTAGCAATTGTTTTCTGGTATCCTGGGTGACTAGAATACGGAGTTTGATGGATTTCATCCATAACAACTCTCCTCAAATCTGCTACACTGGGAATATAAATTCTTCCTTTATAAGTGAGAAGCCCATCTTCTTCCAATTTATATCCCTCATAGCTCTTCTCAAGACTTTGTTTCTGCAATTTGTCTTTTACCAGCTCATACAATTCGTCTCTAGCAGCATGATTAACAATCTACTCCCTCAAATTTGATTGGAAAATACTAAGGGATGCCACATGCATTTCCTGCACCTTCCTGCTGAGTGCATCAGCTAACTTATTATCTTTTCCCTTTATGTTCTTGATTTCAAAATCAAACTCACATAAAAATTCCAGCCATCTTGCTTGCCTAGCATTCAGAGTAGGCTAATCAAACAAATACTTCAGACCACAATAGTCTTTCCTGAGCTCATATCTCCTATTCATCAAGTAATGTCTCCACATCTTGAGAGTATGTACTATGGTTGTAAGCTCTAGATCATGAGTGGAATAGTTTTTCTCATGCTCCTTCAGCTTTCTCAACTCATAACATATTATGTGGTTGTCCTGCATAAGGACTCCTCCAAGCCCTTGTCCACATGCATCGGTACACACCACAAAATATTTCTCCAGATCTGCAACTTTCAATACTGGTGCACTGGTGAGAATATTCTTCAACTTCTGGAAGCTTTCTTCACACCTCTATGTCCATTCAAAATTTATCCCCTTCTTTTGCAAAGAAGTGATGGCGTGTGCAACTTTGGAGAATCCTTCAATGAACCTCCTGTAGTATCATGCAAGTCCCATAAAAGATATTACATCTGTCACATTTCTTGTAGTAGGCCAATTCATAATGGCTTCAATCTTTTCAGGGTCCACAGATATACCCTCCTCTGAGATAATGTGACCCAAATACTGAATTCTATCTCTATAGAAATCACACTTTCTCAGTTTTGCATACAGCTGATGCTCCCTAAGCAATTGCAATGTCAACCTCAAATTCTCTTCATGTTCTTACTCATTCTTAGAATAAACAAGAATGTCATCAAGGAAAACAATAACAAACTTGTCCAAATATCTACTGAAGACACTATTCATAAGGCACATAAATGTAGCTGGTGCATTTGTGAGACCAAATGGTACCACTACAAGCTCGTATTGCCCATACCTTGTCCTAAAGGCTGTCTTATGAATGTATTCATCCTTGATTCTCACGTGATGGTAACTAGACTCAAGTCAATCTTGGAAAATAAATTTTTCTCCTCTCATTTGATCAAAGAGGTCATCAATCCTAGGGAAAGGATATTTATTATTCACAGTAACCTTGTTCAATTGTCTATAATCAATACATAACCTAAGTGTACCATCTTTCTTCTTTACAAACAGAACTGGTGCTCCCCACAGAGACACACTTGGCTTGATGTACTTCTTTTCCAACAACTCTTGCAGTTGCATCTTCAAGTCTAGCATCTCTGGTGTACTCATCCTGTAGGGTGTCTTGGACATTGGGGCTGCTCCTGGCACAAGTTCAATTGTGAAATCAATGTCCCTCTTTGGAGGAATCCCTAGAATCTCATCAGGAAACACATCCTTGAATTCCTGTAACACCTGATAGTCCTCCAACCTAGGAGTTTCATCTCCTGTTGCCTCCAAAATATGAGCTGCATACAACTGGAAACCCTTCCTACAGAACTTTTTCAACTGCATTGCTATAACCTACCTTACTGATATTACCTTTGGAATACCTTTCACAACTAATGGGTTTTCTTCTTCATTCGTGCATTCAAAAGTCTTGTTATAACAGTCAAGCTTTACCCTGTGAGCTTCTAACCAATCCATTCCAATGAGAACATCATAGGAACCAAGTGGTAGAACATTCAAATATACACAAGTGATCAATCCATTCATAACCAATGGACATTTCTCTACCACTTCACTGACCTTTCTCTTAGTCCCAGTGGCTAGCTGAACTAACCAAGATTTCCTATGCCTTACTTTCTCAAAAACACAAATCTCCACTACTCTAGGAGTAATGTAACTGTGAGTAGAACCAAGGAAATCAAAATAGAAATAGATTGTTCAACAATCTTACCTGCAACTTCAACCATAGTTGACTGGTGATCTGCCTGGAAGTCCTCTAGTGCTACATAAATTCTAGGGACTGCCCTTGCTACTTGACCCATCGTTTCTGCTTCTTGAATGTTGTAAGCTGGTCTTGCATTCTCATTTTCAAGTGGACAATATCTATGCAAGTGGGTTCCTTCACATTTCCAACATTTGAGTGGTCTTTTATTTTGTTGTGGATCTTTAGGATTTTCTCCTGTTACTCCAACTGGATTACTCACAGCTTGGGATGGCTGCTTCTACTGATTCCTGAATCTAGAAGGTTTGAAACCTTTCTTTCTTTTGTCAAACTTCTCATTCTTCTTGTCCTTCCATGCCTTATGGTAATCAGGTTTACCTCTGCTTTGCTCATAGCGATACTTAGATTTCCTTATGCTTCTTCAAGAGTTCTAGGTTCATAAAACTCGATCATGTCTTTGTAAGACTGAGGCAATCCACTCAGAAATCGCTAGAGCTTCACTTTTTCATCTTTGATGTATCGGACATACCTCAACAATTCCAATAATTTATTTGCATATTCATCCATGGTCTGCTGTCCCAATCTTAGCTCATGGAATTCCTTAATCTTGTCATCATAATACCTATCAGAGATGTATTTCTGCTTGAAATACTTCTTGAACTGTTTCCACTTCAGCCTCCTTTCGCTGATCCTCTTTACTTGCTTGAAGTGTTCCCACCAAATGGATGCTCTTCCATTTAGATTGAATATGGAAACTCTTTCCTTCATGTTTCCTGAATAATCCTGCACTTGAAAGTACTTCTTTACCCCAAGAAGCCAAGCTTCAGCCTCTTGTACAGTCTTTATCTCACCATCAAATGTAGGAGGTTTCTCTTTCTTAAATTCGTCCTGAGAGAAATCCCTATGGTGTATCCTTCTCTTTCTTTTACGAGAAGATGAACTCGTATCCCCGTTGGACTCTTCAGAGTCAGATGATCCACTAGAAGTCCTTCTCCTTCTCCTAGTATTGCTCTTACTTCCTTCTGGTCGTGTTGTACCTTGTATAGAGTCTATCTTTCTTTGCAAGTCTGTCAAGCTTTGCAACATAGCAGCATTCAATTGATGCTGCTCTTCTTGGGATTTAATCAAGCTTCTCATCATGGCTGCAACATCTAATGGTGTCCCTTGGAATCTCCTTCCATTAGACTCTATTTCATCATTTCCATTATGGAAATTTTCTCCCATGACATCTCCCACACGCTCGTAAGAATCTCGAGCATCATATCCATCATGAGTTGTCATAACTGAATCACCACTTACCTACAAATTGCAATTTTTGAAATACTGCCCTTGAAGGTGACTATGATTCTGCAAACATGTTATATAGAAAAACTGTTAGATGCATACCCTGATAAAAAAAAATAGAACTACTTGCCTTCTCCTGGAAAAATCATAAAATAACCATTTTGCTTAAACATAAAATATTCTTCCTTTTTAGTCCTGTAATCCACTGACAATCTGTTGAAAGCCCACTGAAAGATAGTTGAAAAACTACTTGAAAATCGCTGATAAATTCCCTTGGAAAACCCAAATTTCCATTGGCCCAATTGGACCTCTTCCCAACTAAATTTTCGACACTTCGGCAGTCAAAACACCTAGTTTTCTCCGCTGCTCATCGACGGTCTGTTCATCTATTTCTCTCCAACATGTCAGATCCGTAGTTGTCTAGGATTTCGAATTTTATCGATGATGCCAAGGACTGTCCATCGGTGGTCAAACAACTAACATTTTATGCTATATTAGACCTTCAATCATCTAAGCTTCCGAGTTGTATCGGCGATGCCAAGGACTGTCCATCGGGTCTCTTCCCCACTAAAACTTCGATGTTTTGGTGATCCCAACAACAAGCTTCCCTGGTGCTCATCAGCGGCCATAACAACTAACCCTTTCCACTGTATCGATGGTTTCATCAACTAAGGTTTTCTGCTGTGTCATTGATCGAATGCGTTATTCATTGGGTGTTCAGTCCCTTAGGCAGCTGCAATGACAGGTAGCGATCTCACTGCGGGTTTCGCAGAAATTTATCAGCTGTTGGATATACTAACCATTGGGTGGATAGTGTCTTAGACTGCCGCAATGGTGGGAAACAAACTGACTGTGGGTTTTGTAGACCCTTCATCGGCTATCGGAAGCACTAATCACTGCGGCATCGATGGCTGAATCCTCTATCCGTTGGAAGGATATTCCACTAGGTAGCCGCACAAATAGCTAGACTTTTCTGATGTTCATCGGTTTTCCGATATTCTAACATTTTTCGATGACGTCCATCGGTGGTCTCATCATCTAAATTTTTTTTATGTTTTCTTCGCTTAGACAAAATTTCAGAAAATTCTCCCTCTTTGCATCGGCTACTCAATGAATTAAGTTTCACCGATGTTTCGACGGTCTTCGAAAGATATCCACCGAAACTGTGGCTCTTCCTTCAACTATTCGTCGCTGATCCATCGACTAACTTCCACCGATCGACACTCCAATCATCTAATTTTCGCCAATCGCCGATGGGTTCAACACTTAGAAAATTTTTTGAAAATTTTCTTCTTTCCCATCCCCGTCGTTGCCTTCATCCTCTATCTTTCTCCAATGGCCGTGATGTTTCAGTGAATCCATATTCTAAGTTTCACCGATCCTTTCCACTAAATTCCGTTGATGTTTCGGCGATGCTTAGCCATATGGAGCCATCGTTTTCCGCTTCATCGGCTGTGTCATCAACTAAACTTCGGTGACGTTCGACGGTCCAATATTCTAAACTTCGCCGATGGCGATGACATTTCGGCGAATTCATCGCCTAATCATCGGTGATCCCAACCTCTAAACTTCGCCGATCACCGATGGTTTCATGAATTAGAATTTTTTTGAAATTTTCTCTTTAATCTTCTTTCCGCCACCGCTGTCAGCGGCTTCACCAACTAACTTCCTGTCTTTTCCACCGTCATTTCAGCGCTTACGTATTCTATCCCCCATCGATGTATCGACACCTCAAACAACTAATTTTCGGTGATCTTTCACTTTAAACAAAGCTGATGTTTCAGTGAACTTCGGCTGAACGGAGTTGACGTATCGACATCTCCATATTTTTTCTTCCACCGATCCCCAACAACTTCTGAACTTCGCTGAATTCCAAAATTTTCAACACTTATATTTTTTTTCCTCTAGGCTTTGTGTCGGTTTTGTGATTAGCTAATTGTTGCCGATCCAAACAAAAAATATTCGCCGTCATTTTGATGATCTTTAGCTATACGGAGCCGTTGTTTCAACGTTTTTCCTCGTCTTTCCTCCACCGGTATGTCGGCTATCCCATCAGCTAATTATCGTCGATGTATCGGCACATACGTCTTCTAAATTTTGTCAATCAAATCGACTAATCCTCGCTAGTCATCGGGGTCTGTATCGGACGGCCTTTAGACTAACCTATCCATTGCATCAGTAGGGATTCCCACTAAGTCTTTCGATGAGCCGACAACCTGGCACTTAGAAATTTTCAAAAATTCTTTTCTACCTGCCCCTCGTCGGATGGCCTTCTAGCTACACTTTCCGACGTATCAGAGGAGCTTCCCACTTAGTCCTCCGATGATCCGACAGTTCTGGCACTTAGAATTTTTTTTGAGAGTTTTCTATCATAAGTTCTGATCTCTACTGGGTAGAAGGAAACCTGCCTCTGCTAGCTGATCTTTCATGGTCCTCTGAGTCCCAATGCTGCAATGATGGCTCTGTCACTACATATTCATGGCCCATTTAGGCCCATGCTTCAACCTTTGCTCTGATACCACACTGTAACGTCCCCGACCCTCTGACTGATGAAGAGGACGCTACTATGCACCAAACATCTGGGAAACTAGCCCCATGAACATGTACATACATATAAACTAAAGGAATATATGTAAGACATCAAACATACTAAGATGCATAATCATACATATACTCAGCGGAAGAAAGACATACAATTCAGCATTCAACATGTCCATCATCATAATTCATTAATAGTAAATATGATTGCAAAATAGATCAGTCAAGAATACTTATCTTACAAGAACTGTCCCACAACCAGCTACGTCGCTGCAACGTTCCACCCAACCATAGGCCACCTCCATGTCGGGCATGATTCCCAAGGAATAAGGAACTATTAGGCTTACACATAGCCAAGGATAACAAAACATGCCAAGGATAACAAAACATGCCAAGCCAACACAGTTGGGTTTATCAGGCCATCCAAGAGATGGGAAAGGATAAATGCTAAGCTGGTGAGCTCATTGAAGAGATAAGGACATGTACACCGGAACTAGCTTTACTTCTAGGACACCCACACACACCCAACACAAGGAAATCAGTCCTTTCTCTGCTAAACAGTCCCTCAGGCCTTGACCTCCCTTCCAATGCTATTCAGAGGTTGTGGAGAAGAAATCCAACCCTCTAGCTCTATCTGTGTGGTTCCCAATCCTACCAGGTTTTGTCAAGCAAATTAGGATCTCATCACCACCCCAATACAGTCCAAAGACTAACCGCTGATTTCCTGCAAAAAAACAAGCACTTCACAACTTGTACAGGGGAAGACAATCCCTGAGTCGTTCTTGGCCCTATCATGGCCAATATGACTCCAACACAACCTACAACAGATACCACTACAGTTCGATAATGGAAAAGGAACAACCTCTCTGCATGAATGGAAGGGAAACTGCATACTCAGACCAACAACCGGTGAGAGAAAAGAGAGCGAATCCCAATACATAGAATCGTGAATCCTTTTATCTCAGCTCTGTGTGAGGAAAACTGGGTGTCTCTGTGTGAGATGGGTAGTGAATAATTCATGTGCGTGAGGAATCAACAACGAATGATGGAGAGAGTGGACAAAATGATCGGGCATCCGAAATGGCGCGTGAGGAAAACCACTCCCAGCCCATGCATGTGACTTAACCAGCTGGTGGAAAGTGCGTGGGAGCAAGCCTGCCACCAACCACTACCCAACATTAATTGCCCTTAACTAACATCAGGGTTCTTGAATGGGTGGCTGACACATGGCTTTTCCCCGTGGGTTCCAGGTTTAACAATCTGCCCCCTTATCCTTAGGAAATCATGCCCTTTTCAATATAGTTGCATCTCCATAGATGGTTGGGGTTCTTTTAATTAAAATGCATAGTTACATGATGTCACAACTTAATATGTGCTGTATATCTCGATATAATATTGGCAACAATTCCAAATGCCAAAACATAACACAACCAAATCGATGGTGGGGCCTTTTCCTTTAGCTCCGCACCATGATTAATTACAATGTATATATGTATCATGTATATTTAATGCATCGGGGTCAAAACCAGGGTGTTACACCTAGTTAAGAGGGAGTGTTGATTTATTTGTAACTTCAAAATGTATTCACGTGTATATCTTATGTGTTGTACCCTGATGTTCCTATCAAAAGGTATCAGTAATGTAATTGAGTCATGTCATACCCCAATGTTCCTATCAGGAGAATCATTAATGTAAACAAGTCATGTAAATTCATAGATGGTAACCCTCCTTATTGATCAAGGGTTAAAGTCCCCGCAGTTGTGGGGCACTAGGGTTATTAGAATCTCCTAGAGAAATCAGCCCTGGTGAGTTAATGTTAAGTCGAAAACTAGTATAAATAGAGAGTGAGCCTCTCTATTTATCACACAGTCACACACACTCAGTTGTAGCACATAACTGAGAGAGAGAAGAAGCTGGGACAAGAGAGAGAGAAAGAGAACTATTGTTGGGAGATCATCTTTGTATATTTGGGTTTTACTTTTGGTGCTCATTCTATCTCTGAGGAAGTTGTGGGGTTTTCCCCTTCATGGTTTCTCTGAGGAAAATATTTGTGCTCATTGTTTCTTGTGATTGATTGTGGTACTTGTTATTCTTTTAGTTAAGATCCTAATATCATATTGTTGAAATAGATAAAAATATAACAAAGATCATATGCAAAGAAGCTTGGAGGATTTCCAAATATTCTAGACTTACCAAGGAGACCAGTTTGTAGAAGAGATCTAGTTTACACACAAAATTGGGTCTTAGTAGGAAATTTCAAAGAGTTGGTAGAATTATCTTTACAAGAAATTGACCAACCTATTAATCATTTGGGACCTGAATCCTCGTACTATTCACCTCTTCGATCTTCGTTTCAATATCCTCTCCAATCCCCACCCCAATCTCCTAAACGAATCATGGGCAGAAATGTACCTCCAAATCCTAATGCAAATCAGCCTGATCCACCACCTGTACCAGTTTGGAGGGATAGAACACCGTTGAACTTGTATCCTCTAGTCCATGCTTTTCCCCATAATCATGAAAAGTCTTTGTGTAAATCTGATCTGGGAGAAGGCATATCTGTGGATGATCACCTACAGAGTTTTTTCTTAGCCTTAGAAGATTTAGTAGTAGAACATGAGGATGTGGTATGTAGACTATTTCCTCATACTCTCAAAGGTAAGGCAACATCATGGTACTTTGGCTTGCAGGAAAATTCAATTACAGGCTGAAACACTTTCGAAAGACTATTTAAAAATAAGTTTGGTAGCCAAAGAACTATTGCTGCTTTGACGAGAGAGCTATTGGCTCTAAGAAGGGAAAAGAAAAAAAAGTGAGAGACTTTAGTCAAAGGTTTGCTGCTCACTTAAATAATTTCAGCACAACCATGAAACCCACTGAAGAAACTCTGATTTAATACTACACTTTAGCTCTTGGCTCTGATATAGCAATGTTTGTCAAAAGATCAGTAAAACCTTCCTTAGTATAATTTTATGAAGAATCCGAAAAGATAGAAGCTGAACTTTAAAGTGTAAATAAACATTCTATGGAGTCAAAGACCATACCCTTCAGCGGTATGATATATTTTTTGTTGACAAGGCCCAAAGATGAGCATTCTCATGAGTTAGACAGTGTGGTCAAGATGGTACAAAAGTTATCCAACAAGATTGTTGACTTAGAGAAAGATAAAGAGGAAAATTCAGGCAGGAAGCAGTATAAACCTTTCTTCAAGAAAAGAGACAAAAGAGGCCCATCTTAGCCACCTACACACAGTCCTTTTGTTATGAATCTCACTGAAATTGGAATGGACAATTTCTGTACATTTCATCAACAACCTCGCTCTAAAAATAATTTCCCGTAGTGGATTAACTCCATGACGGTTGTTATGAATCAATTATTAGACTCTAAGTTAACAGAGCCCGAGGTTGAAGATGAAAAGGCCCACGACTCAGGGGAAGCACCTGAGGAGAATACCATGGTATTGTGGGATTGTCCACCTATGTTGGGTCTGGAAGATGAAGATACTAATGAGGAGATACAACTGTCGAATTTGAATGTCACAACTAGGAGTAAAGTTCCACTGGTTGAAGATAACACATTACTACCCAAAATCAATAGAATTTAGGAAAACATAAAGAAAGTTAGAAATAACACTCAGACCCAACCTATACCTGATTTGGTCATAACAAGGAAAAATGTTCCAACTATCAATAAGCCCGTGAAGGATACTAAAAGTGAAGTAGAAGGTGTTAAGAAAAGCCTAGAATATTGTGAGATGGGATATGGTATAATAGAAGACATCAAAAATACCAAGGCTAATATTTCTTTATTTGAGATGTGCAGTTTACCCCAGCAGAAGATGAAACTTTTTGAATCCTTGGATCCACCAACCCGTAAACCCCAAGAATATATTCAGTCAGAACAAGAAATCAATGAAACTAGTATTGGGGGAAAGTCCAAATCCAAAACATTACCATTTTTTCTTACATTTGAACTTTTTAATCATAATGTGCACAAATGTTTGGTAGATTCTGGAGCATTTGCAAATGTTATTCCTCCATCAGTTTGTAAAGGGATAAATGGCCAACCCAAGCCATCTAATGGAAAGGTCATACAGTTGGACAGAACAACTGTGAAGGTGGTAGGAGAGATGGAAGATGTGCTGATACATTTAGTTGCCAACAAAAGGGTGTGTCAATTTATAGACATTATGGTAGTAGACATCCCTGAGGCATATGGACCGATTTTAGGCTGATACTAGTCTATGAAACTAGATAGATATTTTGCAATTGAATGGTCTCATTTGTGGTTGCCTTATCAAGGTTTTCAGAATCAGATAAAAGTAATGAGGGAACCGCATATGAGACACAATTTGACACTATTGGAAGGGAAGAATGAGCCAATAATTTTTTCACACTCAGTTTTGGGAAATTATTTCATTGAATTGGAATCGAGAAATTACCAAGCCAAGGATGCAGATAATGGATCAGATACATATCCCGAACTCCTTCACTTGTTGTGGGATGATAAAATTGATTGTAACATAGTTAGCTTAGACCCAGATGTAGAAAGTAGAAATATTTCAGTATAATTAGCAGATAGGTTTTGGGTATTATATTTTGATGGTTCAAAAACTCAGGAAGGATCAGGAGTTGGCTGTATCCCGATGGATCCAGAAAATAATAAACATTTTATTTCTTGTAGACTAGAATTTGAATGCACAAATACCACAGCCAAATATGAAGCATTAATACAAGGATTAAAGAAGGCAATTGAATTCAAGGTTAAAAATTTAAAAGTCTATGGAGATTCTGAAATTATTGTTAAACAAGTTTTCAATACAATCCATTTTTAATAACTACATTTAAAAGGTTATCAAAATGAAGTTTGGGATCTTCTAATGAATTTCGATGCATTTAATACAGTTTCAATTCCTAGGCTAAAAAATGCAGCAATTGACTTATTAGCTACTTTAACTGCGAGGATTGTTCCTACTAATATTACCGATGTTCAATCAAATTGATTTTCAGGCCTGCTGTACCAGAAAACATCACTAATCTAAGAGTGTTTGATGACGACCCACAGATCTTAGAATTTCTAACAAATGAGGAGAATTTCAAAGGGGCTGTAATTGATGAGGAGGAACATTAAGCAAATCTTTGAAGTGGAAATTTCATACCCAAAGGAGTTATAACTTTGGAAGGAATGTTTTATCTGAATAACAAGTTTAGAATACCAACCAATGTCAAAACACAGAGTTCAACTATGAATATTGAGCTAGTAAATTTGGGCTCAGAAGCTGAGCCTAAATATGTAAACTTGAGAAAGTGCTGCTCACCTGGGGAAAAAAGAAAACCCATTACCTTGTTTAAATCGTACAAATATGTCTTTGCTTGGACATATGAAGATCTTAAGACATATGAAACCCACATTATACAACATTTTGTTCTAATTAAAGCGGGAGTCAATCCATTCTAGCAGCCATTAAGAAAGATGCATCCCAAGTTAAAACCTTTTATTCAAAGCGAAGTTAAGAAGTTTCTTGATTCAAGAATTATTTTCAGAGTCAGACACTCGGAATGTGTTTCGAATTTTGTACCAGTAAGAAAAAAATATGGTGAGATTAGACTTTGTGTGGATTTCAGAAACTTGAATCGTTCCTCTGATAAAGATAACTACCTAGTCCCACACATGTAACAGATATTGCAGATGGTCTCAGGGTCAAAATTACTCTTTTTGCTAGATGGTTTCTTAGGCTACAACCAAGTGTTGGTAGCAGAAAAATACCAACTAAAAACCACTTTTAGAATGAAATGGGGGAATTTTGCATATAGAAGGATGCCCTTTGGTCTTATCAACCATGGATCAACATTCCAAAGGGAGATGGACATAGCTTTCCATGGTTTGATTGGTCGCAGCGTAGTATTTTATTTGGATGATGTTGCATTTTTATCCAAGAAAAGAGAAGAGCACACTTCTCATCTAAAGAAAATTTTTAATCGTTGTTGGAAATATGGCATCTCCTTAAATCTAAAGAAGATTGTTTTTTTGTATTAGAAGGAAAGCTACTGGGTCATATAATTTCTACGAAAGAGATCTCCATAGACCCAGAAAGGATTAAAGCTATAGCATATATCCCTTTGCCCCACAATAAGAAATGAATGCAATCTTTTATGGGGACCATAAACTGTGTGCGAAGGTTCGTGCCCAATTTTGATGAGATAGTCAAACCTTTGCAACAAATTATTAAGCAAAGTGCTTAATTTAAATGGATAAACTTAGAGAAAGGTGCATTCAACAAGATTAAAATAGCGATAGCTCATGCGCCTTCTCTCAAAAGTCCAAATTTCGAGAAATATTTCATCTTATACACTTTTACTTCATACAACTCGTTAGCAGTAGTGCTTATGCAGAAAGAAGACGGGGGAGACGAGTACCCCATATCATTCATGAGCACTAGATTACAAGGTGTTGAGTTGAATTATCTCGCTGTTGATAAACAAGCATATGCATTTTTTAAGGTGGTGAAGCAATTCAGACCATATATACTGAAGAACATAACCAAAGTTATTATGCCTCACCCGGCAATCCGAAATCTTTTTGTACAAAAGGAGTTAGGAGAGAGAAGAGGAAATTGGGTCACAACCTTGTAGGAGTATGAATTGAAATTTAAACCAGTAACTATTGTCAAAGGACAACGACTTTGTAAAGTAATGGATGATAGTCAGGAAAATGAAGAAAATGATTGGAAAAATGAGAGTGAATTGCATATGATCGAAATCTGCCCCATATTTACAGCTCCAAAATCTTGGTATAGAGATTTAATACACTATCTCCAACAGGGGTATTTTCTTGAACACTGGAATTCCAAGAAGAGAAGGGCATTGCACTTAAATTCAACATCTTATCAGATAATCGATGGAGTGCTGTTCAAAAAAAACTATGACAGAGTTTTTCTCAGATGTTTAGAGTGAGAAGATGCAGCCAAAGTCATGAGAGAATTGCATGATGGCCCTGTCGGAGGTCATTTTTGAGGAGACACTACAATGCACAAGTTTCTAAGGCTTGGATACTATTGGATAAATTTGTTTAAATGCGCTCATGCTTACGTAAGGAAATGTGATATATGCCAAAGGAGCGCTGGAAGACAAGCAAAGGCAACAGGGCCTTTACAACTAGTTATTATTTCCGAACCATTCAAGCAATGGGGAATCGATATTATTGGAGAGATCGATCCCAATTCTTCATTACAACACAAGTACATCCTTACAACCATAAATTATTTTACCAGATGGGTAGAAGTAATCCTGTTACAGAAATTAAATGAATATGCGGTTATGGATTTCTTACAAGATCATATTATGACCAGGTTTGGGGTTCCAATTTCCCTGTTTTTTGATAACGCATCTTATTTTTTGTCAATCAAGATTACTGCATTTTCTAATGAGAACAGAATCAAATTACATTATTTTGCTAACTATTATCCGCAAGGTAATGGGTTAGCTGAATCTACTAATAAAAATCTCATTAGGATTCTAAAAGAGACTATCATAGAGAATCAAAGAAGCTGGCATATAGCTCTTCCTAATGCACTTTGGGTTGATCTAGTTACAACGAAAAACTCCTTAGGTATGTCACCCTATACCTCAGTTTACGAAAAGGAAGCTATCCTGCCCCCTAAAATTTTATTTCCTTCTTCTTAATTATCCCAAGCATATAGAGGGTCTAATAGTGAGGTTTCACAAGCCCAAATCAATACTATGCTAAAATTAGAAGAGTCCAAATCTAGGTCTAAAGAAAGTTTTAAGCACCAGCAAGAGATTTTGAAAAGATGGTTTGACATGGCACAATTCCAGGAATAAAGAGTTTGAGGTAGGAGATTTGGTTCTAAAGTCGGATCACTTGCATGATGAAAAGGGAAAGCACACTAAGTTTCAACATTTATGGATAGGCCCATTTCAGATTGCAGAAAAGCTAGGCCCCTCAACTTACAAGTTACAAGATTTTCAGGGGTGGGAAGATAATCTGCCATTTAGTGGTTTGGTTTTCAAACCTTATTTTAAAGTTTAGGCTTTTGAAGCTTTCTATACATAAATAAACCTTTTTTTATTTTTGTTTCAAATTTTTCATAGTTAATTTGCTTTTCTTTCTTTGAATCTGATTTATTTAGGTTTGGTTTTATTTCCTTTATTTCGGTTTTCAAAGAAATCAACACAGTTTTGGCATTTGGGGGACATTGGAATTTTGAGAAAACTGCAAATATTTTCACTAGAAATCTTTTTATTAAATGTAGATGTATCATGACTAAGATTCTTGAAGTTGATAGGCTCTTTGAAGGGAAGTCATGAACGCATTGAAGTCCTTTCTAAACCCTATCAAATAACTGAGGTAAGACGAGTCTAGAATACTATTTTGGGGCTCCATCCACTTCACACTAAAGTTTGTCCTAGGAAGCTAACAACAATGGACCCACAGAAAGGAAGCAGGATGGACATATGTAGGTATTTAAAAATGATCCCATGCCACAAATAAAATCCAAAATGCTTAAAAGAGTCAAACTTCCCAGAAAGAAATCATATATCAAAAGACATACTGAATAAAATCAGTATATGGATAAGATTGCTAAGATGTTCTTCTCCATCCGTGAGTTGAGCACAAAATATCTCTCACACAAAAGGACATTATGGATGGAAGAACCTAAACCAATTTGCAAATGAAGGGAGGAATCTGGGAAGTCTCAAAAGGACAAAAAGTCTAAAAGCATCGAAAGAATGCAAAAGACATGGGAATGAGCAACAAATGAATATGTTTGTCCACACTTTGTTATGATCCTGTGGTGTCTAAGCTATAAACAACTGAATGTAGAAGTAAATAAACCCCATATGTTTTCCTCGAAAGAGTTATGGGGACTTCAGAAAACCTGGTTGCCCTACCCTAGTGGAAAATAATCAATGTTAAAGTTCTAAATCTCATATCCCTAGAAAGGTCTGGACATCTTAAAGAAATCTTGAAATCTCGGGGGAAAGTTAGTTTAACTGAATGCCTTAAAGCAAATTTTTGTCTTAAAAGATAGTTTTACCAGAGATCTATGTTCGCCATCCAGTCGCCAATTATTGCTGCTGCAACAACTCCCCAACAATTTTTTCCTCTGGCACCCCTTTTTTTGAATTTCTAGTCTTTGGTGTTTCTTAAAAGTTTCTTTTGCCTTCTTTTTGACTTAGTCTTTCTTTTGCAAATCGAAATTTTTTTAAAAAGAAAAATCATTTTTTCTACCTGATGTATCGAATGAACTCATGGATTTTATCCGATATGGCGGAGGTTCTACCGGGTTTGTTTGCCGATTTTTATGCCCTGTGCCTTTTCAAAAGACTTGTAGACTTCTTTTCCAACAAAGCGGATGGACTTGGATGAAGGAATTATGTTCTCTCCCACCCGCTGTTTCGGAAGACTCGAATGAGTTCTCTGGCAAATCCTGCTCGATGTTTCGGGGGACTATTTTTTCTGTGCCTGATGTTTTTCGGAATCCCCAATCAATACTAAGCTTAGACATGAGTGTTTTTTCAGAAGAAGAATTTCCTGTTAGCCGATGTGTTTCGGAGACGCTTGTCTCTTTCAATCTGATTGTCTTCGGAGGACTCAAACGATACCATGCAGTTAGAAACTATGGAATCCTCCGATAGGTTTCGGCTAAGAAGATGATTTTCCACCCGATAGTCATCGACAAACTCTCCAACTGTCACCTGATGCCATCATTATGTCTAAATTTGGCTTTGATACATTAAATTCCATAAATTCTTGCACGTGGACCACTCATTGACTCGTTGGCCAAGTATTTTTAAGCACCATGGGAACTTGTCGAGGTTATTTGTTTCCTGTCGAATTTGTTGCGATTTTCTCAGCTAGCTGTGAGTCATGTCGTAGATCCAGTAAGCTGCATAAGGACCAAGTGCTTTCAGCCCGCCAATATTCCTTTCTAGGTAGGATTTCAATACCTTGCTTCATCATCTTGCTCAGTTATTTGGGTTGTTGGGTTTAGGTTTTTTCCCTCATTTCATTTTTATACCTGTGGATTAGTGGGGTCTTACCTTGGTGATTTTCATATGTTAGTTTTTAGGCTGCTTCCCTCATGGCACACAAGGCAGTGAGTTTTTCCACCTGCCTCGCGCCAGTTGTCAGCTCTGCCCTTTCCATGGGGATTTCATTAGAAGTAGGTTGCAGAGGGGTGGGTGTGTGCAGATTGGAATTTTTTCATTTGTACCACTTAGTTTCTTGTCCAGAGGAGCGTGGATAGGGTGGTCATTATCATTGGCCAGGTAGAGAGGTTTTTGGTCTAGGGCTTCTTAAACTGCTGTAAGTTTTTACCTGATTGTGATGCCCATATCTTGGTAGGAATTTTTTTGTTGATGGTATTTTCGGCCCAGGGGTGGAGGTTTTTCTTGCCTAGGGATTTTCTGAGCTAGATGTTCTAACCGCCGGCTGTGTAGAAAACGGGGGAGAATCTTAAGCCTGTGCCCAACTCTTGCTATAGCTTTGCTTTATTACTGGTTGAAATGTTTAAGAATGATGTGGTAATGATTGTTTTTTATATGAGTAATGTTGTTGCTATTTATATATATGCATCTATGACTTGTTTTGATGGTTTTGACAGCCTCAATATTTATTCAGCACCATGCCCAGAAAAGGGAAGAAGAAGGCCCAAGCTGTGGAAGATGATCCAGAAGTGGAGATCATCAAGAAGGTAGAAATCATAAATGAAGATACTAAACTAGTGACTGGAGCCGATCCAGAGTTCATATGGGGCCAGGTATATCAAATGATCAAAGACCACACTATTCCATGGGCAAGTTTAGAAGATATACCAATATGCACAAATATAAAGAGGTCAACTATCATGAAGGTGGCCACTCACCCTGACCTTTTTTCTGTGTTTTTTAGTAATTGGATGGATACTTCTGAGGATAGATGTAACCAAGATGACATGGACATATGTAAATGGGAAAGGTTTTGTTGCTTATAGTCCGGTATATGTGGCTCAAGCGTGTAAGCTACCTGTAGCTTAGATGTATTTGACATAAAAAGTGGTTGAAGGAGTTAGAACTGGATATTTTTGACTATATTAAGAAGATGATGATCCACGGGAAGTAGTTTCATACAAATCCTACTGGGGAGTATGAGATTGCGAATTTGCGTACCCCATATAGGCTTATAGCTTTGATGTTGAACCGAATATTTGGCTGAGCACATGGAAATTTTTATAAGATAGGCTGGATACTAGTGATTTACTTTGTAGCTACTAGGGGCACTATTTTGAACTGGGATGACATAGTCTCTCATAGCTTATCTTCATGTATCAGTGCATCTCTTGGAGGTACGTCAAAAAAGAAATCAAAATTCTACATGAGCTCTTTCCTAGTTGATTGCATCTTGTGTACTCACCAATTCCCAACGCTGAACTGCAAATGGGATAAGACAAAGACCCATGTGTATTCTGTGTACCAACTCTTTTGGGCCCATAAATATCATAGTTCCTACAAGAACATCTGTGAATACTTCATCATGCTTCTCTACAAGCTAATATTCCTCATAGAGTGCGATTGCATGTCTGAAAATACATTAGAGTTCGTGGAGGAGAATGGAAATTATTACCTTTCTAAAGAAGGCTTGTACATACAGATGTATGGGGGGTCCATATCAGCCCCTTCCCTGTTGCCAAGGTATTCCACTGATTATGTTGTTCATAAGGAGGTGGTGAGGCAACTTTATATAGATGGAATCAGAAATTTCTTGTTTGATCAGAAGAAGGCTGTGCATCGCCCTCTCCCATTCTATATAGGAAGTTACATGTTTTCCAAAGTAAAGAGTGCGTCTGAGTTTGTTAAGGAACTAGAATACTTTCATTTTGAGGAAAAATGTTTCCATAGAAATGATTCAGAAAACAAGATTGCATAATACTGTGGGTCAGTTGGAGTACACTTCAAATACACAAAATACAGGGACAAAGATGAAGATATTTTTTGCAATGCTCGCAATATGACAACATTGAGCCAGATATTCAAGAAGAAAGTCAAGACTGTGGGTGGCAAAGGAGGCAGTAGCAGTGCTATTGAGAAGAAAAAACAAGAGGAAGAAGCTTCCAAGAAAAGAGAGGAAGACGCCCACATGTTGTCGCAATAAGTAGAGCACCGTTTAGCTGAGGAAGCACAAAAGAAAAGGCAAGAAGAGGAAAATCAGAAAAGGCAAGAAAAAGAAGAGAAAAGAGTATGGGAGGAGATTGAAAGAATTAAGAAGGAATTGGCTGAACAAGCAAAAAAAGTAGCAGAAAAGGAAGCCAAGGAACTAAAGCAGAAAGAGCAAGAAGACAAGGATCAATAGGGGCAGGATTAGGGATAGGCTCATGATGATCCCATCCATCCAATTTTTCCATCAGGCAGCATGAGAACAAAGGATCTAGCTCCGACATTAGAATTTGGGCTACTTCCTTTCATCCCATCTCAAGAGTAGGCAGTAGTTGATTTTAATACAATTTTCTATTATAGAAATAAGAAGAGGATTGTCATGAGAATCGAGAAGAGGGTGGATGCCAGAAAGAAGCAAGGAGTTATGGTAATTGAGGAAACAGATGTCCATGGTACTAACAAGGAGCATAAACCCCTTGTAAGGGAAGGTGTAGCCTCAGCCCTTGCAAATGTAGATAATGTGGATAAAATGGTGAATGATCTAGAACAATATAAGGAGAAGATGTCTCAAATGAGGGAAAATTTAAGGAAACAAAGAAGTGAAGGACAGATCCTAAAAATAAAACATGAGGATAGTCTCAGCAAGTTGGAGAAATTTAGAGAGACATGTCAATTTTTGCAATCTGAAAAGGATGCCCTGGTATTGTCAGTAAATATCATTGAAGGGGAAAAAATGGGATCTCGAGAAGAGAGTTGTAGAAGTAGGACAGAAAGGGGATGAAAAAAATTAAAATGTGGAAGAGTTAGAAGCTCAGAACAGTTTGCTAAATGAGCAACTCTGGGAAGCAAAGGAGAAACAATTGGATATTGCTCCTTTCCGAGATAAAGCATTATTGTTGCAGAAAGAATTGAATCAAGTTTTGTTGAGGTTGTCTAGGGAGATGTACACATTAAAACAAATTGAAGTAAGATTGAAGGAGATAACACAAAATGAAACATATCTCTGGAAGAATTTTTGCAACGTGGCAGAAATTGTGCGAAACCAACTTGCTTTGATTGGAACTCATGCAACCTTCCCAGTAAACATGCCCCAGAAAACCTTAGGATGTATCAAGATAGAATTAGCGATATTAAATTTTGGCTGCAAATCAGTAGTATGGTTGAACACAGCCATTGATAAGACCATAGAGAAATGTAATGAGTTTTATAAAGGAATGTGTTCGATACACCATCAATGCCATATTTTAGCAGGTACCACGGAGCAGGATTTCCCAGCGAGAGAGAAACACTTGAAGAACCTCCAAGACAAGCTACAAATAGGAGAAGAGAGCATATCTAAGATTGAATATATTAGTCAAGAATCCATTGGAGTCTAGATTGTACAAGTCTCAGTGCACAAGCATGTGTTTGAAGATTTGTTGAGTCGAAACGCACCAAAGGTCAAGGAGATAGAGTCCCAGTTGTCAAAACATGAGATAGTAGTACGAGTGTTGCAGCCAGCAGAATATTGAATTATAAATGAAGAATCCCAAGCATGGGATGTGTGCATTAAGAGTCCAAATGGTCCCAGCTAGACTATTTTTACTTATCCACAAGTGGGAGTTTCTTTATGTAATATATTGTTTTATTCCTTTTTTCTAGCAAGCACTAAAGGACGAAATTTTGTAAACAAAAGGTTAGGGGAAGCTCAAAGGGCAGAGAATACAAAGAGTCATATTGAAAATGTATAAAGATAGATAGAATCGAATAGAAGAGGATTTTTCTAGGTCTAATATGTGAAATAGTTGTTGTAAGAAGGACTATTTCTTTTTATAATAAAGTGGATAAATTTTATGATGAAGAAGGAGTTGTTGGAGTTTTAAATGCATGTTGTGTATATGGTTGGATATGGAACTATTTCTGATTTAGATTAATACGCAAACCTGTGAGATCGTTAGAATTTTTGGACTATTCCTATGTTGTGAATGATTTCATTTCCTTGTTATGAATCTTACGCAGCAAATGAGTAATGAATGTTTTAACAAACACTGAGCTATCTCTATGTTAATTTTTCCTGCTGTGTTTATGTATTCCGAATTTATCATCTATTTGTAAAATTCCTTGTGTAAAGAATGCGGTACATTACTGATATAAATAGTAATCTTTCTCCCTTGGGATAGGTTAGATAGGAGTAGCTATTATTTTCTTTCTATAGTTCAGGGACAAAGGGGATAAGACTGGAGGTAAGAACCTACGCATCACATTGTGTTTACAACAAAGCCCTTTGTTTTCTATTAAAATTGCATGTAATATAGGCACTTACATACCATTTATATAAACATAAAATACCTAAACGGTGGACCGAGCCGCAACCGGTAAGTAGAATTAAAACTTTAATTTAACCTTACAGTATTTGGGCCATTAACCAAACAGATTCCCCTTAACCAGACGGATTTCCTGCACCAAATGATAAACGATCTAATTGTGAACGGTTATTGGGGAGAATCCCTACTATTGGTAACTGGGATTTTCCAGGCATCAACAATTTTGGCGCTAGAATGAGGGCCACCAGTGCATGGCTAGCCGAGGAAATCCTTTTTCTCAAGATCATTTCACCAGTAATAGTTCTGAAATTAGTTTTCCCAAAGGCTCTATTCCTGAAGGAAGAGTTAACCTTGAGTCAGAAGACCAAGAACATTTTTATCCTATTTCTTTTGAAGTAGTAAATGATTTAAGGACAATTACAAGATAATATGCAAAGAATCTTGGAGGATTTTCAAATATTCTAGACTTAACAAGGAGACTATCTCATAGAAGAGATCTAGTTTACACAGGAAATTTGGTCTTAGCAGGAAATTTTGAAGAGTTGGTAGACTTATCTTTAGAAGAAATTAACCAACCTCTTAACCAATTGGGATTTTAATTCCCATACTATTCACCTCTTCAGTTTCTGTTTCAATCTCCTCTCCAAACCCCACCCTAATCTCCTAAATGAATCATGGCCGGAAATGTACCTCCAAATCCTAATGAAAATCAGCGCAATCCACCACATGTACCAGCTTGGAGGGCTATAACACCGTTGAACTTGGATCCTCCAGTCCATGCTTTTCCCCAGAATCATGACAAGTCTTTGCCTAAATTTGATCCGAGAGAGGGAATATCCATGGATGATCACCTACAGAGTTTTTTCTTTGCCTTAGAAGCTTTAGCAGGAGAACACGAGGATGTGGTATGTAGATTTTTTCCTCATACTCTCAAAGGTAAGGTAACATCGTGGTGCTTTGGCTTGTAGGAAAATTCAATTACAGACTGGGACACTTTTGAAAGACTGTTTAAAAATAAGTTTGGTGGCCAAAGAACTACTGCTGCTTTGATGATAGAGCTATTGGCTCTAAGAAGGGAAAAAGAAAAATTGAGAGACTTTAGTCAAAGGTTTTCTACTCACTTAAATAATTTCATCACAACCATAAAACCCACTCAAGAAACTCTGATTGAATAATACACTTTAGCTCTTGGCTCTGATATAGCAATGTTTGTCAAAAGATTAGTAAAACCTTCCTTATCAGAAACTATTATATTTTTATCATTTAAGAAATATGATCTTAGGATATTATTTGAGAGAATAAAATGCACATCAATAATCACAAGAGACAATAGACACAAAGAATTTTCCTTGGGGAAACCTTAAAGGAGAAAACCCCACAACTTCCTCAGAGATAGAATGAGCACCAATAGAAAAAGTAAAACCCGAAAACATAAAGATGATCTCTGACAACTGATATCTCTCACTTGTACTAGCACATCCTCTCACTCATGCACCCTAGTTGAGTGAGTGTATATGCTAAATAGAGAGGATCACTCTCTATTTATACTAATTTCTGACTTGGAAATTACTTACCAGGGCCAACATCTCTAGGAGAGTCTAATAACCCTAGTGCCCCACAACTGTGGGGACTTTGCCCCCCGATCAACAAGGAGGGTTAACCTCAACTCAATTGTGGGGAATATTGCCCTGAATTACAATGGAGGGTTAACCCCAATGAATCTATGTGACTTTATTATATTAATGACTCTCCCAATAGGAACATCGATGTACAATATAAGATATACAAGTGAATACATTATGAAGTTACAAATACATCAACACTCACTCTTAACTAGGAAGGTATTCTCTTAACACAATTCATCAGCACAAGTCTTCTTCTCTGGATCATCATCAAAGATGGATCATCATCAAAGCTAGATCATCACTAGATCATTATCAAAGATGTATCATCACTAGATCATCATCATCATCACTGCTTCTGCTATCTCGATCAAATGGTGATATCTCTCAATTCTACTCATCACAGGAAGTTCTACAGAGCTAACCCTTTTTCATGCTAGTTATAGGACTAGCCTTCATGTAGGTATTCATCTTCTTTAGCACTTATATCTGACCATGGGAGGAACACATCCAAGAACCATGTCAAAAAGGCCCGCCCAACACTTACATCTAACCATGGAGGGAACACATCCACCACCATGTCAGAAAGGCACACCCAACACTCACATATGACCATGGGAGGAACACATCCACCTCCATTTTAGAAAGGCCTAGCACTCACATCTGACCATGGGAGGCCTAGCCTGCGACCATGTCAGAATGGCCCAGCACTTACATCCGACCATGGGAGGAACACTTCCAAGAACCATGTCAGAAAGGCTCAGCACTTATATCTGACCATGTGAGGAATAGATCCAAGAACCATGTCAGAAATGATCAACACTTATATCTAACCATGGGAGGAACACATCCAAGAACCATGTCAAAAAGGATCGACACTTATATCTAGCCATGTGGGGAACACATCCTGCATGCATACTAGAAAGGCTCAGCACTTATATCTATCCATGTGGGGAACACATCCTATTAATTCTTGCACATGATCTAGGAACTAAGATTCAATCTCATCAAATAATTATTAACAATTACTCATGAATTGGAAATTTTCAGGAACCAAATAAGT